>JAACJT020000064.1:2768005-2778954 GCA_009936485.2 Gymnarchus niloticus | reverse complement strand
CTGACACAGGGACTGCACTTAATTTCGTTGTACCCGTTACAATGACAATAAAGATATTCTGATTCTGATTCTGGTAACACAAAGGGATGCAAACCTCTATTCTGGGTACACCATCAGCGATCATTTGCTCGGTGTGTTCCATTACAGAAATATTTTGGCTTTGTTCCCAAGGTCATCCAGAAACTCAACACACTGACAAACATTTTCCTCTCGCAGTATTGAGGGCAAGCCTAATAAAACGGCACCCCCAAGCAAAAGACACACAGAAGCCACAATATAAACCAAAGGCCGTCAGTCATCTTCGTGGATAAAACAGACCGACGAGGCCAATGCAGGGGGTCTGTGATCGAGCTTGAATGATTACTTGAATGAACATCGCTTCTGACATGAAACTCCATCTCAGTGGAGGTCCTCAGTGTGGAAATATGGGTTCGCCTGAACAAAGAAAAGGACATTCGAAGAGACAAGGGAAGGAGTAGACCGCTCAACACTGTCAGGCTGGTGGTCAGAATTTTGTGCTAGGCATTAGTCTTTGTAATGAGCATTCAACCGGTTTGGTAGCAGTTTATGAAATTTCTATAAATTCAAAGGCAAAATGGAGAAATATCACATGCTAGCAGGAAAATGTGCTACAAGTCACCAAATGTCATTCAAATGCCTTTAATGATCATTTTTTAAAAGCACTTCAAAACCACTCAGAAGCAATAAAAAAAATTTAAATGAACAGACTGTTAATTTTTAAAATTTATTTTTTACCTCATTCCATCTTCAATATGAAACCAGTTTTAAAAGCTATTAAGCATAACTTGTGTCAAAAACGTGCTTAATTTCTCATAATTATGTATACTCATCAGCAACACGGCTGCTACCGTAAACAAATTTTGACATCTATCCTTTTAAAAACCTATGTTATGCCAACAGAAAAAATAAGTGCCTGGCCTAATTACAGCTTTTTAACAGGTCTGTAAAAATTACACATTTAACCATCCCGCATACCAAAATCACTTGTCAATAAGCTGCCATTCATTTCACATGAACATTAGACCAGCACACAGAGCTGTTTTTACGACCACAATTCCGTCGCCTATCCCACTGTAAACTGCAGCTGCTAGAATATTAAAATCTGGCTGTGTTTCAAGGCCCCCACACAAGCCGAAAGGTGAGCCCATATCCTGCCTGGCTGTCCATGAAGGGGAGCAGACAAAGTAGGCCTTCTACCAGCCTGCAGGGCCCTTTCTGCCTACTAAGCTCACATCCGCGGGCAGCATCCATCCACTGGGGAATGAGTGACACATCGTGAAAGCCAGCAAATCCACATCACCGTGCACAAGCACATTCGCATTTTAGGTTTAGGCCTTTTCTCATGACACTAAATTTGCTTGGAGGCTATCTGGGGATTCCATTAAAGACAGCAGGATTCAGGGAATTTTCATGTGGTGACAGCACAAAAGACAGCAGGATTCAGGGAATTCTCATGTGGTGACAGCACAAAAGTCAGCAGGATTCAGGGAATTCTCATGTGGTGACAGCACAAAAGTCAGCAGGATTCAGGGAATTCTCATGTGGTGATTGCATTAAAGTCAGCAGGATTCAGGGAATTCGAAACACCTGCCACCCTCACTCCCCTTTGCAATGTACTGAGGAGGCACATGAACCACCACCAGCACAAAGAGGCTGGGTTCCCTGATACCGCTACAATCGCCTACTGCTAGCAAACGAGCACTCATGCATTCATGGGTGGCGTATATTTATACCTGAGTGTTGTGTGTTTGGACCTGGCTCCCAGCTCTGTGCGTGCAGGGCATGAGAGTAGTTGGAGAAGCAGACTCAGCTGCCTTAAGAATTCAAGGAGCAAAAACCGGTACCTAACTGAATTTTCACTGTTATGAAATTTTTATATTACCATCCAGGGATCACCCAGAAGGAGCAGGAGTCGGTGGCCTGAGAAGGAGACGTCCGGTGTGACCTGTTCCACACGCTGCCACTGTGAAGCTCTCCAGGAGAAGCAGTGTTATGAGGATGATGATGGTCTTTGATACATCGCTTCTGTGACACATTACTTGATGACTCTTCCTGACATCCTACTGCATCCCCCACCCACCACTATTCTCATCTGCCATTTTTGCCCGAAGAAACCAACAGTCGACATTTTAATCTTCAAGCACTGTTTGTTCCAACTGAATTGCAAATGCTACCAGCAGGAATAAACTTCATTCAAATATATTCAAATACATTCAGTCAAGCGGTGCTGCAGACTCACCGTTCTAAGGGCTAATGGCTAAGACCCGTTTTTTTTATGCGAGGGAACTTTAAGGAACAGGTGAGCAAGGCGAGGCCTCAATGGTATTGTTTCATAACAATCTGCACAACTTGCTAGATTTTCCTGTTTCTAAAATGTGAGTCATCCATCCATCTTCCAAAACACTTAATCCTATTCAGGGTCGCGGGGGCGGCGGCCTGAAGCCTATAAAACGTAACAATTAACACAACTAAGGATGTGATTTAAGCGCGATTAAACAGTATTATTGCTATAATTATTGCCAAAGCAAGTGTAAGTATCATCTTCGAAGAACACCAAGACACACAAAGCTGCCCTGCTGAGCACAGAACTATTTAAAAAAAAAAAAAAAAAAATCTAAATTTTCAAACGTCTGCCAGTATCCGTGCAGCCCAGATGATGACGATGATGCTGTTAAACTTACTTGGTGAGTTTCAGCTTGATGTCCTCGATGTCTTCTTGGTAGTTCGTGTAGGCATTCTCGAACTTGCACAGCAGCTTCTGATAGGACAGCGTGCAGTCATCCAGGTTCGCCATGATAGCCGCCCAGCCCTGATGCTGCAGGTGCTCATCATGAACCAGGCGCTCACAGAAAGAGCACAGCTTCTTGGCAACTTCAAACATTTCCTGCCCGGCGAACACGAGATGATTAGCCGGCGTCTCCATGTGACCGTCGCTAGTAACGTGAAAAGCGTCATCACAAAGGGATAAAGACTGAGCCAACTCCACGTGTGGTTAAATACCCAAGTATTTGGAGGGAAAAACTCCCTTTACAGCATGTTAAATACATCAGCTTAAAAACAATCTTATAACTTACTGCTTAAATAGTTATTCAAGAAAAGCTACCCAAAACTTTGATGGGAGCTGAAACTTAGTGTTAAAAGTTTAATGAAAGTTAACCCTTCCGTCATAACGGCATCTGCTGACATCATTACACTGAATGCCAAATGCATCAGTTTGTGTTTTGATTTTCACCTAATGACATAATTTGCTGTGTATTACCTCATCTGTTATAAAGTAAAACAGAGTTTTAATATTAGAAATATTTTTCCTGCTGTTCAGTGTAACGAACTAAATTAAAAGGCTTAGCTCTGGTCAAAGGATCTGACGTTCATTTCAAAACAAACGAAAACTGGAACCCTAAAGCAGAACAGGAGGTTTTTTTTTTTTGTAACTCACACTGGTCAATTTAAAGACCACAGACAGAGAGCTGAGACATAGGAGACCATAGGTGTGAGAGCGTTCTGACCACACGACCACGGTGATACGTTCCGTATGGTGACCAGCGGCAATAAACTCACGTCACCCAAAAGGGGCCGCGTGTGACACAAGTGAGACTCTGCAGCAACCAGCTGGATTCATCAACACGAAACCGAAAAAAGCCATACCATTGCCCTGCACAGCACAGACGCAGAGAAGAGGCGATTTTTGCCGGGCAATACCGGTGACCACCGTAAGCTGACACTAACTGCCCAAGTCATCTCAGTGACGGACACCAACTTAAGCGTTTTTTTTTTTTTTTAACTGAATAGTTAAAGCACAGCAAAAACCGTTCATGTGAATAGCTGTCCTGCTTTTTTCTGTTGGCTTATCGTCACGTCAAATTAATGCTTAACTCACAGTAAAAGCAGTACCAAAGGAGCTGTTTTTCAATCACACCTGCCCTGCCAAATTTAAAAAAAGTGACGCTGCTGGACACAGTAAGCTGAAACTCAGGAACCCAAAGAGCCACCGGTGCCTGGACAGAGCTAGGTGTCATCCGGAAGGTTCCATCTGCAAAACGACTCCTAATTATTATTAGCTTTGATAACCACCTCAGATACTCTGAGGCAACCACACTGATGTCAATTAACATCAAGCTCATCACATAAACATACCCTATGACCAAAATCCAATCACTAGAAGATAAATGTAGAGGGTTTCATAGATATTTGTTGAGATTGACTAATATTAATTGGCTTGGTTTCTGTTTTTTCAGTGATATTAATTTATCAATGCTCCAGCATTACTGAAAGAAAAACAAAAACTTAGACAAATTTCATAATCCTGGGGTTCCCCAAACATCAGTGTTGAGCAGAGGCTCAACAGGTGCTTCAAAAAAAAAAAAAAAAAAATTACCACTGCAAGCTGAGTTCTAGAGGCAACAGTGTGAAAGACAGCTGGCATCATGAGGGACTCCTCCACCTTCAGCTCCATCTCATTCTCGATGGAGAAGGTGGTTTTGAGTATGGTCGGAGGCCGGTCGCACAAGATCATCTCTTTGTTGAAGAGAAAGATGGGGTTGGTGTCCTGAAGGTGGGCAAAATAAACATTAAAACACACCTTTAGAAGATGATGCGTCCACAAGATGCCCAGCTATGGAAAAGACGGAACGGATTCAAATCTTTGGTACCTTTCAATCCACAGAGAAGCTGATGAGCATAACAGTGAACATGTACTCAAAAAAGCTACTGAACAATTTCAAAAATTTTAACACACGACAGTCAAATGTGTAACGTAATGCTATGTTTCCACGATAATCAAAACAGTTATGATGTGCAGATTAAAACACTAAAAAGTAAATTCCACAAAATATGGGGAAACTACTTTGTTCAAGAAGAAGCAGTTCCAAGAGATACCACATAATAATCAATACTCTTCCATTCTAAGCACTAAGATGCCACACCAAATGCGTCTCCATGTACAAGCTAAGCTAAATGGCTATTAAAGCCAGGTGAAACTGATATATTTATCTATCTCAATAGCAACACTGTTAGCAGCATAAAGACAGCTGGGTGACCCAAATATACA
Source organism: Gymnarchus niloticus (assembly GCA_009936485.2). Lineage (NCBI taxonomy): Eukaryota > Metazoa > Chordata > Actinopteri > Osteoglossiformes > Gymnarchidae > Gymnarchus > Gymnarchus niloticus. The sequence goes on along the minus strand of JAACJT020000064.1, from coordinate 2,773,886 downwards.
GCAGCCCCCGAGAGCGGGCTCCGGGACAGGACACCCCCAGGCACGCAGTTTACAGATGAGGGCAGAGCTTACAGTGCCAGCGCTGTAGCTGCAGACCCGCCTCTCCGCCACCATGCACTCGCCCCCGTTGACTACGAGGACTTGATGCTGCACGGCAATCTTGTACTTGGCCTGAATGGCATGCTTGAGGTCCGACACCCTGCGAGACACACAGACGGGGATTTGGGGGAGGTGCTGCATCAGTAGGCGGAGCAAAGCCGCCACGGCTCAGTGCGACAGGGAGGCCTTACGTCTGAACAGCGAGTTCCGTGTCAAAAGTCAAGGTGCTCCCATTGTTGACCTGGAACACATACAACTTCATCTTGAATTCTCCGGCAATCTTCACTTTTCCCTTCCTGGTTCATTTAGTCATTTAGCACCTCCTTCATGAGAAGAAAAAGGGAAAAAAAATAAACCAGAAACATTTCGTTGAACAAATTAACGGCACACACAAAACAAAGGCCACCATTAAAAACTTGAAGGATTTCATGACACAAAAATACTTTCAGATTTTAGACATCACTACTGTGTAACATATTGTGATAAATGTAACATGACATCATTACTACATAGGCGGGTCGGCCTGCCTAAAGCTAACTCTGTCATACCTTAGTGCTCTCCCTTTACTAATATCAGAATGCAGGTACAGTAACTAATATGGCAACCAGACAAGAAGAGCAAAGTCCAGCAAAGAAACGTGAGGGACACAATCAGTCCCAAACAGACACTCTTATCTAACGTGTTCCTGTGCTGTACACACAGCCTTCACAACACCTGCACACGGCACGCAGAAGGGCAACTTTCACTTTGGACATGAAGGCATCGAACACACAACTCAGAGACAAGGCCGTTACGATGGAAGTCCCAGTCAGCACTGGGATTTCGAGCTTAAAAATCACACAAAAACACAACTGCCACTATCTGCATCGCTGTTATTTTTAAAAGAAAACAGACAGTCGATATCACGTTGGAAATAGTGCTTCGGTGTAACATACAAAACACACACCAGGCAATCATATAGTTTCGGCCAACCTGATCAGAGGAAAAACAACACGATCTTACCGTACTTATCTACTGTTACAGGATGCCATCTACTTACAGCAACGAATCTCTGTAGAAACGTCCCTCAGTCTTCTCAATTTAGAATGTTACGTTTCCTTGCCCTTGCTTTTTACTTTGGAAGTTAATATTCTCAATAATGATCTCCTAGGTTATGGAGAACCCAAATATTATCGTACTCCCGTCACCTTAGAGATGGGATCCTAAGATAATACGTGTAAGTCAATTTCATTCCCGTTAGTCATTATTCGAGGGTCCTACGTTAGTGTTCAGTGTTTATGTGTAACGTTGTGTAAGTTGCTTATCTTGAACCTGAATAAATCTTCTCCAGGGTCCTAAGCTTGAGTGGTGTTCTGGACGACCCACCCGAGGTACATACGGCCGAGCTATACGAACAACGCCGGGAGGGTGTTCCCGACAGTGGTCTCCACTTTATCTGCGGTCCTTTGAGTTTATCAGCGGTTCCCGACGAGCTTGGACCGCTGAGCGGTCTCCGCTACAGTCTCGATAAAGCAGTGGACCTTGGCGATGGGTGCATCCAAAACGGATATGGGGTCTGCTCAGGGGATCTGTAATTTAAGACAGTGGGAGAAAGACAGGGGAATGAAACAAGCAAGTTATGAAGCATGACACTGTACCGAGTAACAGAACAGAACATACAACATATTCAGGTCAATTTATTTTTATAGCGCCTTTCAGGACACAGTACATGGCACTTAAGAGGAGTGTACAGTCTTACATTGTTAGTCTAATGGCAAAAATGACAACCTATGATGTATATGACGATGTGATCACATTCACTGATAAAAGGCTGTTGAGATGAGGACCGGGCTCTCTTTAATCTGACGGGATCGCCCTTTAAAGCGCCTCTCTTTCTGGCCGAGCTCCCGCTGGTCAAGCCGCCGACCCCGGCTGCCCTCACAGGACGGTCCCTTTGTCGGCCACCAACCTGCCCACGTTCACACGTCAAATGCCTCCCTTCAGCATCTTTACACTGATACGGTGCCCCCCAAGGCCTCGGTGGACAAGGCACGGCGGCCAGACAAAAGAGCCCAACGCTGCCGGCCCGGAAAAGTTAGCGGCGATTCTACTGCAGGCTCCCTCGGCCTCCGTCGACGACCCTGACCGGACGGACGGCGGCTGTCATATAGCCGGTGCCCGCTAGCCCCCAGCTAAGCCCACTTTAACGTTTAGCAGGCTGGCTAGCTAGCTAGCATAACAGCCGGCCGAAGGACGGACGGACGGACGGAGCCTCACCTCGGCGAACGGCTCTCTGTCACATCGTCCGCGGCGGCTAGCCGGCTAGCAGGGCGGCTAACGGCTTACTCTCCACCGCGCGTGACATCGTCCCGCACGCGCCGAGCTCTCGCGGCCTTCCGTTGTGTAACGCTGACAGTGTTTACCCCGAGCGGGCAGCTTCCACCCAGACTCCGCCGCTCTGTTTTGTTGCTGTCGTCACGGCGCGGTGCATTGTGGGCCTCGAGCTCGCCCGAGCGGCAGCTGGCCGTGTTTTTGGCGCTAGGAGGCGGTATTTGGTAACCGCACCGGCTTTCTCCCAGAGACACGCCCCTCCTTGCTGAATCTGAAACGCCCCCGCCGAAGCTGATTGGACGACACTTCCCACGCGCAACCGCAGCTCATCGCTTTGAAGTCTTGTCAAAAATAAATAAATAAGTAATGAATAATGCTGCTCTCAATTTTTCATTTTAATTATAGGCTACTTTAAAATATTTGTTGCGTGGTCTTTGGCCTGCTTGATGGTTTTGTAACTGCAGACGTGATACCCATAACCAATCGGGAGAAAATCCTACAACCCCAAGAACACATTCTTATTTGGCTAGCAAACCAAGGCTGAAGTTACAGACACTTTTCAGGAATATGCATCAACCGCATTCTGGCCATAAACCAATCAGTTTCGAAGGGGGCGTTTCATATTAAGCAGGGGCGTGTCGCTGGGGTAAAGCTGGTGCAGGAAAAAATAACGCTGTTAGGAGGGCAACCCGAAAGGAGAGGTGTGTGTGTGTGTGTGTGTGTGTGTGTGTGTGTGTGTGTGTGTGTGTGTGTGTGTGTGTGTGTGTGTGTTTTCCAACGGGTTGGTTGCTGTTGTTGTCAGGCATGATTTTGTTGACCACTTACATGAGCCGCACAAATCCAGATAATAAGACAGAACAAAGTGTCTTCTTGGTAAACAATACTTTTACATTTAATTTTCTGTTTGGGTGTTGTTTAAAAGAGGAAACTATTATTAAGTTGCTTTCACCCATATTTTTCATCGGTATTTCTTTAAGTATTTCCTTGCTGTCTTTTAGATGTAACATTTGTGAAACAAAAATGTCATAACATCTACTTCCTAAGTAGGATTTTTGAAACAGGAACACAGTGTGTAGTTGTGATTTTGTTTGTTCCTATGACTTTTAAGAAGTGGTTAGACTTGTCTCCAAATTTTGTTTAAGCTGAAAAGACACCAATTTCCTCACTTTCTTACTGCTTATACCTGCCACTGAATGGCATCGCACCCAACCCCCACCTTTCATCTGGCTGGTGATGATCCCAAAAACGGTTCTATGTGGCCAGTATTCAGGCTGAGCCCAGCTGGGGTATGTGAATTGCTGTGCCAGCCAATAATTGCCTGCTGGTGAACATCACCTTACGGCCAAGCCAGGGGGTCTGGTAAGCCTATTCTCAGTAGGGTACTCTTGTCTTTAACACATTTCATGGGGGTTTCTGGTGAATCGTAGATCGTTTGCCTTTTCCTCAGGAGCTCAATGTGAATCCCAGCTCAATAAGGAATCCAGCCTGGCCATGGAACAATAGATCAGCTCTTCTCTCTGATAGTTTTGAGGATTTATTAGAATATGCTAACAAATTTGAAGCTGTGGTGTTCACTCGAAAAAGGCTGATTTGCTCGTTCCTATGGAGGGGCAAATGTCTGCCCTTAGTGAAAGGGTTTTAGTACCTTAGGTTCTTGTTCACCAGCGCCCGAAAGATGGAACACAAGATTAAACAGCAAATCATTTCATTGGCTGCAGCTTTGTATTGAAAGGAGTCAGCCAAGATGGACTGAGTTTCACAAGGATGCCACCTGCTTTGTTCCTCAGCAAGCTGTTCCTAGAAGATCCCATCGGGTGAGAACTTCAGGGTAAACCCAGGACACACTGGATAGATCATATCTTCCAGTCGGCATGGGAACATGTGGGGATCCCCCAGAATGAGATATGTGGCCTTGGAAAGAGTGGTCTGCTTTGACCCGCTCCGCATGCTTACACTGTGACCTGTACCAGGAGAAGAGGTTATTAGATGATGATGGAGAAACTTGTTTTAGACATTCATAATTATATGATTGAGATTTGTAAGAATGGTATATTGTTCAAATATTATAAAATGTCTTTTGTGGATATCACAAATGTTTAAATTGTCATCAGACTTGTACAACATGAACATGACCGTACTCATTACATACAGCCATCATTTTCCAACCACAAATCCCAGTCACGGTCAGAGGGGCCTGGAGCCGATATCAGGCAGTACAGTGCGGAGGGCCGGGGTGGACCTTGAGTGGGATGGCAGGCCATCAGAGGGAACATAGATGTGCACATTACAGGTATTTTATTGATGCCTGTTAGGCTAACTGCAGGAGGAAACCCATGCCTGACAGGGAGAGCAGGCAAATTTCACACACACAGTGGGTAGTGGGTTCAAATCCCCAACCCAGGAGGTGTGATGTGACAGTGAAACCCATTGAGCCACCAAACCACTCATCAGTATAGATGTATTAATGCGATTGTTAATATCTAACAGCTCACAGAAAATGAAAAAACACAGTTCAACTGTTGACATAAAATGAACATACCTATGGACCAAATATAATAATTAAAAACAATAGAAACAAATATTTGTTTGGTTACTTTATTTACTGTCGGACACTGCTATCTGTAAATATACAATGACTCTGAGAAATGGTTGTGTCTACAAATGCATCATGGGATGCTGGCTGTAAGTAAAACAAAGTAGAAGCTAGCTAAAGTCAAAGGCTCACAAATGCTGCTTCTTTGATCTCATCTGAGGGAAGATGGGAAATGCTGTAGCAGACATGACATGAGCCCAGTCTGAGGAAGAGGAGGGCGGCTAACAGATTGTGCTTCGTGTCCCTTGAGCTTCCATGCAGTCATAGCAGTCAGCGGAGCACATGACCCAAATTATTGCAGTAAAATATTCATGGTTAGTAGAATAATTTGCTTTGCATGAAAACTAAAAAAAAAAAACAAGAAATACACCATAGCTAAAATGGCGGTCCATCACAAATTATGTATCATCATCTTCCTACTGCTCTATTGGTGAAGGTCGCAGTATACATTATGCATATTAATATGGATTCAAAATGCTGCATTTTTGTTCCACTGGGAGGATTATTTCTCAAAAGCTACACAGCATACAAGGGAACCCACATTTGTGAGAACACTCTTTCAATGGGGCGGGACCTACTGTATGCCAATAACTAGTAATAGACACATAATACACAAAACCGCTGCTGAAATGTAAACAGGAGCGTTAGTGTCTGTGCAAAGCCATGTTTGATTTGGGATTTTGTTATTATTATATTGTGTTATTATTTATTTTACTATGTTACTAACAGAATGACTGTTTTTACCCTGCCATGTTTTCCAAAACACAAGATCATAAAGTGCCCAGACACACACACACACACACACACACACACACACACACACACACACACACACACACACACACACACACCAATATCTTTATTTGGTGAGAACTCAGT
>JAACJT020000064.1:2746046-2767905 GCA_009936485.2 Gymnarchus niloticus | reverse complement strand
GTCATACTGCCAACATTCAAAGTTCCTACCCTCACTTCCACTCTCCTAACCTTCCTCCTCTCCTCCTGCCTCCGGACGTGCCTTCCCCCTCTCCTTCCTCTTCAGCTCATTCTTCTTCGGCCAACAGTAGCCAACTTTCCACCAGCACCCTGTTGACTGACAACGCTAGTGGCAGTCGTTGTTAACCCGGGCCTCAACCAATCCGGTATGGAAATCTGTTTTATTGTCCGCATATTTGATGTGGCAAAAATTTTACACTGGATGCCGTTCCTGACGTAACCCTTTCCATTTATCCGGGCTTGGGACCGGCACCGAGAAACGCACAATGCACAACGCACAACGCATTCCCCAGTGGCTGGGTTTTATATATCTAAAGAAGATAATTAGAACATTACTGTTGTAGTACAGTCGTGAATACTCCCTCTTCTTGACTGGAACTGACTAAGTCTATGTGTCATCAGTGAAGCAATCAGAGATTTAAAGTAGTAGAGGTTGGTAGGGGCACCTTCTGATCCCCCCCCCCCCACACACACACACAATAGTGCAACACTCATCTTTGTCAGAAGACCGCTGTCACTGATTGAGAAGAACTGCTCCTATGATGTATGAGAAAAGACATTAACAGTGAGATTCATGTCTTTACTAGGGAAGGTAGAGACTTCTAGTAGATAGTGGTGGGGGAGGGGGTGTTATATTGCTAGCTTGTTTGTCCTGCAGTCATTTCGTGTTGAGATACAGGGTAAATGGTGTGGGAAGACTCACTACAGACATATCAGAATAGATATGTGACTTCATATTATACATTTGTTATGACTTTAGTTTGACTATAAAGGACTTCATTCTTTTGTGGTCTTGGGCCAATCATTTAATCACGGTGACAGGTATTAGGGCAGCCATTCTGGTACATTCCACACTGACTGCACTTGGGGAAATCTCGAGAAGACAGTCAACAGACTTTGCTGCTTTCAGCTCACTAGGTGGTGTTAATAATTCATGGACCCAATGAATTGAAGAATGCTTGTTAATTTCACGTAAATGAGCATTGCAGTGTACATTATGTGTACTGTTCAGAGTACGGTGGAGTGATGGCCACAGACCACATGGCACACGACGACACTCCAGGCCTGGGGAACCACCCCGTTGTTCTGCTGGGGAACCACCCTGTTGTTCTGCTGGGGAGCCACCCCGTTGTTCTGCTGGGGAGCCACCCTGTTGTTCTGCGGGGGAACCGCCCCGTTGTTCTGCTGGGGAACCGCCCCGTTGTTCTGCGGGGGAACCGCCCCGTTGTTCTGCTGAGGAGTCACCCCGTTGTTTTGCTGGGAACCACCCCGTTGTTCTGCTGGGGAACCGCCCCGTTGTTCTGCGGGGGAACCACCCCGTTGTTCTGCTGGGGAACCACCCTGTTGTTCTGCTGGGGAGCCACCCCATTGTTCTGCTGGGGAACCACCCTGTTGTTCTGCTGGGGAGCCACCCCGTTGTTCTGCTGGGGAGCCACCCCATTGTTCTGCTGGGGAACCGCCCTGTTGTTCTGCTGGGGAACCGCCCCGTTGTTCTGCGGGGGAACCACCCCGTTGTTCTGCTGGGGAACCACCCCGTTGTTCGGCTGGGGAGCCACCCCGTTGTTCTGCGGGGGAACCACCCCGTTGTTCTGCGGGGGAACCACCTCATTGTTCTGTGGGGGAACCACCTCATTGTTCTGTGGGGGAACCACCCCGTTGTTTTTCTCATTGGTAATGCTAAAGGCTATGTCTCACATATTGGACTGAAACAGTGCTGCTACTTTTTTCTACATGATATTTTCACATTATCGATTTTGTTAAAACAGTCGCTGCACTGGCCGACTGCACAATACTCTTGGTTGCTAAGGCAACCAGTCCATCACCTCTTTCCCCAGCCTGTGGGTGAGGTTGAGACTTTGTTCATCTTCTCCTTGTAGAAGCAGATCAGCTTAATCAAAAAGTGGGGCACTTTGGCCAGAGGGTACTTAAGGGGACCCCGGACAGCCCAGTATGACGCCAAACTACAATTGCATGAACAGGCAGTAACTTCCCACTGTTTTAAAAGCTGTTTTTTTTCCTCACGATATTATTTATTATTCACACTGTTGCGAGACACGTCCGCAGTGTGTTAATATTTGTGTATGCGATTGTGTTTCTTTGTTTGCGGTTCGCGGTGTGTGTACAGATCGGGCTTTCGTTATGGGGTCACACGAATAGAGACTTCTGAAAGGCACATCTCTGATAAATACACCTGTTTGAAAAAAATAAGATGGAAAATTGTTTATTGATCTCTTTTGTGGAATGCATTAAAATGACAGTCTGTGTGAAGCCCCCCGCCCCACAGGCAGGAATGGGTTCCTGCATATGTTCTGTGTGAGGGAAGCTTCATCACTAGTGTTTCCAAGGCCTTTCCTGCTTTGAATATATGACACAGAAAATTGCAACCTAAATTGCGTAAACACAGATGAAAAAATCAGCCAGGAGAGCCATACCGTCACAGTGCCCCCTCGGTGTTTTTGACAGGAATAAGATCACCCCGGTCGACGTCAGAGGGAGAACTGGCACCTTCCAGATCATGTTCCAAAGCCACTTCAGAGGGAAACATCCCTCGTTTCCTATGGCAGCCCTGCGAAAGGCAGGGGGAAGCAGCCAGATACACAGTGACAAGAAAGCAACCCGGCTTGTTGCATAATGTTTCAAGGTGTACGTTCTCTCGTCTTGCGATGCTCCCGGTTTGCAGAGGAGCTCATTATTAGTCAAGGCAAACCACTGCCTGGCTGAAGGTATCTATATGCTCGAGTGAAGTACAGACTGAACATGGTGTTTGCAGAATGTCATAAGGCAGCATATCCCGGAACATGACAAGCTAAAGTGCAGCTCTGCTTGGTGAAAAGGACAGAGTGGTACCTCACAGGGCATTCCTCTCTTAGACGGAGGCGGATATTGGTTCTACCTGTTTAAAGTTGAGAGAGAAATGATGCAATGCTAAAGCAGTTGTGGAGGAAAACAGCAATTTTATAAAATTCAAAAATACTTTATAATAAGCCTAATAAACTGGAAGCAGAGGATTTTCTAAATATTCGTGAATAGGTACTGACTTTCGCATTGAACCATGGGGCTAGTAATTAACCAGCTCATTGCCACAAAGTGCAGTTCAGTGAAGCTCTGAGACCCTCTGGCACGGCTCGGGGAGTTATGGTTGGGCTAGGGTTAGGCTCCGCTCTTTTAAGATTTTCATTTTGTTACATCAGATTAGATCTTTACAGGAAGATCTAAGCAGAGATGCAGTCGATGTACACAAGATGCAAACCAGCAAATAACGCAGCACATTTTGCAACAAGGGGATAATTATGTCCCATGTTGTAAATCTGTGGGGATGAATTTTGTTCCCATTTGAATGTAGAAGCCAGCTAACAAAGGCGTGAAAACAGCACTGCAGAGTCACAGAAAGCTCACACTTCAAAGTTGCGGGTTTGAAGTACGAGTTGCTAAAGCGAAGAGGAACTTTCTCGGTGAGAAGCCGCGGAAACTCTCCCAGACCTCAGACTCGAGCAGGTCATCGAAAGCCTTACGTGTCATCTCACACGCACCGGGCCCCGTGAGTCCTTGTACTCACTGCCGGCCCCGGTCCTCCAAATCCGACATGTCGCTTGGATTTGCCCATTTCATTCCCCAAGTCTGGCTTTCCCGCACATTATGTAAATAGCCACGTGGGTGTGCTAAATGAGGCTCAAAATGAGGGCTAGCCTTCCAGCTCCCGAAACTCCCGCTGACCAGAAAGGACAAGACAATGACAGTCGTGTGTGAGGAGCTGCGGGTTACCCAGTGGTGAAGGAGAAGGCTGCGTGTGGAGAGAGTCTGCTGGGTCACTCTGGGTGGGAGACTCCAATTCTCACCTCAGGCTCTACACCCATCCCAAAAAAACGTGTCATCGCTGGGCCTGGCAACACACATTTCACTACAGGAAATCTACTTTGATTTTTATCCAGTGCGCTTTCTGTGTAGTTGTAAATTTTAAACACACTTTACCCAGCTGGATTATTACTAGAGCAGTTCGGACTAAGCAATGAACTCCTGAGCACAACAAACCTCCTGCGATTTGAACCAGGAACCTCTCACTTTCAGGCCGTCAGCTTCACGCCCTTAGCCACCAGCCTTGTGTTACCTTTTCAAGTTTAACCCTTTAGTGTCTAGTATTTTAAGAGCTTGTGCGTACACTCTTTCATTCCCATATTTTAAGGGACCAAAAACACAACTGAGCATTTGTGGGTATTGGGGGGGGGGGACCACTCGGTCAGATCTGTGCACAGTTCGGTTCCGGTGCCGTGTTTTTAAAGGCACAGACTTGGGTTCTTACTGGCTCATGAGCTGCTCTATGCCTTAAATCAGCACAGATTGATGCAGTTCTGCCACATCTAAACAAATAAATGTTGTCTTATTTGCATAAACTGAGCATATAACAGTTTGTGAAAATCCTTCATGACTGTAATTTTTTTGTTGCTGCTTGTTTTTGGTGCAATTTGTGGACTGTATGAAGGTGTAAACCTGAAAACACACATTTACAGCTCCTCCACAGTCCATTCTGCTCTCCTGACACTGATTTCCAGACTATGTGTCATGCATCCTAACTGTAAAGAGAACATCGTATTCCAGGTACCTTCACAGCGCATGGGACAGAGGATCACAACCCCAGGGCTGTGGGTTTGATTCTCACCCCTAGCACCCCTGTATCCTCCAGCTTCCTGTTGCAATACAAAGGCATTTGGTTTAGGTAGGTCGATCTACCTGTGTGTACCCTGTGATGGACTGACATCCCATCCATGGTGCCCCGGTGAATCCTAAGTATCACTGTTATCCTGCACTGGATAAACACTTGTAAGACATGCAGTACTATACATACCCTTGAGAAGGACACGCCTTCAGCTGTTTGCAGCCAATCCCCCGAGAGCATGATGACCGGGTTCAGCAGGCATCACCGAATTTTTCCCCACGATGCTCTGCATACATCCAGAGCCCCACCCTCTGCACCCAAATGTAAGTGGTATCCCGCTGGCCAGCTATAGAAGGGCTTGAGCTGGACAGCTTTAAGTAATTCAATTTGCTTCCATTTCTCCTGGTTTTTTGCATTGTAGCCACAAAATGATGGCACTGAGAACGAAAACGGGAACGCAGGCTATAGGAGCTGGCAGACATCATGACTCTGAAGGTCCCGTGAGGAAAAGGAACCTTCTCCTATGGCATGGAGTGGCTGAGATGAAACGGTGTTGTTTAAGATGCCACTTCTATCTGGGGGGCACCCAGCATCCCAATTACCGTGCCGCTTTCATCGAGCCAGTTGAGGTGGAGAAGTCCAGTCTTCACGGGGCCGTTTCATCTCGACAGCTGAAACGGCCGCAGCACATCTGTCTTCCCCTGGTATCGTGGCCTTTGTGGTAAATAAGCCCATTTGTCTGAAGTGCCTGCTGAAAGCGCCTGAAGATTAGCCAGCATTCACCTGGGGAATCGCGTTCCTCTCGGAAGGGTGCTGTTCCTGCTCACTTCTCACTAAAATACTGTCTTATTTTCTTCTAATTTGGTTTTGTTTACCTTTGTTTTTCCGTTGCATGATTATTAGTATCTGTGTCTCCCTCAGCGCCATCACCCTGAGGTAAACGAGTGCATCTGTACAAATGAATTCTGGTGCGAATCATTCCTGAGCCGCACAGAACCATCAGCACGGCGGGGGGGGGGGGGTTTGGAAGCAGGGTCAGATTATAGGTTGAGGCTCGGGGTTCTGAAAATTGCCACTGCCCTGCATTGGCCTGGGTTTCGCTGTGTGCCCTGGTTTCATCTCCCTGTCCGAAGCCACACTCTTCAGGCTAACTAGAGGCTCAGATTTGTTTATTGTGCATCAAATCCTTGATCTGACGCTCCATCCAGGGACAGAGATACGCTTCCTGGGAAGGTTTACTGGATCGTTGTGTACAGGTTTTCCTGCAAATAATGTCCTAAGATTTGTTTAAAAAACGTAGCACTCAGATACCTTAACACCGAGAAATTACAGTTATAATCATTATCATCTCAAATTCCTACCAGATCGCCTTTATGCCCGTTTTGCTGGCAGAACCGTCTGAGTTCTCAGATGCGGGCAAGTCGCTTCTGCCCGTGTGCGGTTTGGGCAACATTTGATGGCACAGAGTAATCCTCAGGCTGTGGGTGCGATGGCATGGAGTGCGGCAGTGTGCCGGAGCCGGGGTAATTCCGCTCCAGTTAAAAATAGCTGCCCCACGCTGACGCCACGCACCGCCCTACCTCACGTGGCTCTCTTCCGCCTCCGGAGTGTCGCCACAGCGACTTGCGTGACCTTCCTGCTGCCTTTGGCATGCGGGCGGTGGGCCACGACCTCATCCTCATGCTCCCGTGTGTTTGGCCAGGCTGCGGCTCCAAAATACGTAGTACCTGCCATCAACGGAACATTCCAGAACGGGGCGTGGAGCCGAAGCTGCATTTCTCCACCTTCGGATGCAGATCGCTCCTTTCTATCGTTTGGAATATTGGAAGCGTGAGGCCTTAATTTTCAGTTATAGTTTTTTCTTTTTTTTTGTAGATTTTTACTCATTCTGCCATCAGGGGGTGAGGGGGTCAAGAAATAGCATGATTCCATACAAATAAACACTAATAAAATTCGGCATAACGAATAAAGACTTTAAAGAATGCTGTTTAAGGTTAGTGTCCACCCAAGAAGATGAGGACTGCAGCCGTGTGCAGACTGATTTGAGCACATTTCCTCTTTCCATTGAAAAACTCTTTATATGGTGCCTAAAGCTTAATAACCTGCATTCCCTTCCTCTGCCAAGTAACTCTGTCCTGGCACCTTTGGCCATGTCTGTCTCAGACGATGTCGAGGCTATTAGAACATCATCTCTGACGCCTTACCCTTTATTTGTAATATTCTGTCTCTTATCAAGCATTTTTAAGCGATGTACAGAACGTTGCTTTAAATTTTAGATAACTACCTCAACAGGGAATGGACAAAAACAACAAAAGCAACACATGAAAAAGGTAGTAACTGAAGTAACTAAATCAGATTTCTGTAAAGGCAGCTATAGAAAGGTGACTCATCTTAGGTTGAATGCCAATTAGCAGTATGTGTCAGCTTTAAAAGAACTCTGACTGTCAGCACTTTAAGTGTGTGGGTTTTCAAAGAAACCTGAGGCAACGAAGAGAGTTTCAAAGAGGCTAAATATTTGGGAGCTGAACTGCAAGTGTCAAGGAGAACAGTCGCAAACGTCAAGATGCTGTGTGCGAGACACAGACAAACTGCATCAGTGAGGGGAATCAATTCAGTTCATTTTATATTTATAGTGCCTTTTACAACACATTTGCCTCAAGTCACTTAACAGGAGTGTGTGGGTAATTAAAATGTGCTTTGATGAAAAATAAAAATGGCCTGAAGACAACGGAGGAGAGGAACCAAAAACTTCTCGCCAAGGAGAAAACAGAGCTCTGGGGGTCCAAAGTCAGCAGGCCACCCACCACTTTGGGTATGCTATGATTACAGTGAAACAGGGCGAGACCGTTGTAAACACGAGCGGTAAATTATGGTCAGGTCCATCATCTGAAAGCTGGTTCGTCATGCTGATCCTAGTAGGATGTTCTTGTTTGTAACCGTTGAATCAGAGGTTGTAAGCAGAAGCTCACAGACAGGGATCGATGGGTATATAACAGCACAGATGCTAAACAGTGCTGAAATACGGCTTCAAAGATTACCACAGAAATGAGTCAGCACCCCTGTGACCCAGCCTCACGAACACTGCATCAAGGGCTTTACAGCGCTAGCCTGCCATTCAGAAACTACATCTGAAGCCAATCCATAGAGGCCCAAAACCTGGCCGAAGGAGCACAAAATCGGAACCGGTGAGCAACAGGAAAAGTAATATGTTCTGGTGACTCATCGTGCACTCTTCCAGATGGGTTTGGATACAGCCAAAGGATGCTTTTGTCCCACAACGTGGGGGATTCACATTGGCATGGCAAGTCATCTCGCACGAGTCATTGGGTCCAATGTTCGCTCGAGCATTGAGTATGATAGACAAGAAATATGAGGCTATTTTACAGGACCAGTTGCACCCCGTGGTGGAAAGACTGTTCCCTCACTGTGGTCCCATATCGCAAGACTGCTAAACAAATTCAGGTGTAGTTTCATGGGCACCAGGATGAAGTCATGATGTACCTTCCATGACCACCCCACCAGATCGAAACATCATAGAACCTTTATTGAGAAGTGCTGCAGCTTTGAATGCAAAGTACATTTCTAGCTAATTCATCGTTTGAAGAAGTTTCTCTTCTTGAAGAATGGTACCATACCCAAATACACAAAGCTCATAACTTGTGAGACAGCATTTAAAGATGGATTGAAGGGGTTATTATTCCTTATCATATTCTCGATAGTAATACATTATTAGGTGTTCCTGTTTTTTTTAATGTTTGCTCTGTTCTCCCATAACAGATTTTAAATGCATACTGACTCCACTAATATATGTCTGTGTTCATGTCTCTTTTCGGTGTTTTTTAAGATTTAGTGCTTTTTTGTAAAAACGGTTAACAGGCAGCTAGTGTTTTGTTTCCTAAGCAACCTACCTCACTATTTTTTTTTTTTTTTTCAAAGCAAGTGGTTAATTATTCTTAAGGAGCATTTGTATTCAGCAGAAATCATTTTAAATTCAGCAGCCACATTCCCCCTGCATGACAGGCAGGGGTGTCTAAGGAGATATGAAGTTCTAGGTGACACTAAGTGAACTTGACTAAATTTCTTCCTTTCTAGAGGAATTTTTATGCGTGTGAGTGTGGATAAGTCAAAATTAGTGATTTCAATTCGGTGATCATCTCAACATGGCTAGACAAGGAATTGCCTGTGTCATATTTGTAAAATTACACTAGCGCTAAGCCTCATCGTTTTTCACGAGTCCTTGTACTTTGGTCTCATAATAGTGAACATATCGTGTTAATAAATACTACTTAATATGTCCTCTCCACATGATATTTATGGTAACCATAGATAAAAATGATATCTGGGCAAATAGCTACTTTTTGTATCTTTAAGTAAGGCGTCCAAAATGAATCGCTTCAATATGATACAGGAATTAAATATGGTGTATTAAATTAGAATGTGGCCAAACGAAAAGATACAGAAGTCTTGAATTCTGTTGGGTTCCTTATGGTTCAGTTTAGAGCTGGGGAACGGCTAGGGCTGTCATAGTTAGGATTAGGGTCAGGCCCATAGAAATCAATGGAAACTCTCCACAGGGTCAGAAATAGAAGTGTGTGTGTGTGTGTGTGTGTGTGTGTGTGTGTGTGTGTGTGTGTGTGTGTGTGTGTGTGTGTGTGTGTGTGTACACTATTACCTATTCTAAGCAATGATAAGAGATACTGGATATTTGACAGTTCTCTATACACTCTGGTTTAGACAGTTAAATATGCTGCATGGGGCTAAAAGCATCTCATCCACTTGTACTCCTAGATCCCTCCATCCATCCATCCATCCATCCATCCATCCATCCATCCATCCATCCATCCATCCATCCACCTTCTAACAGCGGGCACAGAGGCTGCTGTGGCAGTATTAGGCACATGACCGGGGTAAACACCGGAGAGGATGCCATGCCACTCCACAGTAGGGCAGGCATACACACACACACTCACTCACAGTCATACTCTATGAGTGATTTACAGACACTAGCCAGCCTAGATGTATGTTTTTGGACTCCACACACGCAGAGAGTGAAGGTTAAATTCAAACGTCCAACCTTGGAGGCGTGAGGCAGCTTTGTTACCCTCCGAGCTGCCACGCCAGCCTATATAATTATCCATTTCGATTTTTATTTATGTTTTTTTTTCCCCAAAGTTTGAAGTGAAAATTACACGAGGAGAAACAAAACGGGAGAGTGCAGAGTTTCATTAACAAAAGGAAATTAAGTGTGCCAGGATGAACGAGCGATAGGGCAGTATGTTTTGAATGGCAAAAATAAAACAGCGAGGAAAACTGAATTAATCTGTATTATAAAATTCAAGCTCAAATTGTTAAATATTCAAGTCGGCGAATATTTCGAGGTTCAGACTTTTCCCTGCAATACAATAGCGAATAACAAATAGCCCTTCTTAATGTCCTGTGTTTGAGAAAGTGTGAAGTCTGACTCCCCGTACGTGCCTGAAAGAAAATAAATACTGCATCAGATCGGCTTTTTGTTCAGTGCCTGAGATGCCGATCTACGGTGCCTGTCGGCATCTGCGTACTAATGAACAGCGAGAAAGGTGACCCAGGGCCGCGCTGAGTCAGTGGAGTCGCGCAGAAGCGGTAGGGAAGGGCCCCACGTGTGATAACGACGGCAGGGCCCGCGCTTTATCATGGCAGTGAACGAGCTGTCGGGGCCAGTGGGCGTTAATACTTTATGATGTTTACGCTCGTTTTTTTTTTACATTCTGTTTTGTACGCGGTTCAGAAGTTATGCAAAAGCTGCCCGAGACAATTAGATTTTTTATGTAATTTAATTCCGGGAAAGTAATTCTTCATCCGAATCATTCTTTCGTCCTCGTGTCACTGTGCGTAATTGGATGTCGTAACATACGTTAAAGCAGACATGAACATTTTCACCCATTATGCGGAAACCTCGTTAAGAAATGTAACAAGAAATGGATTGGTGTACCGAAGAGAGCGCACTGGCGTTTTGCTCCTCCATGTATGAGCTTGGCGCCCTTTACAGGCAAGACTTTTACAGGAAATTTCCAGCATTAAAGAAAGGGAATGTTCTGAAGAGAAGACCGGGTGGAGGCTGAGAGAGACCGCTCGTAGGAAGCGGCACAAGTTCCAAGCAATTACAGCTGTCTAGGACATTTGAGAGAGCAAATGTTTTTCAGTTGCCTGCTTTCCACGAAGCTTCCTTTTCACCGTTGTCCTCTTTGTTCACGCAAGCGAGATCCCAAGCTAACTGCCTAGAGAGAACCAATAAAAAAGCTACAAACATCTGTCTTCATTAGTCCAGTGCCTCCCCCCCCCCCCGGTAATATTCATGCCAATTGTGTTTCAGGTCAGAAGCGAGTACTGGCGGGTCTCAAAGGACATAAAAAGGTCCAACAGCATCTGTCTGAAGCCTGCTCAATCCCTCTCATCCCCACCTACATCATGGAATTAGCCAGCGAGTCGGGTGGAGAGGAAAATGGACTTTAAAATGTCCGACCCGAAAACTCCTCTTGAGCACTAGCTGCCAGCTAAAAGCCATCCGTGACAGTGGAGTTTACTGAGGTTTTCTGCTCATTTGAGATGAAGATGAACATGGTAGAACGTCGTGTGGAGAACGAGTAGGTGGGGTGGGGGGATCTGGCATTTTCCTTTTCTGCACCTTGCAGGCATGAAGACGGGCTCATGGGACCCCATGGGGACGAACGAGTGCCACAGTCCGTGGGAGTTATTATCGCTCCGTTCACTCACACTCGGCAAAGCAGCAAGCTGATGCCTTTCGTGCGATCCGAGGCGTCGTAGCTTCAATCAGCGCAAGGTGACCGCAGAGAGCACCTGAGGAGGATGGCAATATGGTAATCGGTGTTTTCATTAGCGAGGCTGTGGGACTTTCGAGACCAAAGTGCATCGTAAGAGAATGCGAACGCTGACAACGTCTCGCGACAGGCCGCAATTCCACCATGCCTCAGTCGCCTGGCCAGCTGCGACAAGCAATACGTCAGCTGAGCACTCATGAGCTCTCATAGTGCGCTGTGGTCATGGTGTCACGCCCACATTTGTAGTTCATCTTCTGTGCAAGGAGAACTGGGCTGTACAACATACAACCATAAACCATGTAATTGACCCTACCAGGCCCACTTTGCTGCTCAGTTTTAGGTCGTGTGCCATTTAGTTACAGGAACCGCATAAAGCTGTGAGCGGGGAGTCACCACAGCCGTCAAGATCATCAGCAAGTCCATGCATATAGTGTCAGCTGAAAGACGCCTTCTCTTCTAGGGCAGACTGGTGTGTGGGAACATTCAGGAGTCAATATGCACATCTGCTGAGTGCCCGCAGGTCACTACCAGCCAGTTTGGAAACTGTCATTGGTGCGGAAATCCAGAAGGGGATGAACCTCCCCAGATGTAATCGTATTTGGAACAAAATGGTGCCTGAGGCAAACATCTCCCCAGAACTTCACTAGCAATGTCACAGATGAGGTGATCGTGGCCGACAGGGGTTTGTTCGGGAGTGGCGATGCAAACCTGAAATAGCCTGGAATCTACCTCTCAACGCTGAGTTCTCAAAAATGACCCAGCTACATAACTCAAATAATTTGTTAATAGTGGACCTTAACACTGGCTCTGCTGCATTGACTACTTCAATGTTTTGCAGCTTAATTAAAGATTCTTTGATGTTCTTATGACACCCAATGGTTTGGCAACTCAGTAGATAAGAGATTGACAGTGTGCTAATCTGAGCAAGCAGTCAGATTAGCCAATTAGAGGCCCTTTCACGGCCATGGGTATAATTAGAGATTAATGCTGTGACTGCTGTTTTGTTCTGTACCATCTCCAGCCTGTAGAGTCTTACCTGTACGTAGTCAATAGTGATGAGTCACTACTTTGGTCTTTCTGAGTGATTGGACGTTTGTTTAGCGCTTAATACCAATGGCGTTGAAAACAAGCCTGAATATCAATTAGCATTAAGTCTGGGTTTAGAATAGATCTGATGCACGAATGATAACAGCTCACATATAATTACACAGGGCCGAACAAAGAATAAACACTCCTCGGACAATTTTCTTTCTCTAGTAAGGATTTAAGAGCCAAAAAACACACCACCATTCACCGTCCTGCTCCCGGTGATTGTGGATGATTCTTTTCATGGCACTCATGTCCTGCTCTGCCAAGGTTAAATACAGTCTGTTTAATTAGCTCAGAAACTCTTATGGGGATGCATATTTAAGATGGGCTTCACACCGCACTGTTGCAGGCATGGGGCACAGTGATTAAGGATATGGACTCAGGACCAGAAGGTCACATGTTTAAGTCACAGGAAGCATCCTCATGACTGATAGCCAACAGCAAGAAATCTTTACTTAAACTGCACCGGCTGAAAGAACGGATAAAACCGTGAGGCAGCTTTATACAGAAGTTTCTGGTGAGCTTCGTGTAATTGTCAATAGCCTAAAGTAAGGGGAACAAAATGGATACACAAACGACGCG
Organism: Gymnarchus niloticus; assembly: GCA_009936485.2. Lineage (NCBI taxonomy): Eukaryota > Metazoa > Chordata > Actinopteri > Osteoglossiformes > Gymnarchidae > Gymnarchus > Gymnarchus niloticus. Next base: position 2,754,706 of record JAACJT020000064.1, on the reverse strand, counting down.
GTATCACAACACGAGATGACCACAAAGACAAAATTAGATGGTGTTAGAGAACAGAAGCTCAAACTGGTAACAGTGAAGACCACAACAAACTTAGTGTGCAAAGGCTGGGATGAAACCATGGTTACTTAGCTAAAGAAACGAAGACTTAGAACTGCTAGAACATAAAGATGGTGACCAAAAGTCGGAAAATGGGCCTGCTTCATGCAGTACTTCCCAGAACTTCCCATGTCTCCTGAGAAATTCTCCTCTTCTGTTTTATGGCTAGTTCGATGTTTAGCAGCCCCCCCACACTTCCTTTTGTGTGTACCTCTATGTCAAAAGCATCTGAAGCTTAATTAGTTGAGAAGTCAAAACCTGTGAGAAGGGCAGGCATAGTTTTGGTATTCTGGACCGTTCTGTCGAATTCCCTCCCCGTGGATCTGACGATGGGTCGTCTGGCTCACCGAGATCCTCACTCTCACAATTCTGTTTGCCTTTGTTGTAGTGTTGCTTATTAAAACCTCAGACGTATTAATCCTAAGATTGAATGAAAATATGCAGCGCCAAGGAACGGCCATCTGAAGGACTCACAGAAGGAGACAGCAGACAGCCATATGATAAGGTGAGTCGTATATTAATGTATTTTGCCCAGGATCTACTGTATGTTTTATGTATATCTCCATTTCAGTCTCGGGGCTCCGGAGGGAAGGCATGGTATCTAAAACTAATTACCTTCACAAAGAAAGTTTAATTTTGCATGTATGACGTTCCATACCCTCTGGCCTTTCTGGCTCGGCCTGTGCAGCGTGTTTTTTTTAAACATTTAACACGTTGCGTCTGAGGTGTTGATTCCAGATGGAACAGAATTCCTTACTGAGCATATGTAACATTTGGAGCTGTATTTGCGTTGAAAAAAAAAACAGTTAAATGAAGGATCCGAGTACTGTCCCCAGAGCCCCAATTATATTTTATTTATAAATAAAATAGATTAATTATAACAAAAAAGATTTAATAATAATACTACTAATAATAGCCCTGTTCCTTCAAACACTCCTAAATCGTGGTCAGTGTAATTATTCATTCCTGCTTTACCGGTAATTTTATGATCGCTTGCCAGTTTCAAATCAAGTGCCGTTCAGTGAAAGCAACTGGGTCGACATCCAAGTGGAACCCGTGTCCACGAAGGAGGGTTGTGGACCAGCTCATGATGTGTCAGATTGTTTAGGTTCTCGGCGCTTGCGTCACGTCTCAAAGCCAGTTGGTGTGAGTGGGCGGGTATCTCTTCCTCCTAGCTAAGTGTTTATCTAGCGGAAATGAGGAGAATATCGTCTGTAAAACAGTCTAGAAGCTCTCCACTATGCCCTCATTTTTAAAGATCCAGGAAACAACTAACTTGACTACAGTTAAGTTTATTTGAGCTTATAAAAGGTGTACTATCAACGTTATGCATCTTGATGGTTTCAAAATTGTTTTATTACATTGACTATCACAAGATCTTTAGATGCACAAAAATCTGTTATTCAAAGCAACTTAAATAATGTCGTGCAGTTCATGTCATCTAATTTACACAAATGGATACATTTAAACATCTGATGTCAGGCACTCTTGAAGTAATGGATGCCACTGAAGACTGTGGACATGTCATTCTACATAGGAACAAAGGAGGTTTACTTGGCCAGATGACTGTAGAGTTAAATTTTAAACAACACAAGATCCAGATTCCCATGACTGAATATCTGCAGGAATCACTGGCCTATACATTGAAGTCCTGAGCTAAAATGTACTATTACTTCTACAAAAAGATCGATTTCTTACTCTAAAACCAGTGAAAAGTCAACATTTGTAAGGGCTGCTTAAAATATATACATTTTATTAGTGGTGGCAGCCATTACACCTGATGGCTGTCAAGATCCAGGTGAGCCTCTGGGGGGATCAGACTGGATCCCCCTCAGCTCTATACTCACTGCAGTGCATTCATACATTCTTCTTCCATTCTGCTTGTCCTGCTGATGGTAGAACTGTGATACACACATGCCACACGAGATCCACAGAGAGATTAAATGCAACACTGAGACCAAAAAAGCATCAGTGGAGGAGCAGACAGTTACCCACCGATGGCATTGCTAAGAAAACTGCAGCCGTGTCAACTGTGCTCTTCCCAGGAAGATTACTGCTGATAGTAGTGGGAGAGATGAGGCTTCCAAACCCAGGGCAGGTGCTATTATTGTGTGCCGGACTGCTGTAACACCCTTCTCATCGGTGACGTTTCTTGGTGCTTGTTGGCTTAAAGAAGTCAGTCGGTGATTGACAGCAAACAGAAAACCCGCCCTTTTGGGGTTTTACAGCTTCACGCCTCACATTACTACCAATCACTAGGTAATAATAATAATAATGATACTAGTAATAATAACAATGACAACAACAACAATCAGAATCAGAATATCTTTATTGTCATTGTAACGAGTACAACGAAATTAAGTGCAGTCCCTGTGTCAGAGAGGTATGTACATGAAAATAAATAAGGAGAAATATAATAATAATAATAATAATAATTCATGGAATAGGCTCCAGGCTCGTAATGACGCTGAACAGGTGGGAACATGGATGGATGGATCATAATGACAAGAACATCTCCAGGTTTTCTTACAAAAGCTCAGCGCTCGTTCATATTGGTGACCATCCATACCTATAACTTAGTCTTCTTTAACAGCAAATTTTGTTCGACTACAAATGCTCCGTTGATGAACTGACAATTCATTCTATATTGGTTATTTTCTAAAAAACAACAAAAGTCAAGGCTGAAGTGTGAAGCCACAATTTATTTCTTTGGCCCAATTTTTTTTTTTTTCCCCCTTATTGACTCTGACTTTAGGGACCATTTGAACATAATAATTTTTCTCTTAAAGCTGGCAAGCAAAAAAATAATCAAGTTCTAGAGTAAAGAAATTAATTTCGGGAAAATCACTGTAAAATACAATAAACAAGACACATGAAAAATCAATACAAACACAAAAAGGGTCAGAGTGGTTGTTTATAATTTTGACTACATTAATTTTAATAAAAAAAAGACTTAGAGATTTAAGGACTTCACTACTGAAGAGCTGTCAGCTGAATAATTTGAAATATTGGCTCGTATAAGAAAACAGTATAAAGAGAGAATGAAAATGGCTGCAGAACAATAAGGAACTGGAGTGAGTGATGCAGGGGACGGCCGTAGGCGAGAAGCAGCATCCCCCTCATCGGCCACTGGGGGCGCTCTTTCTTCATACTCCACCCGGACCGCATCAGGCTGTCGGCCGGACAAGGTGTGGCTCGTGGCGCTGCCATGGAAGCCCCCCGGACTCCCTCCGTGTCCCGGTGACCCCGGCTGAACAGCTGGTGGCTTTGTGTGCCCTGAGAAGGCGCAGATGGCACGGAGCTCCACGTCAATACCCCAGAGGTGTCCCCCCCCCCCCGGGAACAAGACCCCGGAGCCCCAGTCGCCGTCGTTTGATGCGATTCGAGGTTCCACGCTGAAGTTGGTGTGAACATTTGAAGACGAACGAGACATTAAAGCACAGCCATACGTTCCCGCACCGACACCCTGAGAATTACAGCGCGTCGTGTGGATGGCCATTTTTGTCACTAATTCCCTTAAACACGTAGTTACGTAATAAGCATGAATTGAAATTTTATACAGGATCCTTTATTTTGGCCACCTCCCGCCCCCCCCCTCCTCAGACCGAAATGCAATTACGTGATGCGTGACGTCACTGGCGCGGGGGCGGGGCGGGGGGCGGGGCGGCCGCTGCCGAGACTCCAGGCGGATTCGCAGGCGATTTTATTCCAGCGCGGCGAGTCCGAGGAGCTGGGCGTCCTGGATGAGCAGATCTCACTGTGTGCTGCTGAGTGACTCCCCCCCCCTCCCCGAGGAGAAGGGTCCTAATAAGAGAAAATAAAATAAGATATAATAAAAGACAGAGAGTCAGGAGGAGAGACGAGGACGACGACAGGCTGCTCTGACATCACAGCGAGGTGAACCTGGAGCGCCGAGGGAAGATGAACCTCCACCAAGTTCTCATATGAACAGCGAGCCCGTTGTCTTCTAGGAGCCGCCACTTTGTTGCAGTGCCAGTCCGCCTCCTTCGGCTTCACGTCGGCTCCACGTCGGCTCCCGCAGCGCCGCGCACCCCCGACCCACGCCGTCCGATCGCCTCCTCCTGAAGAAGAGCCCCCCCACCCCCCCGGTCGCTGCCACCATGAATTACCAGTCCGGCGTTCCGGTGTCGGTGTCGGTGTCCGCTATCTCCCAGCAGGCTCAGCCGGCCATGCCCGCTCCAGGCGCGGTGCCGGCTCCCGTCCCGGTTCCAGTGCCTCAGCCCATGCCGTCTCAGTTCGGATCGGGATCCTCTTCTGGATCGGGGGCGGGTCAGTTCGGTTCGGGGACTGTATCGGGCCAGGCTGCCCAGTCCGGCCCGCCGGGCTCCCAGTTTATGTTGTCCAACTCGGCTGCGATCAGGGCTGAGATACATAGGTTCGAATCGGTCCATCCCAACATTTACGCCATTTACGATCTGATCGAGCGCATCGATGACCTGGCTCTGCAGAATCAAATCCGGGAGCACGTAATATCCATCGAGGGTAAGTCAACGTGCAGACCGTGCTGACACACGAACGGCTCGTACCGTCCACAGAAAGCACACCTTACAGAAGTGAGGCTCTCGTCATCTTCATACGGACCCGGTTTCTATCTTGTTACTTTGTGTCTAGTGATGTAACAGCCCGCGGAAGGCGCCGAGATTCATGGATACTTTGTATCTTATTAAAGCCTCACGCGGCAAATGCGATGCTACACCGGTCGAATTCTGATCGCGACAATAATCTGCTTCCCCTGGCTAATTCACTCTCACATGGATCACTAACAATCATGCCGGGATACACAATAGGCAGGCGACTCCGAGCAGGAGAGGGTCCGAATTCGAGCAGGAGGGGGTCCGGATTCGAGCAGGAGGGGGTCCGGATTCGAGCAGGAGGGGGTCCGGATTCGAGCAGGAGAGGGTCCGGATTTAGTGTGAACAGTCGGAAGGAATTCGCATTTACTGTAAACTAGACGTGCAAACGAGTGAGCGTGTGAATGACCATTTGGGATCCGTTGTAATGCCTTGTGTTCAAAATGACAATACGTGCGTTTGTTTTACGTGCACAGACGCTGAGATCCGGGCTGTCCAGTACAGTGGTGTTTATAAGTTACATTAATAAAAAGCGCCGGTTTACGTGTCCATTCCCGGTGCCTTGATCGCCCTGGGTACTCCAGATGGAGTCCTGCCTGGCTGCAGCCAAACACGGCGATGCATCACGGTAGGATCGGCGCTGCAGATGATTTTGTAACGCCGAGGATGGGGGCGGGAGACACACGTAACGGATCCTGTAACGATCTGGAGAGGAAGCCGGCGCCTCACGCCGTCCCCGCTGCGGTGCAGTCTGGGATTTGAGTGTGTGGCCAGTGGGGGCTTCGGGGGGGGATTTCAACACGGCGTGGCGGGCAAAATTCGGCTCCAGGGCGGTCAGGACCTGCCCCTCCACGGACGGTTTCATCCTAGATTTCCACCGTCATCTCACTGGGTTGTGTGTGTATGAGAACACTCTGTACAGCATTCAAAAAACACACGTCCAGGAGCCGGTCGTGGGCTATCTTTTTGCCAGCTTGAGCTTGTAATTCCCAGTCAGTATGTGTTTGAGGCGTACAGGCCTTTTTTTATGATTAATATACATTTTTATCTAAAAGATGCAGTGATGGTGTGTCCAACCGGTTTATAATGAGAGGGAAAGATCCCCGGCTGATGTTAAAAGCACATACAGATGTGTGTGTGCCCCCCTATGTCGTCTTAAAGAGGATTATGATCCGTTGGCGTGAGTCTCTAATGCGCTAATTGGCCTGCGCGTCATTGTCTAGGATTTTAATGAATTAATCAGCATGGGACCATGGGTTTTGTCCCCTTCCGTGCAGCCGAGCTGTGCTTCGGTGGGTGGACCGACACTGGCCGTAGTGAGGACGAGGCTGCTGGAAAGCTAAAGACATATTCTCCAACAGCCTTCCTGCTGCCCTCAGCTGCAGCAAATGCGTCCAGAATTTACTGTGGAAAGCACAGTACGACCAAGACGTCATTTTGTGCTCAAATTGCATTGAGACCCGAGGGATGCATTTCTGCTTTCTTAGGGGTGTTCTTGGTATTGATGTTCAACATGTGACCGAGGAGGCTTCCATTTGACGGAACCAGGACTGAACTGAGAACATTACTCTAGCACCTAGTGTCTTGTTTCTGAGGGCTGCGAGATCATGGTTTAAACTCAGCTCCTCTGACTCCTGCCAATGCTGAAAGTCCTGCCAATGTGTCTTTTAAAGAGAGCTCAATTTCTTGGATTTGATATTCTGTTCACACAATAGGAGCCCATCGTTTTAGGTTGTTCTGTAGAATGATGCTGCTTAGATTTGTTAAGCTGTTCCTCATTGCTGGCTCGACTTTCAGTAGTGCAAGAAAGAAGACTAATCCCTTAAATGTGGGTTTTTCAGAATCTGGAAGAGGCATTTTATTACCATTAGTTGTGGAGCTTGTCTTTGTTGTCATCCACAGTACTGGACTGGCTTCCTGAAAATTCTAGATGTAGGTCAATTGATGATGGCGTTTCTCGTTGGATTAGTGACAACGGCAAAAATGCAGCCATTCCAGTGCAGGTTAGAGTAGCTCTTTCGGGGAATGTGATGGAAGCCTTGCTGTGGTGGTGTGTGTTTCTGCCGTAATTGGCCTGAGGCGGCTCATCCCAAATACACGTTTCCCTTCACTAGAGGGGAAGTGAGATTTGCTAGTTTGCCAAGAGGTCGCTGCAGAGACGGGACCATGCTCGTCACGATGAGAACCACTGCTTCTATGAGATGAGATTTATGGGGACGAGTTGTTTTGTCACAAGTGCAGCTGAAAGGCAGATATTAGTGTGTAAGACTGGTTTTGATGAGTGACAATGAGCTTGAGGAGGGTAGGAGAATCCTCGTTTCTGTGACTCATTTCTTGACATATTTTCAATATGTGGGCAGTGGGCTGTTTCCTACTCTTGAATGTGTCCACGTATAAATGCTTTTTTTAGAGAAAATAAACTTGCAATGATAACGGGTAACTCCAGGAACACCTTGGATTGGACTTTGGCATGCAAGTCCTCGTGGCATGAAACTGTCGGTAGGAAGTATGAGATTATAGCTGAATTAAGATTATGCGGTCATGTCTAATGAGACGCGTAACACATCCCCGTCTGTATCATTACTGACCAATTGAATACCAGTATATCGCAATGTAATTTCTCCAAGTAAACGATAAAGCTGTAAAGCTTTATTAAAGAAAAATTGTAATTTTATTTGCAGTATTGCTTAAACTGCTATGTTCAGTATTTATCCTAATTTCCTCACGATTACTCAACAAATGTGGGAGCTTCTATGTTTAATTAAGAGTTTAATGAGCAGCGGTGGACTCTTTGATTGTATATCTGTTATTCTAGAGCTGGGATGTCCAGCCTTGTTCAAAGAGGGCCAGACTGCCTTTCATCAATATACAGACGGCCAGTTTTCCTAAAGACACACGTCCAAAATGATACGTAGGCAAAATATTTCTAAGATTTCATCGCAAAACAAATCCCTAAATTACCCCCGATGTATACTGCTCCCCGTGGCCTGGAGCACTTCCATTGTGGTCAGATGTTTTTGTGTTGTTCTGCTGTGGGGAAATTAAGCAGGAGTGTGGTGTGCTATTATCATAGCCTATTTTGAGTGCTGCCACCATTAGGTGAAAAGAAAAATTGCAGCCCTGCAGGCCAGTTCCAATGTATTATAATGGAGAGTATGGGCCACCTAAAATCTGGCAGGCCGGACTTTGAACATGCCCTCCCTGCGGTGCATGCTATTTGCTTGCCTAGAGTTTAGCTTTAGTGCTGAAGAGCTGCTTGTTCTGTGACTGATGTAATGTTTGACACATCAGAATGAATAGTGTGCCTTTGATCTGATTCTGAGTGCCTCCATGAAGGCAGCTAAACCAGCCTCTTCTCTCACTTTGGTCAGTGGTGTTTCATTGCTTTTTCTTCATGGCCAGTCAGATGGATCTGAGTGTATTTGCCTCTGCTGGATGTTTCTAGAAGGTGTGACGTATGGGTTAAGGGCCAGAGTATTCTTCGTGGTCCTTGGCTCCGCTCAGCTGACCTTGATTTTGGTTAAATGGCTCTTGTGGTGCTTGCCATTCCCAGACTGTCTGGAGAATGAATCTGTGAGCGTCAGACTCAGTCGACAAAACTGTGGCCAGAGGGGAAATTATGAAAATAACAAATTCTTGTAGTAATTTTTTTAATTTTGTGTTGTCTGCTGTTTTGTGTGTAATGATCAGTCAGTTGAGGTAAGAATGTCCACCCTTTAGCATCTGTGTATGAGATTTCTACCTGTATTTTAGTACGTTTGGGAGTTTTTCCAGATATGTTTGGTTAAACAGATGAGTGGTATTCACTTGTGTTAAAACATTGCTGGATTCAACATACGTGCGTGCGTCTGTGTGTGTGTGTGTGTGTGTGTGTGTGTGTGTGTGTGTGTGTGTGTGTGTGTGTGTGTGTGTGTGTGGGGTTTTGTGTGTGTATATATCTATCTGTGTGTGTGGGTTTGTGTTTGTCTCTCT
>JAACJT020000064.1:2701539-2743462 GCA_009936485.2 Gymnarchus niloticus | reverse complement strand
CTTTTCTGCGGTTTTTTAGTCGTCCGAGCTGCGGCGCAACCCCTCTTTTGTGTCGTGTTCCACCCCCCCCGCGTTGGGGTTTTTTTTTTTTTTGTTGTTTGTTTCCCCCCCCCCCCCCCCCCCGACCCATTTTTTTTTTTTTTTTAAACATCTGATATTGATGCATTTAGGTTGAGTTTTGCTGAAGGTTATGACTGAACTTTTCCTTCCTGGATTTAAAACTTAGGCCATCTCATCCAAGGCCAGTTCCCCCTAACCTGTAAGGCCCGTTGTTTTCAGAATACTAGACATCTCACTTCATTGTTGTGTTAATGGTTCAACGGTTCGACTCCTCTGACAGTCCAACAGCTTTTACATCTTCGTTCTTCTTCCACTTTTATTAGGCAAATGTTTTTATTCCTCTACGTTTAGCGATACATTTGCAGCTTTTGCCTTTATGTCAGATGTATAGATTTTCCGAGTGTTTTTGACTTCTTGCCTTCCTATATTCTCAACTCTGTAAATTCTGATGTCATTTTAGCCTCAGTTTGTGTTTGGTCTCCTCCTTTATTGTGACCTGTGTCTGGCCATGATTTTCACCCCAGGCGCCGACCAGGCCTTAGGTCATAAGTAGCTTAGGCAGTGAACCACCAAGGGTGTTGTTAGTGGTGGTGCAGTGAAGGGTCACAACTGTCATCGCCATGCCTACGACGCTACAAGCTGTGTTTTCAATCCAGCCTACCGTGCCCCCCCCCCTTCTGCTACCCGTTGTTTTAAAGGAGCCACGCCCAGGTAAAGATGTCTGCACTTGTGAAGAATTAACACACTCCCCTCACTTGCCGGTCTTCGTACGGCACTCCTCTTCCTCGTCTCGCAGCCCCACATTCCCTGAGTACTCCATCCAGAATGTCAGATTCAGTTCACCCCAGGCCCCTCCCCCAAACCTCACTCGCCAATTATGGACAATTACTGAGAAGAATGGGAAGTTGATTATCATCATTCGTCTCCCAGTTGAAGACTCACACGGCAGATTAATGAACCCCCACCTTTGCATTTTGCGTTAATCTTCCCATTGAGTGACCTCCCCCATATTTTCCTGGAGGCTGCATTCGAGTAGAATCTGAGATGTTGGACATTCGGGCCAGGAACAGGTTGCCAGTGAAGGTCCACTTCCTGTTCTTGTCATGTTCTAACGGTTCTGGTATGGCACAGAGCAGCCCAATACCAAGAGAATTCAATGCGTCTGTCGGGACTTTCTGGTTCTCTGCAGGGGACCCGGCAGGGGTACTCAGCCTGCCTGTAATGCAATTTTTTTTTTTTTTCTTTTCCCTGCTGGTGGATAAGCGATTAATTATTTAAGTAAATAGTAGCTCGACCCAAGGAGTTAGGGGGTGGTGTTACAGTCGGGTCACCTGAGACGTTCCACTGCGCCAGAAAGAGCTAGAAGCCTACTGAAAGTATCCCCATCGCAGAGCCGACTGCATTGGCACTGCAGGCTTGACGTTCTTCATTGCCGCATAGACATCGCTTTACTGGCTTTTCATTCTGCTGAATAAGATGAAACTGCGGCTGTTGCAAAGCCTGCTGGGTAGTCTCTAGTGGTTCTTAAATCAATTCTGATCCCGGGGGCTCAAAGAACTGTCCGCCATCTGATGGAATGGTCAGCTTCACTGAGGTCCTTCGCCTTTTAGTTGGACATATGTGGCGTACGTGTGAGACCCCAGGACTGACGTTGAAAAGCTCTTCTGTGTGAAGCGTTAAGTTCTGTGTACATTTTTTTTTTTTTTTTTTCCTCTCTCTCTTTCACTCTTTCTCCTCCTCACTGAGTCACCTGGAACCCGGCTTTTTAAAGCTTTCAGTGGTACGTGTACTGCATTGGAAATGCCGACCCCCAAGGTGGAGGTTCTGTTGGAGGGCTTTCTCTAAGCGCTGGAAGGGGTTCCTTTTGGGAATAGATTACTTGCACGACCCTCTTGGTGCGATTGCAGATCAGGGTGACTGCTGACCCGTGTTCAGTCTGGTTGGGTCTGTCTTCTGGGCTGTTTGTCACCCTGTGGGGGGGGGGGGGGAAGGGGGGTTAGATGGTTGTTGGGGTCAGAATGAGGATCCGAGGAAGGGGGTTGATGTCCATCACAATCTCCTCTGCTGTGAGTTTTTGTGGCTCTGCTGTCTGCGTGACTTCTTTTTCTGCCCTGCTTTATGCAGTAGAGCCTATCAGCTGTCATTAACAGCACTTATTTGTTCAATGGACTTGCCTTCATGAAGGAAGTATCAGAGTTTGTACTTTTTGCAAGACAGCATGCCGAAGGCCAGCCAAGTTTTAGTCTGAGGTTTCCAGCGGTGAGCAGAAATGAAGCAGCCTTTTGTCCCCAAAGTAATGCCACTGACGCCGGGCTTCAACCAAAATTTTCCTCAGTTGTCTTCTGTTCCGTGTGCCGTGCGTCTGTGCTGTGGTGTCTCAGACTGTACTCCTCCTTGCCATTTGTTTTCTTGTGTGTTTATTCACAGCTTTGCGTGAATAAAACCAGCTATTTAAGAAGCTCAGAGCGTCTAGTGGAGCCAGACTTCAGCGACCAGTCAGAAGCCACTAGGTGTTTGCCCTCGCGTTATCGTTCTTTTGTATTCCATGTCTTTGCATGGACGGTGTCTCCATGGAAAACGGAAATAATCCTTTACCATCACTATCCGGAAAGAAATTCTATAAATACAGGCTGACCTCTTATTCAGTAGAACTAATTAAGTTCCTGCTCTTGACAATTAAAGCGACAGAATTGTTTTCCTTATTCTGCTTTCTAGGTAATCTAATTTCGATATAACTTCAGGGGGGTCAGGTTAGCAGAATGATATCTCGAGTTCCTCTTTGTGTTCCTGGCTTTGAGGTGGACACGGCACACGGTAGGCCTGGCTGGTGTCTCGTGTTCCAGACGTTCTACGGATTACCCCTCTTCACCCTGTTCAGATTTTACTTTAGAGTGCGCAGTTTCCTGTCTTTAGATTTTTGGAATATGGGCGGGTCGTGATCCCCCACCATTTGGGGCTGTAGTTGTGACAGGTGGGCTTTGCGCCCATCTTCCCAGTGGTCTCAGTTTCCTGGCTGGCAATTAGAACATCTCAGGTGTCCGCACCCCGGGTGAGGCATCAGGTGGCTGGGTCAAACCCGAAAAATATTTGTGGCAGGCCCTTGGTGACTGTCCGATTTTGTGGTTGTTGCCTACGAACCCAAGTTCCCATATCACTGGGTTTGATTCTGCCTCAATTTTGGAGGCTCTCTCCTTCCTGTGCAGTTTGGGAGCCCGAGACGCCTTGATGTTGTTGTAAGATGATTCCTTTATTTATAATCTTCACCTTGCCTCCGCCAGGCTGGGTCCTGCCGTCGGAATATTAATTTTCTTCTTGTTAAAGCACGACTGGCACATACACAGAGCGTGCTTGTGGTTTCTTTTTTCCTTGCTTGTGCATTCCTGAGAGCTTTGAGGTCTAAAGGTCACCAGAACCTATAGGAGTGTGATGCTGACCTTCATGAATGATACATGCAGGAGAGCCAGTACCCACAGCTCGGCCCCAGCACCACGACGGTGTGACGCAGTCCTGTGGTTTTTGCGTTCAGTATTTGGTTTCATGCTAACATGATTTGAGTTGGTTGTAGCTGATGTCTCAGACGCACCCTTTACACTTCTCAGAGTGCGTTGTTCCTTAAAATTCTGTGCCCCCTCCTTCCCATGCAGATTTAGGGGTAACCTCCCTTGGTAACGTGGCAGAGGATTTCATTAAGACAAGTGACCTTAGTGCCTTTGAGGTGGGATAGCCGTCACTGTGGAGAGTCAGTGACAAATGTGAGAGGCACTCGTAGAAATCCTGCATAGGATTATTTTTCATCCCCTGCTGTTCTGGTGAGCCTTCATTCGCCCTTTATTTCCCCGACGCTGCGTGGATGGAGACGGAATCATAAGGAGCCGACCCTTCAAGAAGCGAGGATGAAGTTTGTCGTATGGCTTCGTGGAAAGCTGAGATGGAGTTCAGAAGATATCATCACTCTGGTTGACACCAGTTTTGTTTCTGATCTGCAGCAAACAGCAAAGGCAGCCTGGTGGAAAAACAATATAGGAACATGCACTCAGGCATGACCTGCCTGTCAGACAATGGTGTTATTCAGCCGGGGCAGGTCGTCAAGAGGGTTGGGCTGGTTTGTTTGGCAGGGTGCTCAGAGTGTTGAGATGAACCTCTTTTGTGCTTGAATGCATAGGGAAGCAGGTACCTTGTTTTCTGAAGGTTTCTAGCCTGAGGCTTGCTCAAATCACCACAGAGGTTCGGCTGTTCTACCCTAAAGCGAGGTAGATATGCAGCTGCATAAATAGAGAAAAAAACACATTAAAAAATGGCCGCTAAGCTGTAATAGGTTTTGGGAGTCCCATGGGGTTCAAAGAGTTGACTCAGTGTTTTGATACCATAGTTTATAGGATTGGGGCGTCTGTCTGAACCTGCTTGACATGTTTAATCCTCTGTTTTCAGGTTGTACATCTAGGAAGTGAGGCTTTATCTGTCTTAATTTCACTCCTGAATAGAGGGGCAGTGTTTTCCTGCTGATCTGATTAGTTTCAGTACTGTAAGCCTGATTGGGAAATGAAATGCTGTCCAACCACAAAGTATCTCTGGGTTAAATTTAAGGTGCCTTTTGAAACGCAGTGATGGGGCTGCGAGGGGTGAGTGAGTGAGTGAGTACTGCGGCGCCGTTACTTGGTAAAGGTGGGAGGACAGAGGACCGCTGCGCCGTTACTTGGTAAACGCGGGAGGACAGAGGACCGCTGCGCCGTTACTTGGTAAAGGCGGGAGGACAGAGGACCGCTGCGCCGTTACTTGGTAAAGGCGGGAGGACAGAGGACCGCTGCGCCGTTACTTTCCATCCTGTCCTCCAAGGTAGGCCTGAATTGATACAAATTGATTGCGGGACGTTGCTGCTTATAGCAGGGCTGGGCTGACAGCGAGGGAGACCGGGTGGAAAATTCACCACTAATTTGATCAGGTACTCTGTGGGAGGCTCTGCTGTGGTGGCTAGGGCGGGGTGGGGGGAAGGGGTGACTCTTGTTTCCACAGGCTGGTTTTCCAACAGTCGGCTGTTTGCTCTGTGGGCAGCGTCTCCTGCGGGGGACTGACAAGACTGGGGCCTTGGGGGTGGCGAGAGTTAAAAAATGAACCAGTTCCCCCCCTTTGAGGGGGCTGAGGGGGATAGGCAAATATGTGTAACCATTAATCCAGCAGGTACCTTGTGGGACACCGGGAAGTCATCAGTGCTGGTGCTCTCAGATGTTACTGTCAGTTTCTCACTTTGACCTTCAGGTTACGTCACCATGTCATAAACTGCTACCCCACCTGCTGTCCTGTTTTTTAAGCCTGGAGTCCCCTAGCAGTCTTTGGGAGGAGCACCAGCCCCTCATGGGTGCGATATTTATGGGTGATGGATGGTGTCTTTGAAAAGGTCAAGTCCTCGGTGGACTGTAATTGGCTGTGGCCTGCCCGAGTGTGGCATGGCATGACAGTGCAAGACCCCTCCAGACGGAGGGTCTGCGTTCAGAGGCCCTGGGTTTGGCAGTCATGCTGAAATGCTGAAGGGGGGGGGGGGTCAGGCTCTGTTTTTCCTCCGTTCGAACGTGGCAGGTGGACTGGTAGTGACGCCTCTGATAAATGAGGGGACCCCTATCACGCACCTTCATCCCGCAAGTGCGAGGTTGAAACTGTCATACATCTCCTGGACAGATTTGGTCTTTCGGCTTCAGGCACGGCCCATTGTGGCAACGTCCTGCTCTCAGATGCGGGTCCTGTACTCAGAGTTTTTGTCTTTTCATGTGTGGCCCAGAGCAGACAAAGTCCTGAGGCTCTCCACCCCCGTGTTGTCATTCATATGTCATTCTGCCCAGGAAAAGGACCCTCTTCTCTTCCTCTCTCCTTGTCTCTCTTCCTCTCCTCTATTCCTCTCCTCCTCACTTCCTCTCTTCTTTTTCACTCTCCTGTTCCTCTTCTGTTTCCCCCTCTCCTCACTTTATCCTTACCCTCTTCCTCTCTCCCCTCTTCTCTCTCTCCCCACTCCCCTCTCTCTTTCTCTCTACTTTCTCTCCCCTGCTCTCTCCACTCTTTCTCCCCTCTGTCATTCCCCCCAGCACCACCTAATGGTGGGTCTTGATGGCTGGAATCTTTCTTTTCCACTCACTTTTTGCGCTGCTAATGTAAAACCTCTCCGTGTGAAATACCACTAAACTCTTCCTGGACTTCCCACTTCCTGACAGATGTTACTTTAGCCGTGTGGACACACACACACACACACACACACACACACACACACACACACACACACACACACACACACACACACACACACACACACTGAACATTTACTGGAGTTAATCTTTTTGAATTGCTGGCTTATTTGCTCTGGCAGCGCTCATTAATTCAGCTGACAAGGGACTCTTGTTTTCTGATATTTTTATCATCAGGACCTGAACACATTATTATCTGAACTGATCCACAACCCCTAACCCATCGCAACATTCTCCCCCTCCCATAAAAGTCCCTCTGTCGTGTTCGTGGTGGTCACACTCGGTGACGGGTCTTCAGAGGCATGTGAGGAGAGACCCCCCCCCCCCGGCCCTGTGTATGAATGGCGCTGTCAGCTGCATAATAAATCTCACTGCCTATTGTCTTGCTGCACGTGGGTGGTGGAGGGAACAGAGACAAAAGCCGCAAATTATACGGATGCCTCTGCCTGGATCCGTCACTATATTTGGCCGTTCTTTTGAGGCAACGGGGACGGCTTGGGGGGGGGGGGGTGAAGTAAATTAGCTAGTGGGCGTGCTAGCATCATGTGCTACGCGATGCGGCCATCTCTGGGGAACCTGCGACGCTGCAGGAGGTGCTAAACAGGGCCTGACAGGTGACACACTTGCTGTTCTGCGACAGAGTGGCAGCCACGTTCCGAGTCCCCCTCAGCTTCCGGTTCTTTCTGTCTTCGGTGGTCACGTTGTCAGGTTCGGACCACTTCTACGCCCCCAGAAACCGTCATGAGGTCTGGCTTCACCTCGCTTTCACAGTACCAGCTGGGTCCTTCACAATTTTGCACCCCCCCCCCCCCCAACCCCTTAGTGTTTCCTTATGTGGCTGCCACCCCCCCCCCTTATTTTGCCAAAACATGACATCTATGAAATGACTGCCACATCACTTCCTGTCAGGAGTGAATAGCGCTAGTAATCTCATGCCTCAGAATTTCACTGAATTTCATTTTGCGAATATATAAGACTTCACATTGTCCCTCCACATGTCTGTCTGAAGAAGACGATCTCTCTGCCTGCTTCTCCGTCTGTCTGTTTTTGGGGAGGGGGGTTCCTTGCTGGGGGCGTGAGGAGAAACAGGAGCCGCTGACCCACGCGGCGTCGCACAGCCCCCGCTCGGAGCCCCCCTTGTCCTCCACGGCTGCCTTCCCGCCGTCCTCCTCTACATCCCAGCATGCCGAGCTGTGACCACCCCCTCATTTGAGGCGTGCAGAGGCCAGTACAGTGTGCCCGAGTCCGGCCCGGTTTCATGTTCTCCACATTAGCGGTTCCCTCTCTCAGGAGCGCCCCTGAGATCACGGACTCCCCAAAACTCACACATGTACAAACATGGCGTCGACCAGCTTCCTCATGCTGCCAGGCACCCAGTGGACTCCTCGGATTGCTCGGAGACAGGAGATGGGCGCGTTCGCGCGCATTTATGGAGATGGAGAAGTGTCTGAGGGCCTTTTCTCCCACCCCCTGCCTCCCACTCTCGTCCGTGAGCCGATCATTTTCACCGCGGTAGAAGCGTGGTGACGCTCAGGCTCCAGGTTGCAGCTGAATTTTAAAGAGATCCACGCCCACGTCTGGCCCCACCACCGCCGGCATCGTTGGCATAAACTTCTCACCCTTGTCGTCTTTCCCTCTTTCTGTACACCGTGTGCTACCGTTCCACCACCATCATCTACACCCCTCCATCACCAAGAGAATGACGTGGCTTGTCTGCTTGACATTAACTCTGATGGAGGCTGGGGCTCAGACATCGTACTGGCAATAAGCTTTCACCCTCTACATTGGGCTTTAGGATTTGGGGGCAGCGTTTTGCTCTCGCTCCCACAGAGTTTGTACGCACAGCTTGGTACACGCCGGTGATGATCTGGCAATGACGAGTGGGTCCGCAGGAGGAGACAGCAGAGAAAAGAAAGGCAGCAATGTTTTAACACACTTAGTGAGGCGTCAGCCAAGACACCCGGTCTGGAGTGCCAGACGGGGCTTTGGGGTGGTGTGGTCTCTGTCCCCTATGAGTAGCTGGAATGTGGCCCCGCCTCTTTTTCAGGCATTGGAGCCATGTGATTGGCTGGCTGGAAGGGAGGCGGAGTCTGTGGGTCTTTAGGAGGTGGTGGATGCTGTTCAATATTACAGTCATATTAGTGCAGGTCCATCTGGAAGCACGTTGGACTCGCAGCCTTCCCCCTCCGTCAGGGTGTGGAGGTGTGCCTCCACCCACCTTCATTGCTTTTTTATCTTTTCTGTTGCATCACATGGTCGTGGGGCTGGGTTTCCCCATGGCTGTCAGTAGCCGGGTGGGCAGCGAGGAGCCGGGTGCCAGCACCCAGACAACCATCATTCCAAGGTTCTGGTGGGGGGGACTTGTCTCCATGGTGACTAAATAAAAACAGAGCTCAGGGTCCTCTAGGGGGTGTGAGTGAGCCGTGGGCTGCATCCAAGTTTGAGACAGCTGACAGGTGTTCATCTTTATCGGAGGGGAGGGGTCTGCTTTCACGCAGATGTCGTCTACGCAATACGATCGTTTTTATTCCACACGAGAGGTTAGCAAAAGATTTGCACTATCACTGTCTGTCTCTGGTGCTTTTGAAGCCCCCCCCCCTTAATACAGCATTCAGATCTTCCCCTCAACATGTGCCGTGTTTCCGGGCATCTCGCTTTGACGTGTCGCTCATCTCCTGGCCAAGGATCTGCGATTGATCCTGGAATAAATAGCAAGCGATGTAAGGAGCCACTGCAAGACACACACAATCTGCTTCCGTCTAATCTTTGTAGCCTGTGGCTAGATCTCTCCCCACCTCTGCAGTGCAGTGAGAGGGAGCTAGAAACTCGACTCTCTGGGCTGCCAGAGCAGTGGCTTATGGGATGCCTTTCCTTGATAAACAGACCAGGCTGTATCAGTCACAGTCGTCTCTCCCCCGTGTTATTACCTCTCACTGGTGCTTTGCTTGGAGAGATGGGGAGCCAGTACCATTGTCTGCTGCTTGACGGGGGTGTTTTCGTCCCACTCTCATAGCGATTGCTGTAGATTAAAGCTAAAACGTGACGGTTCTCCTCCTCGTGGGTCTCCTGAGATTCTCCTCTGATTGGTCATTGCCCGTGCTACCCCACCCACACTGATACTTGGGATCCATCCTCCAGCTGATTGCTGCACTCTCAAGCCACTTTTAGAGCCCTTCACCCTCTAGATGTTTGCCTGTCTTGTATGGCCTGGTAGGACATAGTTATGCTTCCCCTGCCCTGTTACTATGTGGTGTGCTTTCTGCCGTGGTTTGTGTAGAACTTGTCGCCTGGGGGGCGTGTCCTGACTTAACATGGCCGATGATGCCGGTGGTCTGGTAGCCACCGGCTTACATAACCCCACGAACACCCTCTCTGAAGAGGCTGCACCGCGGTCTGTTCACTGCAGCTGACATGCACCTCTCCTCGACATTCCAGGGCTGTGTCTGCCCCCTAGTGGTACGTGGCGGCATGACAGTCGCAGCTTGCTGTGGGAGGGTGGCATCTTCCGCCGCTGCAAATTCAATAAAAGCAGAA
This sequence comes from Gymnarchus niloticus, assembly GCA_009936485.2. Lineage (NCBI taxonomy): Eukaryota > Metazoa > Chordata > Actinopteri > Osteoglossiformes > Gymnarchidae > Gymnarchus > Gymnarchus niloticus. The sequence goes on along the minus strand of JAACJT020000064.1, from coordinate 2,733,641 downwards.
GAATGACGATCTGTGCTTTAGCGGCTTCTCCCATAAAAAGTCACTTCGATTCGACTGTTTGCAGTGCATTTCTTCAGCATTCTAAGAAGAAAACATCAGATGTGGATGAATCACAAGTGAAGTCGTGGGCTGCTCTGACGGTAAATATTTATTCCCCGTTCGGCATCCCATCAAGGGTACACACCAGCCTTTTTTTTTTTTTTGGGTAAATGTCAGTGGCCTTTCTCAACAGCAGTTTCTATTCTGCCATCAGAGGCTTTCAGACTTTCTCCTCTTATGAAATATCCTGTTTTTTTTTATTACGGTCTAAGCTTTTGCGCATCGTGAATTTACCAGAGGTCCGATTTGATATCGAAGGCGAGCGCCTCTCCCGGCTGACAAGCAGCGCGGCTGTGACAGTCGGATCCCAGATGCGAATGAGGCGTGATTCTGCCCGCCTTGGCCAGCGACAGATAAGGGATGGAGGGACGGCGGTCCTCGGAAACGTTCCACTTTGATGTTCGGTTCTGTTTCTCTGATCTGCACCTGACAGCTTTGCCACGTTAGAACAAACCTAAAGCAGTGCAGGCCTCTCTCTGCCGAGCGGATACCTGACACACGTCGCTGTCTCTCGCCATTTGTTAGCCTTTTTTGGTACGGGCACAGCCTCAGTCTGCTTCTCTTTCTCATACTTGCTCATGGTCCGTTTAAACATCTTGAGTTTTGTCTATCCAGCCACTTGCCCTGGTCAGAGTCAATGGAGGGTGGGCAACCTATCCTGGGCCACAAAGGACACAATGCAGGGGGTCCACCCTAGGCCGCGATGCCAGGTACCCTAACTAAATGCCTTCGGTCTGCTGGAGGAAACTGGAGGACCCGTAGTAAGCCCCTGCGACATGAGGAAAACCACACAGAGCAGAAGCTTTGGATCTCGAATCCGGGTGGCATGAAGAAACAGTGCGACCCTGTGAAGTTTATACAAATGCCATCGATTTTGCCTTTTTGCACGTTGGTGTATTTGACCTTCAGCATTTTTACGTAGTTTTAACCCCTTCCCATGAGTCTGGTTCTTTAATAGCTATGCCACCTTGTGGCTTATCTAGGAATGGATGTTTGCACGTTGACCACTTTGGAGCTTTAATGTGGGTGTCTATCAGAGTAAGTTCAGCTGGGGAATCTGCTGCCAGATCAAGAAGGAATTTCAGTGATTTTGAACCGACCGTCTCCTGGGTGGTTAGTGCACGTGTTCCGCCACTGAATCCTGTGTCTGCAGTTTCTGTTGGCTCACGCAGAAACAGCGGAGCCTGACCTGTGACACTCCGATCGAGGCGATAAGACAGCGTGTCATGCCGGTTCTTCGCATTCTTCACATAACCGCTGCTGACGCGCAGACTCTGGGGGGTGTGCGTGTGAGTGTGTTAGTGCCATGTAAGCTGCAGTAAAGGCAGCCTCTGTACAGGTGTTTCACACACCTGTCTGTGTTCGAGAGCGACACGGTAACTCCTGAAATGGGGTGAGTGCCGGCAGGAGATTAGTCCTAATTGCCTGCTGGCGTCCCGGTGACCAAAGAGGGCGGGGATTAGGCTAATGCCGCCCTCCTCGGCGGAGATTACATGCGGCAGAAATTGTTGCTAACACCTGATGCTTCTCTTCCACCTTCCTCTTTCTTCTCCTCCTCTTCCTCTTGGCCGGAGTGTGAGAGAGAGAGGGCAGCTAGTGTGTGATGCGGGTGTGTGTCAGCTCGGCAGCCAGAAACTCTCAAGGGGATACTTTTTTTTTTTTTTTTCCCCCCTTCTCCCTCCTACGTGCTCGAAGAGCTGGAGAGCAGACCCAAGCCCTGCGAGGCCACGCTGATCCGGAGCCTGCACCAGTTAGCTTCTGGTGCCGTGGGGGGGGGGAGGGTCAACGCAATGCTGCTATGCTTCGGGAGACGCCGCGAGACCCGGAGTCATGTTCAATGTGGTGAGGAGGACCTTCTGATCCCTGAGGAACCTATGAACATCTCCAGCCCCTACCTGCTAGACCCAGGTAACTGCCGACACCTGTGTATCGGGGAGGTCGGCACTCCCCCATCATCACCCGGATGCTTCCTCTGTTTTAAAAGGCGGTGTGTATTTAAATCGTCTGTTTTCGATTTCATCAACCACTTTCGATGGGCTCTGAAAGCTGAGCTGCCCCACCCCACCGGTCGTTTCCATAAACGATTTTCCCTCCAGTTTCTCGTAGTCATACAGAGCTGTGTGTGTGTGTGTGTGTGTGTGTGTGAGAGCATTGCAGCACTTTTACTCAGCGTGCTATTTTGGAAGGCGTGATGGATGTTGATGAGAGGTTCTCTGGTGTTGGTTAAGGACTGACCACGCCCACCTCCTGACCTCTGACCTCTCAAACTAGCTCGTCTGTATCAGGTGTGATGCGGTACAGCTGACAAGGCAATCGGCATGCATGCCAGAGAGGAATGGTGTTTTATTTTTTTTTGGGGGGGGGGGCGTTGAGTCCTGTAAAAACACTCCCATTACTGGGAAGATTCCCAGTGGGTTTGTATGTGTGGGAACCTGTTTTATTTTATTTTTTTTTCTTCAGGATGTGAATCCAAATGTGTAAATAAAGTGCTCGTCCTGAAGAGATGCACGCCAAGGTCCTTTTGGCTTGGGAATTCCATTGTAGGGGTTTGTTTTGAGCCCCACCTCCTCCCTCCCCCCGACCGAAAAAAATATATTTTTACTGTTAGGATATTAATATTCCATCAAAATCCTGAGAGGGAGCGGGCTGAAAAAATTTGGACACAGGATGACGCAACCCTTCAGAGAAGCCATTTCCAAGTGCCTTACAAGACCAATGGGAAGAAGAGAGGTTCGTTCTCTGCAAACCTTTCAATTGCTCAGATGCTCTACTCCCCTCTTTGTACAGACTATCGGATGCCCGTGGCTGCTTGGTAGCCCTGTGTAATTTTTTTCTTCCCCTCCTGTGTAGGGGTTTCTTCAGAGTGATGACTTTGTTGTATTGAGATTTGTTAGTAGAACCAAACTAGCAGTACTGGCCTGTCCCGCCTCCTGCACGTCCTCTTCTGTGACATTCGGAATGAATTTTGCAGCCTTGCCACAGGCCACATGTCACCATGAGGATCTGTCCTAATGTGGTCGCCATGGCGAGGCAGCGCGAGGGGGCCGCTTTGCCATGGTGGTCTGGTATGGACTGGCGTTCAGGTCGCTGAAGAGAGGGCCGTCCGGCATCGTGGCCATTGTGGTTGTTGCATAATGGAATGACTGCTGTTGTGATAAGAATATAGTGAGACACTATTAAAATGTGACTCTTGTTTCCTTTGTTTTTCTGCGATGAAGAAAATGAGAATAGGCACAGGTGACACTGTAGTTCTGTTCCACTGTCTCTCCGTAACGTTGTGGCAAATTGATTTGGAGGAGAAAATACGCGATCGTAAGACGAAAAATTAATTGTGTTTCTAAACTCCCTGTTGAGTCACTTCTCTGTTTTCAGATTTCTGTTATGCTTTGAATTTTAGTCCCACCCCAGGCTCCCCGTTGACATTTTATGTTCCTTAGTAAGCTTGTGGGCTTCATCCCAACTGGAGGTTTTGCGACGGGAGAGGAACGAACAAAGACTGGTGTGATTGTCCCTATGCTGCGTTCTCCGTCAGACAGCAGTGGCACCTTATTGCCTTGATGAAGGGGAGCTCCACATGACAGCTTTGTGCTGTGACTGGGGGACGGTGTTTCAGTTCTAATTTCATTGACAGGGATCCTCACTGGAAAGCAACAGATGCTTTGTCTCAGTTGGGAAGGGCCTTTAGTCTGGCAAAAAAAAAAGGTGCTTTTGAAGTACTTCTGATGTATTAAAGAACTTCAGAGCAGGGAACGTCTGAGTGCCTTGAGAATGATGCAGATGTTCGAAACAGTGATCTGGGATGGTTTTCTGGAATTTTGGCTTTGGCCAGTTGTGGAGGCCCGGTTAGAAAGGGGGCTCCTGAAGAGATCCCGATCGGCTTGCGGGGTGCTCTATTGAGTGCCTTAACCGTATTTCATGCTGCACGACTAAACATAGAATCAGAAAAGGCCTGTGTGGGGGTTGTGTTTTATGTGTGAACATTTGAGGGTTGGTCTTGGAGGAATACTCCCCCCGTGATAGTCATGTAATCACTTTGTGTAAAGCTGTTAGCCAAGCAGCACGATAATTGTAGCGGTACTGGTGGTAGTAATAGCAAACGGTCCGTCCGTCCGTCCGTCCGTCTTCTACTGACTTATTCTGGTTGGGGGCTTGGAGCTTTTTGTACAGCTTATAACCACACCCCATATTGTTGTTGAGATTTTTTTATGTATTGGCCCAGGAACCCCAGACAGATTGCTCTAGAACCTTCATTTTCAGCAGTCAGTCTCAGGTGGGTCCCTGTGTAAGTGGCGGCTTCCCTTTAGTGCCTCGTCCCTGGATCCAATTGGACCTGCGTCTCGGGTCCCAGTGCAGCACGTTTCACCTTCCTGAACGGTCTGCTGCCCACAGTGCGGACCCCGGTCAAGCCTCCACCTCCACAGCACACCTACATCTTCATTTCAGAAGCTGCAATCCAGACGCCATCGCCGTCCGCCTCAGCGTATTCCATGCCATTTCGGTATACCCGCCTCTTTTTACACGTTAGCAGCCCGCTCGTGCGTTTCTTTTTTTGGCTTCCCCACCACTATGTGACCGCAGCATCCCCCATGATGCCTAGTGTAGTTTTTTTTTCTCCTTTCACACATTACCATGGCAACTTCAAAGCCTGACAGGAGGAATGTTCTTCTGCATGCCAAATTGTCATCCTGTTTCTGTAAATGTAAACTCAGATATTTTATCCAATCTCTCTCTCTTTCTTTTTTCTTCCCTCCATTATAAAGTGAAACTACTTTTATTTCATTCTCCATTTTCACCTCTGTAAAGTCTGTCATCCCTTGGAAAGGCTTTTCATTACTGCGGTCAAGTGAGGATGGTCCTCTCGCCTTTTCACCTGGCTCTGAACTATGCCGCTGTCCTGGACCTCGGCACATCAGTGACCTTAAATTAAACGTGGCTGCATGTTTGCTTAAGGGGACAGACATGCGTTCACCTTGGACGCACATCTGTACGTGCAGCAGGGTCTGGTGCTATCCTGTCAGGTACACTTTGACGGATTGGGGCGGAGCCTAGGAAGGGTCTCCTCCTGGTCCCTGACCCTCTTCTCTTTTTCTGGAGGTGTGTAAGGTCTACAAGGGGTAGACCTTCAGGGGAGACATTCCAGATCCTCTTTGTTTGTGGTTTTTTTTTTTTTTTTTTTTTGTATGGGACCACCCATAATCCCCATAAGCCTTTGCTCACACCCAGCCATGGGACCTTTAATCGTTTACTTGTTTATCAGCTTCTAACTTGAAACATGTGTACGTTTCTCCCCAAGAACAAATACAATCACGCCCACATCAGCATTGTGGCATTTTTCAAGTTGTCAGTACAAGAAAAAAGTAAAGGACAATTACCAATATTTTTGTTTTGTGCTGTTTGTTAGCTGTTCCCCTCTAGTCAAGATGTGGGTGTGTTTTAGTGCGTACAAGTAAGGGTAATTTTTCTAGCATGTTCTTGGTGTTCAGGCACCTGCAGCCTCAGTTAATGCCTTCTTCTCATTGGAGGTGAATGATTCTTTTGGAAGTATTTGTGGAGAGAGAGAGAGAGAGAGAGAGGGAGAGAGAGGGAGAGAGAGAGAAGGGCACAGAGCTCTTCCCAGCTCCACTCGTTGAGAAGGCATTCCCCGTTTTTTTGATTTTCCTGTCAGAAGGGAGAGTTTGGTTGCTAGTCTGTGGAATAGGGGTGGGAAAGTGAAGCCCCCTGGGACACAAAGCGGTCTTTCATAGTGCTCGGCACGTTGGGGTTCCTGCCCCTGCTGAACACGTCGCCGGCTGTCCTGTCATCGATCCAACCTCTAGTGGAGCCTCTAGTGGCTGTTGTTCTGCACTGCGGCTCCTGAAGGGGCAGACTGACGTTGTACTTCGCATCTGCTGCCTGCTTACAGACTCACCCTCCCCACTCTCAGTGCAGTGGAGGGCCAATGGATTAAGGTGCCAAGCAGTCTACATCCGCGCCGAGAATGCACACCGCTCCTTAAACAAGCCTGGGCACGGCGACGCTTCACTTTACTCCTGAGGTTTTTTTTTTTTTAATTTAAAGTGGCTGCAAGTTCTTCCGGAATCTGTTCTTTAATCTAAACGGCACAGGGAAAGTTAGAAAACTTTTTTTATCCTTCTCATCAAAGGAGTCATTTTTTACTGACTATTCAGAAATACGGTTGTGCTTTGTAAGACGAGTTGAGATGTAGCCTGAAAGCAGATTGAGGTAACTTGAAGCTTCGTTTGGATACCAGTAGCTGCTTTTGAAATGCCACCTAGATCCGCCTAAAAGTTGTGTGTGGGGGTTGGGTGGGGAGGTGGGGGGGCGTGCCATTGAGTGGGATTCAGATTCATGCTTGTTAGAAGACATCTATCATGGGATTTCAAAGGTAAAGGATTGTGCTTCGTTTTGGAATGCAGCCTGTGGACAGACTCTGAGAACAATTACAAGCAGCACTCTGCGTGTGTGTCTGTGTGTGTGTGTGTGTGTTCTTCATGGGTCCTTTTATTTTGCTGCTTAGTTCAAACCATGCTGATGCTAAGTTGTGGACCCTCAAGTGTTAGGTCCTGTGGCCCAGAGGCGCTGCACCCAGAACGAAAGGTATACTGTGTAATCCGTAACCGGGCAGAACAAGGAGGCCCATCCGGGGTGGGGTCTGCCTTGATTCTTTACCGCCCTGCAGCCCAGGGTTGGGTGTCCTCTGGGAACCGCGGCCAGGGGAAGACGCGGGAGAGTCTGGAGAGAGCCTGGGGCAGGGGCGGTCGTCTCCGGCGCACCGCGGCAGTCCCATTTCGAGGTGCAGAGGCGGGACTGGGAGGGAGAGGGGGAAAATGAGGATGGACCGGTTGCTCGGGAAGCTCAGTAATAGTTGCACAGCAAAACGCTCCCGGCCAGTCTGGAAGAGAACGGCTGAAGCTCCAGCACTGCGGCGGCTCGGGGATCGGGAGCAGGGCGCGCAGGACGTTTACACTGTTGCCCCGTGGGAAGATGCCACTCCAGGCTGTAGTCCCCCTCCGCCAGTGGTGCTGCGAAGACCCCCGGGGCACCGGCACGTCTGCACCCGGAAGGTGGTGAGCATGTACGGATTCCCAGAGAAATCAGAATCGGCTCCACAAAGTGCCAGGGACCAGTTGAGGAGACCCAGGAGCGTGTGTGTACTGCCGGGTTTTACCGGGGACTCCCTCACGGACACCCTACAGCTGCAGAGGACCGGGAAAGCTGAGATCCGGGTCAGTGAGGGTCTGAAGACGGAGTCTTCCCAGCAGTCACCACCTGAAGTGCAACCCAGGTGTCGGCAACAGATCAGGAAACCTCGACCCCTCAGCATGACCGTACTGGAGCTCAAGAAATTTGACTCCCAGCCTGATTTTTCCTGTGACAGCGGTGGCCCCGGGTTCAGCCGCGCCTCCAGTGACGGTGCCGGCTTGCTCAAGGGTGGCTTTCGTTGGAAGTTTTTTGGCCGGCAGGCCCGTGACGAGGATGCATTTGCTCGCCCAAGCAGCAAGCAGGATGGTTCTCGCAGCACCTTCGCGTCCCTGCGTCGAAGCCTCAGCTTCCGTTTACGGAAAGGCCGCAACCAGGCCGTTGCAGAGGAGCGGGCTCGGACTAAAAGTGACGGGGAATACGTGTCCCAGTCAGCTCGTCCGTTTTCCTACCTAACGGGCAAAACCTTGTCGGTTCGGCAGATTCGTGAGGAGGACGCCGGGATAGAGAACATTTACCGAAGTAAAGGGAAGGTCGATGTAATGGAGGTTCAAGCGCTCTCAGCCAAACTTTCTCAGTCTGGTCAGGAAGAGCACGGCATTTGGCAGCTACTCACTGCTCGTTTTAAGAGAAAGGAACCCTCTCCTGAACCAGTCTCTCCGAGCCAGGAACTTGGCATAGACCCTCGGGCCAGGAATAGAAAGACACTGCCTGTTGCCATAGAAACACACCCTGGTGTGAAAAACAAAGGTCAAGGTAAGCCCCATCCTTCTTTTTCTTGGGTCTTTGCCTCTGGGACCACTAACATCGGGATGTCAGTTTTCTGCGCAGTGCCAATTCAGCCGTGTTTCTCAGGCTGCGTCTGGCCCGAGTTCAGATGTTTCTAGGCCTGCAGGCTTGCTGAATACCGAGAAGTGGGGGGGGTCCGACAGTCCAGGGGGATTAGTTGAAGTGTTGAGGGTCACCCCATGTTCCTGCAAGCCTCATAGTGGAGGCTGTGATAGCCTTCAGGAAAGTCTGGTCTCCTGCAAGCTGTCCGAGAGTTGGTTTTCAAATCGGCGGGGTCAAGATTAAAGTCGCCAGCCTTTGAAGACCCCCCCATCCCCATGCACACAACCACCTGCCTCTCATTAAACAAGCCTCTGAAACTGCTTCCCAGGGTTCATCCGACCGCTGGGTCTGTTCTCCTGACTTTGCCGCTCTCGGTGTTATTCTGCTAACTGATGCAGCTTTTATGGTATGGAGGGAGGACATCTGGTTTTCTGCTAGGTAAGAACATCAAGCATCTAGAGGCTTCAGGTTCAAATCCTGACCGGTTAGCCCAGAGTAGCGGCTGTTCAGTGTAGTCATTGTCAGCATCTGTCACAGTTTGGTATGACAGTGTCATTAAAGGTCATAGCGGTTGGACCCAAATGTTTTTTTTTTTTTTGTATGTAATTCATCATAGCGGCTTTTGTACTCATAACCACGGTGTCAGTAGTGATATCGTACAGAACAGGACCATGTTAGTGTGTAAGGCTAAGTCAGACGTCTTTTGTATGTGCAGGCTAGCAGCTAATTAGCTGCTTCCACTTCTCGTCAAACCCCCTTTTTTTTCCCTCCTTTCTGTTTGTACATTTTTCTTCCTCCGACCTTCACTCTCCTCAGTCCACTAGTCACTCTCTGCTTTTGACGTTTTCATTCCAGTCCTGGATGCTGACAGTGTCTCTGCTGCTGTGTCGCAATGGATGGGATGCTGGGCTAAAGCCTGATCCAGTCAGTGTTTAGTGATATTGATGTGCCCCCCCCCTCCTTCGTCACCCAGGTGATAAAGCTCCAAGTTTGAAAGCACGTTCAGCTGGTTGATCTCAATGTTATCTGAGTTGCAGGGACTGAGCCACTCCTCTGCTCAAAGTCAGCCCCCTGGGCACTGTGCACCCCCCCCCCCCCGCACCTCTGTGGTGTGCATATTGTTGTTTAGAAATCCTCCACAGAACCAAACGGTGACCTGCATCCAGCAGTGGGGCTGTCGAACACGTTGTATTCTGACCAGTGTGAAGGCCCCTCCATAAGACCTCTCAGATGTCACGGGGGAGGGACAGAACTTTCCGGAACATCTTTACAGATTTCACCGAGTTAAGGTCTGCTTGGTTATGTTCCTGAGGTAGCTAAAGCATATTTGCCCAATGTCAGTCATAATAATGAGGTGTTGAGAGACATCGCTATGAACAAGCCGACCATTCAGAAGAACTAGACCTCAGTCCTTCAGTTCTGCAAGAGGAGCTGTATAGAGAAACCTGCCTTAAAAACACACAAATCTATAACCATTATGAGCAATGCTGACATTAATACGAACACATTTATATGTAAATATGATTGCCTGTACTTTTTGGCATTTACTGATGTTACGTTCAACGGAAATTCATTGGATGAATGTACCTTTTTTGCTTTTTCGTGGCTCTGAGTAACTGAGACAGGTGACCATTACACTGTAAGGCGTTCAAGCATCGATTTGTGTGTTGCAGGTGATTCCTTAAAATGCATATAGAGAGGAGTGTCAGCACTGATTGTGTGGTGGTCACACACTCAGGAGACGTGTGTGTGTGTGTGTGTGTGTGTGTGTGTGTGTGTGTGTGTGTGTGTGTGTGTGTGTGTGTGTGTGTGCCACATCCCGCTCTGAGCGGACGTGCCTGGCCTGAGGAATGTGGGCATGGCCACGGCTGCTGCTCCGCCTGCCTCTACCTGTTTGATGAGAGCTACAGGCCAACTGCCGAGTTCTCAGATCCCCCCCGTTACCATAAAAGCTAACTGCTCTGGGAGGGTGGTCCCCCAGAGTATGTGGGCCCTCACCAGCCTCTCCCGGTGTGATTGTTTGCTTGTGCTGATTAGTCATTCCACTATGGACAGTCCAAACCTTAATGACACCCTCGCAGTCGAAAGCTGTTTGTTGTTCTTGGTTATTCGGCTTCAGAACCACCCAGAGAACCCAGCTGTGACTGAATGGCATGACGTGGTGTACCGTGCCAGCAGCAGCCTTCGGAGGCGGGATTCACATAAACGTCATTAGCAAGGCACACTAGGGTGTCCGTCGCTGTGAGGAGGTGAAGCACGGGCTTGTCGGCGATGGCCGACGCCCTCTGACTTTACGCAAGCTCACAATCTGCCAAAGAAGCAGGTCTGATGACAGGACCAGAGCACTGCTGCGCCTCTGAAGTCGCCATTTACCGTTAGCAGTCGTCTGCGTGAATCCGTACTGCCATGCAGGATGGGCCAAACTGCTGCCTGCTAACGGATGTGAATTCAGTATCAGACCTCCGTGAGTCGCCCAGAAACCTGTAACTTTAACTTGTTCTCCAGGTGCTGTACGAACCCTGCATTCTGGGGTGTTTGTATTGTCCATCGGGCCTGATTTCAGAGTTGTTATAAGAGTCCCATTGTGCAGTGAAGCTGGTTTGCCTGAAGCAGGATACACTGTGGGGGGGAGATGAAAATGGTAGCAGCCCACAGAGTACCATGCTGGTCCCAAGCACTGATACTTTACACAGCCTTTCAGTGTCTTGGCAGAGTTCTGCCTGACTTACGAGGCTGCTTCATTAAACACTTATTAGGACCCTTTGATCCTTGTCTCTGGGTTTTTAATGAATATTGTTTAAGAAACGTACCTTTACGTTTCACTCCAGCACTCTCACCGGGATGTGGCCGTAATAACAGCATCTTGACGTCACGTTCGGCCGAGACAAACCCCCGTTCCCCTCAAGCGAAATTTAGAGTCGTGTCTTTCTTAAATATTTATTTCTCAGTTGTTTCGCTCTTTCTTGGCCTTGCCCTTTCAGTGCTAGTGATGAGTTTGAGCTTCGGGGGAGAAACGCACATCTGTCTTACAGCGGCCACTTGTTGGTCCCCGCAGTGCGGGAGGACCTGGGAAATATGTTTCTGTAGCTGACCCTGCTTGGAAGGTGCCACTCTGAATAATTGAATGCTTGCTTGTGTTTCTCCTGTGTCAGGGTAACGAGGTCTGCTCATCGGTAAGGCGCATGTATTATTTACAGCATGGCTGCAAACACCCATCAGTGCTGCGTCGGCCTACAGGGGTCACCTGACTGTGCCTCAGGTTGGGGGGTAATGATGGTGCCTGGGATCTGGTGCTCATTTATTTACTGTCAGTTGTTTGAAGTCCCTGCAGTCAGATTCTTACTTGCCAGGGGTGGTTCATAGACTCCATCACATCTCTGGTGCTTATAGATGCCTGCTTTACCCTGTAATAATCCCAGTTTCACTGCTCCAAACTGAATGTTTTGTCAGATTCATTTGTCAAGGTGCTTTACTGTGAGCTACTGGATCGCTTCAGGTTGGATCAGTTGATTAGAATCTTAGATTAGCTTAACTGTAGCTTAATGTTTGTTGTGCTTTTTGAGTTTAGTCGATCAGTGGTACAAGAGCCATTCTCTGCTTTGGATTTCACCCTGTAAAAATGTCACCAGCTGAGCTCTTTGAGTCATAAACCCACTGAAACCCTTGTGCTGTTAATTGAACCCGCAGACCGGGTAGTCAGTGGCAGACCAGCGACGTTCCTGCCATGCAAGGTTCCGTTCTTGCATCCTTTCCTCAGGTGCATAGAAAGACCCCAGCAGCAGCACAATAGAAGATATGAAGGCTTTTTTGCATTAGAATAAACATGAAAATAAAAGCCAGGAGGTCATGAAGGGGACGGGAGTTTTCTAGCTTGTTCATAGCAGCTGCTTTGTGTAGTCAGGACTGAGTGAGAGAAGACCTCATCTGGTCAAGAACTGCTGGGGTCTTCTACGGCTGGGAAACCTTGAGGCAGAGACTCGAGGATGCTGATTGTTCATAAGCTGACAAATTTGATTTAAACTGCTGCCCCAAGACATTTTGTTTGGGTTGATATTTGAAAATTCACCTCCTTCCCTTGCCAGTATTTCTCCATTTAGAGTCAGGTTTTAATTATCGTTCTACCTACAGGGCAAAACATTTAGAATTAGAACTTTTCCTAGAAGATTCTCTTTTTATTACCAAAATTATGAACAGAATTCAGAAGAAATAGAGTAAATCCAACAATCCCTCATCATCCAATGGCTTACCCAGCACCGGGCCATGGCAAGCCTGGGTTCTCTTCCAAGTAGTGCAGGGTACCAAGCCGATAATGGGATTCCAGTCGTCTCAGGGCGCTCACTCTCATGCTGTTGAGTAACTTAGCCTCACCAGGTCACCAGACCGTGTGTCGTTCAATCTGTATGATTGAATACTTTGGCACGGAGAACGTGTGAATCATGAGGCCTTTGAAAATTTAACCTGTGCATACCCTCTTCCTCTCCATGTCCTCACACATGAAACAAACAAGAACCAAACATCACCATGGTTTCTAGGTAACTAGAGAGGTGTGCTTAATCAACTGCCACCCACGGCTGGCGCTAATGGGGTCCCTGCCCCCTGGGGCAGTGTAAGAGTGGCTGAAGCTTTTTGTGAAGTGGGCCCCTCCTCGAAAATGGTCAGGAGCTCAACGCTGAATCACACCGTTGCTGCTGTGGTCACACACCGCGGCTGGGTGCGGGCACACAAGTGGGGGCCTGCAAGGGATGGGCTGTCAGAATCTCCTCTGGGTACTGGATGCCAATCTTATAGGTAGCAACTTCCTCTACTTTTCATTTCTGGTCACTTCTGTCATAACTGGTTTAATTTCCAAATTTATATCAAAGTCTGTGTGATGCCTTGCAGAAATTTTTGAACATGGATAAATATTTGAAGCTCCAATTTTGGTATTTGGCTCCTAGTTCTTCAGCCAAACATCAGGTTTTACATCCAACTCCTGTGTAGAATCTTTTAAAACAAAAATGGCATTTTGAATGGAAGAGTCATATTTGATTAATCACGGGATGCACTTTCGAAATGAGCTTCAGACTGCCAAACAACATCGGGAAGAAACTGGTGGCGAGGGGAATTTTGTAGCCAGGAGCAAGCTGTAATTATTAACAAAATCCTGCTTCAGCAGAGGATGCTTTTACCTCATAGCTGCATCGAGTGGAGTCTTGCATGCCACAGAGACGGCACCAGTGGCGTCTCTTCAGGTTTTTCCTACAGACTCGTTTTGCCAACGTCGTCCCGATGTAAAGTGTGGCTGCCTGTCTCTACAGTCCTTCGGCTTTACACTTGAAGATGCTTCTGACTGGCTTTTCTATGTCCAAGACTCGAACCGAGGATCGCTGGGTGGAACTTCCTTATGGGTTAGTGGGCCAGGCCACAGGTAGAGCCACGTAGGTAAATAAATGAGATGTTTATTCCAGAAAAGTGACTTACCTGGTCTCTCTCTTAAGCATCCCTGCTACTGTAGTCTGTAATTAACTTAAATTTATGGCGGGGTGTGTTTGTTATGGTGAAAGATCCTGCCAGATGAAAGTATCCCTGTAATCATTACAAAGCTTTGCAGAAACCCAAAATGCATTGTTGTCTCTCTATCCTTAGTGGCCTACCACATTCCATAGCAGTCCTGTGGCCCTTCAGCTGCTGTTTTTAACTCTCCTCAAACTGAAATATTGGGACGGACTTGAATTAGGCTCATTGTGATTATTTATAGGAATAGAAATGGCCGTTGATCTGAGAAATGCAACTAAAACTGAAGCATGGTATGAACGGAACAAAGGACATTTATGTCTTGATTGGGTTGTGAATGAGTTTTTGGGATGGCTTCTTGTGCATGCCATTTTTAAACCAGAATGGACTCTACCTCATCTTTTGGAGACTCCTGTCACTCTGCTGTGCTGGGGGTCTTCAGGGGGGTGTGTTTAGGATCCATGTGTATACTAAAAAATAGTGGTTTCACCTTTTAGTAGCTGGTTGATGTCTCCACGTGTGCTTTTTGTTTTTCATTTTATGTCATTCCTAATTAAGCCCACAAAGAAAGCCCCAGTCATCTGACCGGTAAACAGATGGACTTCAGTAAGCCCAGAAAGACCTCAGTGAGACTGTATTGACTTCTAGTGACCGTTGTTTTGTTTCATTTACCTTGTTATTGTTTGTAGTATGTAGCCCGTTGATTAAAGGATTTAAACTTGCTGGTCTTTGGAGATCTACTTCGCTGAGCTTGAAACCTCATGAATGGCAGTTCATGAGGTTGAGGTCTGGTGGTTAGGACCTTTCCATCCTAGTGCTTAAATGCTTGAGTTCCTGTTACCTATTGTGTTCTAATGGACCTTCCTCACCCCTGGCCTCTGCAGTGGTCTCCCGCATGCGCCTCGGTCCAGATGTAACAAGCTGCTGTCTGGTCTATGTTCAGAGTAGACTGTAGTTGATTTGCTCGGTCAGTAAGTCGATAAACCTTTATCCGCCTTTGAGAGCTGGAGAGAGTCGGACCCATGTACATGTTCCAGCATGTCTATTTTGAAGGTCTTTCCACTGCCCTGGAGGACAGTAGGGACCATTGTTCCTCATAAAGTCCAAAAGCACTTCATTGTGCTTCATGAGACATACTCATCATTTCTGCCATTTACTGAAGGGTGTCACCACGGCATTGGCCTTAAAGATCCAGAAGGATGTTTACGTGCAAGAGATGAACTCCTTGCTTTGTCTCTCCTTCCCCTCTTCTGTACACTTGGGGGGGTTTGAATGTTCCAGAGGTGTAGGTATCTTGAGTCTGAGATACCTAAATGTCTTGTTTTGTTCTTTCGGGATATTAGTTGGAACGTACAACCCCAGTGGTTCATTAATATGAACAACCTGAACAACCAACAAAAGAAACGCCCTGTACACTTAATATAAATGACACTGTGTAGGGTGTAGATGGTGCTTTGTAGAGTTAGTATGTCATCAGTGACCTCACTTTCACAGTTATCATGGGATGTTGCGTGAGCATTGCTTCATGGAATTGGTATTTGTTGTGTGAAAAGGACACCATAGAGAGTGTGGATTTCTGTATGAACGCTGCCGTCTTCATAAAATGAATAAGCTTTTTGGGTCTGTGTGTGTGTTTTGATATTCCCACGACAGGAAGTGCAAGGTTGTTCTGGGTAATTGGAGGGATTAGCCTACTCTTCATCTCTCGAGCTCCTCGCTGTACTGCTACAGCGGGGCTGGTTTCAGGCATCGTAGCCCCTAACCCACAGATTAGTCACACCAAACTGAAAATCCAGCCATTAATAATGTAAGCAAATCTTGCTCCTGCAAAAACAGATTCATTGTGATGCGAATGTTTTTTCCACCTCTGTCACCGGAGCTCCTTTAATGGATCATTAAATCCTAGGTAATGCTGCATAATCACAGGATTGCATCATAATCAGGAGAGTCAGTTCTGCTCGAACACAGCCGCTCCTTATTGTGAGAGCGATGGCTTATTGATGGGAGGGTAGGCGTTGACGTTGGGCCCAAACGTGCTTTTGCTCAGCATTGCAGTATTGAACCTGCATCTGTAACACTGTGTAATTCAGCTCAAGTCCTAACATATTCCAAGATCTGATAAGCGGGTTCTACAGGTACAGCGAAGAAGAATCAGGTGGAGTTTACGACGCTGTTCTTTGAGGTGCACATCATCCAAGCTTCGTTGTGAGGATGCCCTCATTTCGACTTTCTCGGGCTGAATGTGTAGATTACTCACTGCCCCTCAGAGTTGTGTAGACCTCCCTAATCTACTGGCCCATCTCTGTGGTTTGCATTGTGACAAAGACCAAAATCATGAAGTGTGAAAGCCCGGACCTGTAAGGTAGACGATTTCATATCATCAGACACCACCCGGTCGCGTTACGCTACCCGCTCCGACCCTCCAAGAAGGCAACACATCCGCTTGTGGTGACAGCATTTCTGCAACAATACCTCCCTGTGCTCAAAGTGAACTGGAGATGGGGGTTAGCAGGTGCTATGAATTGGCATGTGAACCCAGAGGTAGAAGAACCTTCTGGTCAGGTGTCTCATATTTCAGGCTGTTAACACCCCCGTGACGTTTATTCAAGGTGTGTCTATGCATGGTTTTGTGCCAGAAGATGCAGGCTGACTGACGACTTTCCTCGTGGGCGAATTCCTTTCACCGGGGTGGCTGTAATTTCGAAACACGGCCAGAGGAACCGCTGTCATGTCAAAATATCTCTGTGAACCAGTTAAAATTGTCCACTGAGCTGTTCTGTCTCTGTGATGGAGGATGCTGGAAGCTGTGGTTGGTTGGATTTAGGGGGTAGTTGAAGATGAGCTTAAAAAACAGCATATGAGAAGAGAATGATTCACTCTCTCACATAACCCTCATGTTCTCCACGTTCTCTTATTGGTTTGGCCTGTGTAAGCTTTACTTTGGTGAATTATGGAAACGTCTGACCTTTGGTTCAGAATACATT
Organism: Gymnarchus niloticus; assembly: GCA_009936485.2. NCBI lineage: Eukaryota > Metazoa > Chordata > Actinopteri > Osteoglossiformes > Gymnarchidae > Gymnarchus > Gymnarchus niloticus. The sequence continues at coordinate 2,717,034 of JAACJT020000064.1, read as the reverse complement.
CTTTGCTGCTGGAATGCAATTAACCTCGTGTTCATTATGCAAATTGTGGTTTTAAGTTTAATTTCTGGCACTTTCATTGTTGCTTGAGTGAAGACAAGTTCCACTAACTTAAGTGGAAATTCTTCAGGTCGTGTTTTGGGTCACCGTAATTGAGGTATGTTTTCATTTGCTGCAGTCGTGCCTAATTCCCACATTAGCCTTGGAGTGAGGTCTCTCCTGGCCTCTGCTGACACTCCTGTCATTAGAGGTTGTTTTAACCTCTTTCCTGTGTTTGTCTTCAGATCGAATCTGTCATTAAGGTGAGAGATTCTGTTTGCAGTGTCAACTCACTAATAGAACATGGCAGCTTTAGAACACACAGTCTCAAGATCCCCAGGTCACATTCTGCGGTGAAGGACTCCGTTTACGCCAAGGGTTTCGATTACGGCTAAAGCCAAGCTGGCGGCAAACCGAAGTATGCCGTTCTCCCCCCTCCCACTGGAGGATAACAGAGCATTCTGTGATCCTCTGGTGGATAAACATTGATGCAATACAACATTCTTGTATCTACACAGGACGTGTGGGACAAAAGGAGCTTCATGCCTTTGTGTCCAAGGCCTGGGGAGGGGGGGGGGGGGTTTGGACACCTTAGCCGGGCGCCTGTGAAGGTTGTTGGGTTTTCTCACGAGGCCCGCGTCGGATGTCCCGTCCTCAGTAGTCAAAGGCCCCCTTGCCATCATACGCCGGTCTCCCAGCCTCAATGCGTTGACGTGCTTTCCCGTGGTGACTGGCCAAGGTTGGCGTAAATCTCTGTCCTCCTCACATCTGTGTTAAGTCTGGCTTTAGGAAAAGTCCCTTCAATTGATTAGTGTCATATAGATGTTGCCCTGCCCTGTGTAAGGGCCCCCCAGTCGGTGGGGCCAGCGGTGTACTCTACAGACCTGCCCTGCCCCGCCCACATACTAATTGTCTGTCGTCCTTTTTACAGACTCCTTCGTCAACAGCCAAGAGTGGACTCTCAGTCGATCTGTGCCAGAACTCAAAGTGGTAAGTCTTTTATGCACTGGCCTATTCCTTTATTGATTTTCATTAATTTATGCAGACTAATTTATGCAGTGTTTGGCACTGGCCAGGCTGATAAGTTTTTATGCTTGCAGCAGTAGTGTAGTCCATCACAGTATGATTATTAGAGCCTCTCCAAACACTTCTCCACCAATGAAGGTACCTCCCCCCCCCCATTTCAAAGAGGCGAAAAAACAGATTGTCAAGGTTGTTCCTTGGCAGGAAGCAGGTGACTGTAATTAGGTGTGATGGCAGGGCAATACCATGGGGACCCAGATGATGAGTGACAGTTTCAGGCCAGGCTGGTGATGTGGACCTGGAAATATTCCACGTTTGCTTAACAGCGGGTGGAATTCTGGAGAATCTAAAAATAAACCCCAGCGTCAGAGGTGGGCGCTGAATTTTGGATCCAGCCGTAATTAGTGTTTCACCCCCTGCTGCCTCAGGTGTATTATTTTTGTCATCGTCACCTTTATTCCCCCCCAGGGTAAGCCCGCAGGGTAGTTCGTGTCCCTGGGGCAGGTTCTGTCCAGGTTCTGGGGGAGTGGATAAGGCTGGCCTGTCTATCAGCAATTAAAAAGCAAATAAAATTCCGTTTCCAGGCTGCTCCTCTGGGGGATTTTGGAAATTAGTATTATAATATTATGCCGTTTGATTTAGGCTGATGTTAAAAGGGGAATTTATAACAGTTTCCCAGTTAAAAAGTTGGTTGGGTGTCGTTTGTGTCTTAGGGTCACATTGGATGCAGATTGCAATATAAATAGAACATTTCGAATTTGATGCTTTTTATCACCATTAAAGCTTGTAGCTGTGAAGTCAGCCTATCCCCGCATCCATTCACTGCCCTGTCTTCTGCTGTGTCTTTCCATCCAGCTGAGGTTGTCTTTGCCCTGGGATCTGATTGGCTGTGGGAGTAGGATTACCGAACTGATACAAAATGGCTAGTATGCAGCTGGCTTAGGGGGTCCAGTGTATAAAGAATCTGCACTCCAGACTGCAGAACCTTGGAGTCGTCTCCTCTGTGTTTTGCTGCGGTGACCATCTAGATGGCTCTCCAGGAGAGACACGTGTGTGCCGTGTTGATCACTGGTGCTCTGTGATAGCCTGACAGGGACCCTACTGACTCTAAATGAATCCACACTGACTCTGAAGTAATGCACATTGCTATTTTTGTGTTTGCAAACTGAAACCAGCAGTAAAAACAAAAAAACACTGTGTCCCCTCCTGGTGAAGATGCCGTGGAGGAACAGAATTCCAGTTTGTTTTAGACTTTGGGACACCTTACCGACCTTCCAATCACCTAGCCCCGAAAATATGGGAATGATGAGCCAGGATTTGTGGTTGTAGGCTAGTTAACAGGTAAAGCAGGTGAAATTATACTCTGCTTAGCTCCGAGGCTCTGGATTGCCCAAGAGCGTTGTTAGCTTCAGAAAGAAGGGTATCGCCGTAGAATCCGGGAAATAGATGTGGATTCTCTGCCTTCAGTACCTACTGTGTGCGGTATAAGTGTGTGGTTTACCAAGACTTCTGATATTTATCCACAGAGCAATGTAAGCATAACAGCCTTCACCTTCTAAAAATTGCCAGGTATCACAGTGGCGCCTAAACATGGTCTTTCCAGCTGTAATCCATTTAAGTAGACTCCTCCTTGCCTTTGTACTGTGGCCTCTTGCTTGTGCAGACTTTGCAGCATAACTCCTCCTGTCGCCATCAGCCTGTGTGGCAAATGCCCGTCTCTTCATCCGAGACCCTTACCCCCTCCCCAAACCAATACGGCGGAGCGTGCGAAGCCCTCGCAGTCTCGGGAGTCGTGTGTGCCTGAACGTAAAGCAGGGTCGCAGGAATCTGTCTTCGGGTGGTTTGTTTGAACTTTTAAGTTGATCTATCGCTGTGAGAGATCAACCCACCCACTAGTAGTCAGAAATGACACAGTCATTGCCCTCCTTTGAGCTGCGACTGCTGTTGCATTGCTGCTGTGTGCCCCCTGGTGGTCATGCTTCGTCATGTCATTAGCCTTAATCGAAGTAACTGAATGATGCCGTTAAATGGCCACCTCCCTCTCTTTGCTGGTGAATACGTTGTCATTTTTCCTCGTTCATTTAATAAATATAATTTTTCACCAAGTTGGTCTTTAAGGATTTAGTTGCCATAAAAAGCCGAAAAAAATCTCTTCTCGCTGTTACGACCCTGATGTAGTGCAAATGAACATTTAGGATCAGCGTCTACGTTTATTTATGAAGTGTACCTGCTAAGACCGGTTTTATTTGCGCCTTGTCTGTGCTGTTACTCGCTGCCGGCTCTTTGTGACGTTACGGTGGCACTGACTGCAAATTGGTCTGGTGCTTCAGCAGTCATCAGGAATTCCGATTTCATCCTCAAGCGACGCATGGCGGCCCTTTTATGAGCCGAAGGAAATGAATCACTCTGTTCCATCGCCTGTGTCCTGGCCTGACGCAGCACGAATACCGGTAAACGGTACGTGGTCTGGAAAATCTCACCGAGAGGACAGCTGAGGGGGTGTTTGACAGGAGGAGCAGTGGTGGGAAGACATGGCCACTGCTGCCGCCCCCCTTGGAGGGATGGGGTACAAGAAGCAACACGTAGAGGAGAAAATGAAGAAGGGCGGGGTGGTCATGTGGCGCTACAGCAAGCAGGCCGCCGTTGATTTTTCTCCTGTCTGTCATCTGCTAACCTGGAAGCCCCTCCCATACGTTGTCCACCCATGTTTCTCTGCCGGAAGAATGTGAAGCAGGAAAATTCAGCCTCTTATTAATATTTCGGGTGGTCTTATGCTGTTAGGGGGTGGAGATGTTGAGGCTCCTGGTACTCCTTCAGTTATGGGTTCCACATGAAGCAGATGTCCCCGCTTCAGATCGCTGTCTTTGTATGGCAGTGTGGTAAATGCTGGTTCTGAACTCCAGAGGGATCAGTTCACACACCACCATTCATTCACCCTTGGCAAAAGTGTTATTCCTAACATTTATGTATCATTTGCATTTTCATTCCAGACTGCATGTTAGCAATGGAGATTTTAATCTGTTTTTTTATACTGAATCTCTTTGGGTTCTGACTGGTTGAAGGTATGGAAAATGTTCTGTGTAAGTCTCCCAAGAAGCAATGCAGTGGACCTGGGTTGAAGTGTTAATCTCTCTTTTTTTTGCCAGGGCATTGTGGGTAACCTTTCAAGTGGGAAATCAGCTTTGGTCCACCGGTACCTGACGGGCACCTACGTCCAGGAAGAGTCTCCTGAAGGTAAGTTCTGCAGATGTTATCTTGGGGAGGGATTTTAGTGAAAGGGTGGGGATTAAATGGCCTGTGTCTGAGTGGACCTGACCTGCAGACCATCCGCAAGCTTGCGATTTGCTTTGTTCATGTGATGCCCAGCCATTGCCTCACTGAAGTCATTTAGGTGTTTCGGTTTGCTGTATTTTCATTATGATCCTCCACAATTTTGCTGCTTGTGTAAAAAGCTGTGGTTTACCGAATGATTGTTTCCAGATTGGGTTTTTGGTTGTGGTACAGTCACCGTAGACCAGAGTACATGGAGACCTTCACAGGAAAATCAGGACGACTTGTCACCTGGTACTCTGTCAATAGCAATTAGTGATGGAAAAAAAACACTGGGGTGAAAAATCACGACGTCGGAGATGAGAACACGCCTTTTTTATCAAGGAGCGCAGATGCCAAGGGAAAGAAGCACAAGACCAGGAGTGTGTTGCTTTGGCAGATTTAAGGTGTCGTTTTACTAGAAATACGAATCTGATAGTTCGATACAAAAATACACCAAATCCCACCTCCGCTCTGCGTGTGGATTTTACATGTTCCTCCCATGTAATGTGAGTTTCCTTCAAGTACTCCGGATTCCTCCCGCAGTCTAAAGATATGCAGTTAGACTATTTGGTGACTCTGAATTGACCATGGCGAACGACTGTGTGTGCAATCGCCCTGTGATGTACCGGCATCCCATCCAGGGTGTACCCCAACCTTGTGCCCTGTGATGGACTGGCATCCCGTCCAGGGTGTACCCCAGCCTTGTGCCCTGTGATGGACTGGCATCCCGTCCAGGGTGTACCCCAGCCTTGTGTCCTGTGATGGACTGGCATCCCATCCAGGGTGTACCCCAGCATGGTGCTCTATGCAGTTTGGGATAGGCCCCAGGCCCCCTGCAGTGCTAACCCAAATTAGGTTATGTGGTTATGAGGATGGTTGTATGAGTGGATATTTTATAATTCAATATAGTCCTGCAGGGTAAATATCCCACTAAATTAATTTTGATTGACCTTTTGTTGTAATTTCCTTTACAGTGAACCATTTTTTTAAATAGTTTTTTAATAAGTGATACACAAGATTGATCAAGGCCAGTCCTGGATCAGGCAGAGTGAATGATAATTAACCTATTCTGATCTCTTCCCATTTCATTGTTCATTCTTACCCACTCGGATACATTTTAATACCTACATATGCAGGAAAGTCTAGAATTTTAAATTGTTTCATGTATGCTGTCTTTGTTCAGACTTACCAAGAGCTCTTGTCTGGTTCTGTCCCAGTGTCCTTGGAGCCTTGCGGCTCACCATGGGTTAAATGCCAGCCCTCTGCTTGTATCGTTCACTCCTTTTTTTTTTTTTTTTTTTCTTTTTTTTTTTGCCTAATTATAGCCCAATGCAACATGAAACGCATAATTAGTGGCTGGCATTGGAGGGGGGAGAACCCTACAAGCTTAATTAGTGCTTTGGAAAACGGGTGACAGGATGCTGGCAAGCAAAAGCAGACTTTGGGGGGCTCGTCTTTATCCGGTATGGGGGGGGGGCTCGTCTTCATCCAGTATGGGGGGCCTGTACACACACACACACACACACACACACGCACACTCTTCCCTGTGACCCCTCCTCACCCGTACGCACACGCATGCTCTTTCCCTTTTTAAATCCCCGTCCTTCTGATTCGTTCCATTCTGTCTCCATTTTGCTCTCCCACGGTTTCCTGTCCTTTCTTCAGCTCCTGCAGCTTTGAGGTCTGGGGCCTGTCACTCAGGAGCTGGGCACTGAGCTCTGCAGCCCGCATTTGGGCTGAGTGCAGAAGGTACCGAGTTCTGTCCCATAGCAGGTGGGACAGGCTAGGGACGCTGGGGGGTGCGAGCCCTGTCCATCTTCAGCCCACATTCCACCCACCTTCCGTGCACAATTTCGGAAACTGTTGGCGTTTTATAGCGCCTACCCAAGCTGGTCGGCAGTAGCTGTCAGCTTGCAATGGGACCGTGGGCATTAGGGGTACTGATAAAGGGAGGGAGGGTCTGACGGTCTGGTGCTCCATCCCCCATCTGTGCCCCCATCATTGGAGCTTTGCCACTCTGTTGCATTTGATTGGTGTAAATAAGAGGGCAGGCCTGATTACTGCTTCAGTTGTACAGTTGCATAGTTGTGCCTGCATTCTAGTACGGGGGGTAATGACAGAGTAGCTTTTTCTGAAGCGTGGTACTTCTGTGTTAGATGACAAACAGCAGGCTCCTTCTGATCTATACAGTCATTTGCAGCCTTTTTATCGAGGAGGATTCCCAGCTTCTTACATGACATCATTTTCCCCCAGTTCCTGTGCTCAAGGGCTTCCTTTGTGTCTCTTGAGCCGATAAACTAGCTTTTTTTCCAGTTTATCAATATCCATACAATTCTGGCTACTTCCAGCTCATTCAATTTACTGTATCTTCTGGTACTTTCTGAATCCAAAAAGGAGGGAAATATCGCATTGCACTGGGAGCACGTGACCCCTGGGCTTTCTGTTGAATGTGGGCTGGGGTGCGCGATGCTCACAGATGGTTCAGCTCTGCCGTCTCCCGCCTGCTTGCGTCTGGGCTCGCGGTCTCTTGCTGCGCTGCGAACCTTATCGTTCTGTTACCAAGCGCGGCTGTGTAACGTTCCACTTCAGAAGGCGCTCTCCAGGGCTCCTTCCACTGTCTGGGCCACATCGGAGTTCCTCCTGGGAATCTAGGCCTAAAGTTGTTGCGGTGTGATGCAGGTCACGTAGGGTTCTCAGCGTGGATAGTCTGGCTTCAGGAGGTGTCGTCTCTGCGCCCTGGTTAAGTATGACGGCATGTCTTTGAATTACTGTAAAGGGTAGCAGTGTACTGAATTTTACAAAAGTGTTTGTATTAAGACATAAAAGCCACCTGGACAGGGCAGATCCGACTGACACCCCCCCCCATGTAGACTGTGTGTATGTGTGTGGACGGGCACGTTAGTCTGGTTTCGGTATTCACGAGTACCATTTTTCAAATCTCGAGTCATCATTTTAGACAGATGGCACTTGGTGAAACAGCAGTTTACATTAGTGAAGTTAAAATACTGTATTCGTTCCCTCTGTACCTACACCCAAATTTTCCCATGGGTATAAAGTGAAGTTTAACCATCGGTGTTAATACCTAATATCTAACAAATCTGTAATATCTTTCCTTGTTGCAGTCCGCTAGACCACATGGTTTCTATGGTCCATCAATGAATGAGCCATGAATGAACTGATAATTTAAGATTAGCCACTCAATCATTTCATTCTGATGTGTAGTCCTGACAGTGAGTCATGTCCAGGCTTTACTTTGAAATGACCAGCAGAGAGCAATGTTTCCCACTTGCTCATCCTGACCACTGGCAGTTTTAATAGTAATGTGCCTTCTACTTGATGTGTTAATGCTCTGGCTAATGTTCACAGAGCTAACTACATGATGCAGACTAACACCCCCCTGGGCTTTTGCAAGGTTGTTTTGTTCGTCAAGTGCAGAGTATTGTTGATATTCTGAAAACGTGTAAAGAATGCATTTCCTGTGCTGTAGGCCCGAGCCTTTTACAGGACACAAGAGTATTGTGTCCTGGGCAGGACTGGGCTGGGCAGAAGCCATGGAACCAGGTCATCCACGTACGATGAGTCTGTCATGTCAGGAAGCCATAGGCAGTTTTCATAAAGTAAGCTTAATGCTGTCTGCTCCCTTGGGGGCAAAAGGTCACTGATATTTAGTGAATCCCAAAGTTTGCATCCATCAGTGTTGACCATGTGGATGTCTGAGATGGCCCTCTAAACTTCTTTCTCCACCCTCCCCACCCCCCCAGGAGGACGGTTCAAGAAGGAGATTGTTGTGGATGGACAGAGCTACCTGCTCCTCATCAGAGATGAAGGTGGTCCCCCTGAGCTGCAGGTATGTCTCCCTCAGAACTGATCGACGTTTTTGTGGTGGTCTTGGCCAGTATCACAATCACTCATCCCTTTTAATGTTTAAATAACTCAGAAAGGTAATCTGCCAATGTTGGACAATTCCTGTTAGCCCACAATGCTAATAGAACTGAACCTGATTTACCAGGCCTATCTTTCTACAACTTGGTTATCCAAGGTTTTATCTCTTTGGTATTACCAAGATGAGGTAACCTTCCAAAAGCTTACTGCACTGATGCTCGGATCTTCACTCTGTGCAGCTGTTGTTTGGTACCAAGTGGTGATTAGTACTTCGTTTTGGCGCATTCTGAGCTCGCAGCAGACGCAATCCTTCCCTTCCACACACGCGCGTGAGGTAGTGATGCTTTATGGCACTCCAGCCTGACCTTCCTAGCTTTCTCAAAGTCGTTCTGATGTGCTGGAGAGAGGCCGGAGTCACAGCAGAAAGCGATTTGCTGGGAATAATTAAAGCCTTTCATTATGCTGCTCATGGTGGGGGGGCGGAGCAACACAGCGGCAGGATGACAAGGTGTTGCTTTTTAATTTCCCATAGCCTCTTGGCACCATCAGACTGGACCCTATTATTGGCCAGGCCAGCAGGGTGGGCAGCCTGACATGTAGAGGATGGGTGCGTGCGTGTGCGCCAGTGTTCACAGATGTGAAATGTACAGCCTTTTCAATGCCAAGTTCATTTTTCCCATCCGTTCTATCAGTTGCTTTATCTGTTCAAACATTTATGTAACGAGTCCCTCCGATCGGATTACAGGCATTGCTTAAATTCAACCCATTCATCATTTTTGACTCGCTTGCCTTACAGTGTAGCTAGAGATGAATGATTTTTTTTTTTTTTGACATAGAACGTCGCTACAGGTCCTTTTGGAGTTGTCCTGCTGCCCTCTGCTGTCTGGTTTTAAAAATGCATCCCAGCACTGATTTTATTTGATTTTATTTTTTCTACTTCTCCATGCACCACCAGATTTTCTTTAGGGGAAAAAAATATGCATTATAAATATGTCAATGTTCTCAGGCCTGTTTTTTATGCAATAAGTCATTCTGCATGATTTTTTTGTGCTAAAGTCACATGCAGCGGGCAGAGGGTGGAGCTTATCCCTGTCAGATGGGTGATGGTGTCTTCCCCACCACTTCTGCTCCTTGTAATGACGAGTTTGCTCCATCCTTCTGGTCCCCTCAGTTTGCCGCCTGGGTCGATGCCGTCGTCTTCGTCTTTAGCCTGGAGGATGAGATCAGCTTCCAGACGGTTTACAACTACTTCCTGCGGCTCTCCAGCTACAGGAATACGGCCGACGTGCCGATGGTCCTGGTGGGGACACAAGGTGAAAGACCCCGTGCCCCCGAGCACAGCGCAGTACGCCTGCTTGATTGCCGTGGTTCTTAATGAGTCTAATCAAGCCCGCAGTCAGATCCAGCAGAATTAGCACATCTCCAGAATTTCATCGTCTAAAAAGGCTGTTCACTCCCAATGCCAGGCAATTCTTTAGCTTTGAAACAGAAGCCAGAGTTTCACTCTGTTATGGATTCCCCTTCAGTAACTTTAAGTTATGAATGTTAGTCAAAAAGATTTGAATGACTCCACCCCTGGAGATGGCAGGACTGCCCCGTCCCTAATGTGATTGGTGTGTGCTGACCATGTGCCCTTTGGCCCCTCCCCCAAGATGCCATCAGCGCGACGAACCCCAGGGTCATTGATGATTCACGAGCCCGGAAGCTGTCCAACGACCTCAAGCGATCCACATATTACGAGACCTGCTCGACCTACGGCCTCAATGTGGAGAGAGTCTTTCAGGATGGTGAGGGCGCCACCTAGTGGCTCAGTCGCTCAGCCTCAAAGCTGCCACCGCAGTGCCCATTGGCATTGCTGGGTGTCGCTGGTGCCTATGCATCGGTGAAAACTCTGGTTCTTTTAGACACTGTGCTACACTACATGATAAGCTTATAATTAAAACACTTAAAGGTGCCGAAGTTGAGGTCAGACTGTCTTCATTATATTGACTCATTTGTCATCAATGTCTCTCCCCTCCTCTTTAATTGCTTTCTGAAGCCCTACTTGAAATAACAAAGGTATGCAAACGCATTTGATTGGACAGTCAGGGAGCAGAATCTTAAACTGCAAGCGGTGCCGTCTCCACGTCAATCTCAGAGCACAAGCTCCACGCCGTCTGTGCACGGACTCGTGGTGTCTTCCTCGTCGCTGATTAAATTAATACCACCTGTGTGCTGCCGTCCAGAGAGAGAAGTAGCATATCGACGCACACTCAGTGCTGCAGGGAGTGTAGTGTTTCTTGGGGGTGTGTGAGCCCCAAAGTGTTAGCTTCTCACACCGAGAGATGATGAACCCCATCCCGACACTCTGATCTGGAGCTCAAAGCCCTCCGTTCCAGAATTTGGTCCAGATTTCCCCTGATTTTTGTGCTTTAAAGGCTTATCTTCCAAACGTGACTCTTAGTGTTCCGATAAGATGTGGATGCTTAAAAAAGCTAATTAAAAGCTAGCATTTTGCACTTCTGACTTGGTGAACCTTCCATCAGGTGATATGTAAACATACCCATGGGTGCTGTGTCTTTCCAAGGCTAACAAAGCCTTCAGGGTGAGCCAATCGATACGGGCTACCCGACTGTCCAGATGTCGGGAGGCGCTTTCGGCAGGCGAGCCTGGCGTGACGTTCGGTCATGTGTCGGCACCCCGGTGTCCCAGCGCCCCTCTCTCTTCTCCTCCACCTTCAGTGGCCCAGAAGGTGGTGGCCATGAGGAAAAAGCAGCAGCTTTCCATCGGACCCTGCAAGTCCCTCCCCAACTCCCCCAGTCATTCCTCCGTCCCCGCGGCCTCCATCCCCGCCGTGCACATCAATCAGGTGAGGCCCGGCCTGCTACACCCAACACCCCATTAGCTGTCTTGCTACAACTTAATCATGTCTCATTTCCTTTCTACCAGCGGCCCTTTTCCTCTTTCCAGATGTGCACAGATGTTAGATTTTTCTGACATTTTTCACGCCGGCTTCTGTGACATGTCCTGGTGACTGCGTTCAAAGACAAACTGCACATTGACGGGACCTCTGAGATTATTTTATGCTTTAACACGCATCTTTTCAATGCTTTTGCCACAGCTAAATTACTCAGTGTTGAAACCAACAATACATCTTTTGATATCGCGATAAGAAATACAGGATTATTTTGTATTGCAAGGAAATACAGCTTGGTGTGTTTGGGTGTACTCATTTCATTCCAACACTCTATGAAGGTAAAAGGTCTGCTCCAGAGTGTAATTAGGGAGAGGTGTAGATTACAGTGTGTTCTGCCCTAGATTGAAGATGCAAATTAATTGATGGCTTGTGTTAGGAATTCAACATGCATAGTTAAACTTTCAGTTATGGTTGTAAGTGAGGCTAACGCTTGCTTTCTGTTCTCCTTGTATGCAGAGCTCTGTTCTCCCCAATAATGCATGGCTCAAGAACTTTCTGTTGATTATGTGTGTCTTAACCTCTGGACTCCACTAGAGGGTACTCCTGGCCCTATAATCAGGCATCACCATTTCTTTTCTGTTACAATGCAATATTCTGTGGCCAATCAGGGGTTCTGGGGCCGGGCACAGGCTTGTGAGCTTATCCCTTCTTTCACCTGACTGCTACGTGTGGTCTCTCTCTCTGTCTCTCTGTCTCTCTCTGTCTGTCTGTCATTCACCACCCCCTTCCCCCTCCACAGGCAGCAAATGGCGGGGGTGCATTCAACGACTACTCGTCCTCCGTCCCCTCCACCCCTAGCATCAGCCAGCGCGTCGAGACGGCGGCCGCGTCCAACACGCCCACACCCATCCGCAAGCAGTCCAAGCGCCGCTCCAACATCTTCACAGTAAGTATGCGCCAGCTGATGCAGAGCAGCACCCACTCACACTACTAGAGGCCTCCGGAGGAATGGGGTGCACGCTGTCCTCCACCAGAGGGAGCCAGAGAGCTCCACACCAAGCCAAGGCCTTCCTCTCCCGCAACAGAAATGAACAATCGGCCAGACTTTGCCGAAGCTAATCAAAAGTTGTTAAATAAAACTGGCTCTGACACTGTACGCTTGTGGGGGCCTGGGTTAGCCTGAAACCCATAACAAGCGCTTCTTTTTTTTTTGTACTTTTTTCTAAACAAAAACCAAAACTAACCGCAGGGGGAACAAAGACCTCTTGCGTTTCTCGTACTCTGTTGGCGACGCCTTCCCTTATCTGTGAGTTCTTAGCGATTTGCACCTGGCTTAATCATCTCTCATTGGCCCTGTCCCCTTTTGCCCCAGTGTCTCTGCCCTGGCCTCCCTTTCCTCTCGGCTGTTTTTGGCTTCCCTTGAGGGGAAGTGAAGGGGGGCAAGTACCCCACAGTGACACCCACCCTGCTCCCGTCCAGTCAGCATCCTGGCTCTGCTTTTGGTCCAGCCAGTAGCGGCCAGCTATGCATGTGCCCCCCCAGCAGCACCCCAGACCCCTGCTAGCCCGGCTTTCCCCGGCTTTCCCCCCCCAGAGCTGCCCCCCGGGAGAGTGGCCCTCGTGGAGGCTCTGTGCTAGTTCCCCTGTTTTTCCCTCCCCTGCTAGGTAGTGAGTAACCCTGTCCACCAGAGACGCGAGCCGCGGCCTCTTCGCGTGATGGAGGCGCCGAAGCACGCCACGTACCCCGTGTGGCTGCCCGAGTGGCAGGCAGAGCGGGAATTTCAGCTCATGACCTTCTGAGGAGCTCCGTGCCAGGCTGGGGGGCGGGGGGGCGGGGGGTGAATGGCATTTACTTAAACACTGAGGAGCTGGGTGCACCGGTTGGACAGAAAAGGAGAAAAAAAAAAAACGAGCAAAAAAAAAAAAAAAATAGCCGTTTTCCAAGCACATGTTGTAGGACTTTTCCCTACGTCCTTTTATCAATGACAGATCTTGCTCCCCTTTCGGATGAGACGTTTCACGGAGAACTGCTGGAACCCGCGTTGCTGACATAGACTCTCCTTTGAAAGACGACAGCCGCGGTGACGGGCACTGTCTGTCTGGAGGATGCTGGTCTTGTGTCCGTACGAGCCGCGGCACCGAGTCCGCTCCTCCCTGTTTCCACGTGTCGTCGGTACCTAATCACAGACCCACTGTCTGACACCTCAGTTAGGTCTTGTACTCCTGCTCGTTGACTTTAGTGTTTCATCTTGGGGAAACTTTTCCTTGCGTTGTATCACTTTATACTTGGGTTCAACGTTGATCAAAGACGTCACTGAAGTTTTTTTTTTTTTTTTTTTTTCCCCCCCCAGTATCAAAACTACAGAATGTGATTGCAGATCCCACATTTGTTAGAATATGGTCTGGTTTCCTAGGTTCTTCTGAAGGCATGAGTTCATTTTTCTTTTCTTTTTTTTTCGTTTTTCTCCTTTGGTGTTTGCTCCATTGACACACTGAGTAAATGAGAGCAGCCAAATTATATCTTTCATGTATCCCACAATCAGGAACGCAGGTGTCCAGGAAACCAAATCGCTTGTACGTTTTACTTATTTTTAAGACCAACCCAAAAATCAGAGAACCTGAACCTGGACAGTGTAAGTGAGAAATACAGGTTTAAATTTCCATTATTAATTGGTCATGTTGTTTTGACTGGAAATGTTTTCCCTTCATACGTTTAGAAAAGCATAGTTCCAGGAGGGCGAAGGAGCCAAGAAGTGTAGTAGCCTTTTATAAATATTTCGAAGATGCTTTGTGCGAAGACCGCAAGTGAAAAAATAGCGATCGGATTGCTGACTCGGTGGAGATGGCTCGAATGGCGCCTGGAACACTAAGAGTAACGTACGCAACGAGCGACGCTCCGTCATCCAATCATAACTCAGAGCGGACGGGAAGCGGCCAATGGCAGCGAGCGTGGTCGGCAGCGCCCCCAGCGGTGAGAGGTACCGTGCGCTTAACGTCTCCAGATCCTCCTGCTCCTAATATTTCGCAGCTGCATGCGATTAAGCTATCACGACTTCACCTAGAGGCTTTATTTGCGCAGAGAAACCGCTGCTAAGAGTTACGTTGCGCAATAAATTGGTTTTGAATATATAACACTTTATATCGGTGATAATTACTGAACACTAAAACTTGGTAAGGTGTTGCTTTAAAAAAAAAAAAAACCACAAAAAAAAAAAAGCCATATGTGGACACCATTTAAGTTCTTCCGTCTCGGAAACGGAGACGTTCATATAGTGTCCTGTGAGCCGGTTTTCTCCCCGACGTTTCAATCCCCACGGTTTGTGTCCCGTTAAAATTTAGGACGTGGACGTCATGAAGGCAGCGCTGCGTCTGCAGGAGTTGCTTGGTCGGTCACTCCGTATCCTCACCTCCTACCCACTTCGCCATTGGCCATCGTCGTCATCATCAACCCCGTGTCCGCCGGCGGCTGTAGTGCCACAAACCCGTCGCTAGATGTCAGCGTAGTGTGAAAAAATTAAATTCTTCCAAGAGCTTCCACGGTTACTTTTTTTAACCACTAGAACTGGTGAGCTGGTTTAATATTCTGTGAGGGAGTCTGTCATATGAAGTTGTTTGTTTACTTAAATGTATTTATTTACATGTCTGGAGATTTACTTTAGGTATGGTAGGTGTGAACGGACAGTATAGGAGGGGGCAGGCGACAAACGATTGACCCATTTTGTCCTCACCCTGACCACTGGCATCCCAGTCTCATCCTCCGTCACCACATTATTTCCGTTTTCCTTCTTCTCTCGCCATCCCTCTTTTTTTTTTTTTTAACACACATATGTCCACTAAGTGCGAAATAGCTGGTTTAACGTTTGCCAAATGTCTTTCAATATTTGCAGATTTGTGCTACTGTTTCCAACCTTTCTTCAACAAAAAGGGCTTTCCAACTCCTCCTGAATTAGAAGAGCACGGTGGTTTTAAAAAAAAAAAAAAAAACCCTTCTGCCCAACCTCTCTTCAGGGGGGTTTATAATGACCAGGATGGCGGGCAGGGCAGGGTGGGATTTTGGGCTTGCATAAACGGCATCAATTGAAGGAGGCGCGTGCACGAATGGCAGAGTGACCAAAACCGTAGGGGCTTTGAGAACGCTGGGCCCCCCACGCTGCTCTATAGGAAATTAAGTTGAGGGCCTGTTCCTTTAAGGCATGCGCTGGAGTTCAGGCATTCTGTCATCCTGGCCCTGCTTCTGTACCCCTAACCCTCCACCCGAGACCCCTAGTTTCCCCCCCCCCCCCCCCCCCCCCCCCCCCCCCCACCCCCCCCCCCCCCCCCCCCCCCCCCCCCCCCCCCCCCCCCCCC
>JAACJT020000064.1:2683297-2701439 GCA_009936485.2 Gymnarchus niloticus | reverse complement strand
ATCTGCTGGTCTCTCTGTGGTGGATGCTAGGTGTGTCCCCTTCTCCCCCCCTTGCCCATTTTAGCTCCCGCGTCCTGTTCTTCTCCCCCCCGCATCCACAGCCCCTTGTCATTGGCGGAACTCCACAGGATAATGAACTTCTCATGTGCTTAAAGAATGATGCAGGATGCATGGCGAGACAGCTGACAGCCCCTTAATGCGTTTCACAGCGGCTGCCCTGCGACGCACTCTTTGTGCGTGCTTCAGCCTTAAAACCCACGGGAAAATGGATAGTCGATAAAGAGTTCTGTTCTCGGGGCAGCTCTTGTGATTAATGCAGTCTGTCAGGGACTGTCATTAATGCATATCTTTTAAAGAAGTGTGTAAAATGTTCATTGTTTTCCCGCTTTTTTTTTTTTTTTTTTTTTTTTTTACAGTGCTAGGTCGCAATAGAGTGGGACGGTAGGCAGAAAAAGCACTCGGGTGAGAATGTGCTTCTACGGACCTTACTATTTTAGTTGACCGAAGCTGGACTTCATGGGGCTTCAGCCTGACATTCCTCGGGGGGGGTGGGGGGGTGGTATTCATCAGGAAATTGGGATCAGAAAGGTCCGATTTGTGTCTTGGAAAAAAGCGTGTTTTATACACAGATGATATATTAGGTATTCGAATGTAAATGTCACATCCCGCTCGGAGATTGTGATCTGCAATCATGGTTAATTGTTATAGAATGGATATTAATTAAAACGATCTTGTCTGGTTACATGTAATTACAGACCTAACGCCTTAGGACTTCTGTTACTCTGCTGAAAGCCGATCCTATTGGTTGTTACATAACCACGCTCTGAGTGTAGCATTTAAAATCTCTTAAATCATCTGAAGAATGCAGTGCTTATCAGCAGGCAGAGCATCCAGAAACTTCCGGAAAATTTAAGCGCACCGTGTGCCAGCTCGAACGAGCCCTGACAGAAGACAGCGAGCCGTGTAACGGCAGAGCTTCCAGAACCTTCCAGAAAGTTTGGAGATGACCTCCGTGCTGGCACGAACGAGCCTCGACGGGAGACGGCAGGCCGGTTAGCGGACAGAGCTAGCACGCTTCCAGAATGTTCGCAAACGCGCCGTACGTCAGCGCAGACGAGTCACGGCAGGAGGACGCGCGTCAGTTTGCGGACAGGCCTCCACTCTGAGCGTGGCACACAGCTGTTATATGCTTGAGAGAGGCACTCAACCTCATCCACCGTTGTAAAAATCCAGATGCATAAATCGGTTGCAGATGGTACCCGAAAATTTGCTCGGAAGCAAATAAATCCTCGCTGTTTAACCAGAAACGTGCGCATATCTGCTGACAATGTGTACCCTAAAGTAGCACGGATTCCGTTTAAATTTAGGTTGTTAATCTCAGACCTTGATATACCACAGGGTGTGCTGGCATTAATTCTCCATTGAGCTAATTATCTCTTCACCTTCCAGGTGTAAATCAATTACGATCTGAAAAGTACCCCGTAAACCTCGAGGAAATGCCCACCCCTTATATAAATGGCGGCTCCAGTGCGTTGTTTAGCATTATAAAGAAAAATTAAAAAAAAAAAACGCACGGCAAAAGAAAAGGGGATAATTAATCTTGCTGCGTTTACGGCAGAGAGAAAGTGAATAAAGCTCTCAAAGGATCATTCTGCTGGATGCCGCTTTTGTCCAATGATTAATCAGTCCTGCGAAGTCCAGAGAAGGAGGGGCGACGCTCTGGCAAATAACCTGCAGGAATGGTGTCCTTCTGTGTGGTTTCTGCATTTAGAGGGATGGACGTCTTTCCTGGGGAAATGGCGAGAGGGGCTACGCTGGAAAGCGGCCCTGTGCCTTAGCGATCCAGCTCGGCACCGCAAGGGTTAAGGACCCCTGGAATCCAGTGTGGGATTAGAAAATGAAGGTTTAACTGTCTGTGATAATGGTGGGTGTTTATCTCAATACTTTGTATTGTCGTCCCCCCATTCGCTCTCATTTCACAAATCTGTCCCCCGAGCCTCGGCTTCAGTAATGGGCCAGCTATGATTGCTACACTTTGAGAGAGGAATAACAAGATGACACACACACACACACACACACACACACACACACACACACCGCCCGGAGGCGTGCCTGTAATTGATATGGGTGTTTCCATACTTACCAGTCTACTGTTCTCCTGGTTAATATGGCTTTTGGATCAGGCTCTGTGCCTGATTTTTAGGAGAGCCGGTTTAAGTGTGTGTATTTCTGTTGAGCTGAGGCTGCCTGTGTGTGGCTGTGTTGCCCTGCACACTTTCAGTGCTGTCTCCTTATACTTCAGCTTCTACTCCCTGAGGCCCGTGTCTCAGTAATGGCCCTGTCCTGATTGCTCTAAAACAGGTTAGGAATATTGGCTGTAATGATCTGTAAAATGAGCAGGCAGCACTTTGGCATTTACTGATGGTGCAGGCTTTTCTGCTTCTTCCCAGCCGGTTGTTAATTCGCCGGAATCGGGAGCCTCTCTCGAAGCCTGCCACGCCCCCAGCCTTTGCCAGCCCTCATTCTAATTCAGAAATCATAAGTAACTGGCAGCCACACCTGAAAGGATGCCCCATCACCTTCATCTTCAACCTCCACCACCCCACCAGACACGTAAGCAGATGCGCTTGTACAGCCACCCTTAGCCCCCAGGGTGGCGCCAGCGATCGATACTTTTCCAGTCCGGAGATAGACTCCCAGATGGGACCAGCTGTGCTCCCTGGTATAGCTGGAGGTGCCAATCAGGACTGGATACCCGTAGGCTCTGGCTCGTTGTGTACGTGGTCTGTGTCTTGCCAGTCTTTATTCTGCCGTCCTTATTTGGGAATGCTTTGAGGGGAAAAAAAAACCTTTAACGTTAAAAAAAAAAAAAACAAAAAAAAACAGTACAGCTGTTCCCTAGACGACAACCGTTCAAAAAACATGTGCGCACAGTCTGTGACTGAACATTTCACGGAAACTGACCGTTTTTGTCAGAGATGTCTCTGTGCCGTTTCACCTGCTCAGCCTCTAGGAATCTCTGGGAAAAGAGAGCATCACATGTACAGGTTAATGGGAAAACTTGGCCCTCATTAGGGTAATAACTGCCACAGAGCAGAATCTACGTTTGCAGGCCAGGGCCTGACCAGGGCTCACCAAGACAGAGAATGATTACGTTCTCAGGTAGCATGAAAATATAAAGTTTTGTAGCATTTGACACAATCCGAGTCTGGGACATGAGGAAGTTGAACAGTGTTTGACCTGTAGAGGTGGATTAAAAGCTTAAAATCTGATTTATGCTCATTGGTTAGGCAGTGGAGGCTGTGGAGTATCAGACAGCCGCGAATAGTGCATTTACGTACTGAACTGGCCACAGAGTAGGATCTGCTCTGTGACTTTCTGCTAAATTTAAAGGCCGCCTTTATTGCAGTTCTCTTTATTAACCGCAGATTTATATAATGTGTGGTAATTACTGCACCGAGGTCCATCATTTTCCTTAAATGCTCCCGTACTGCGGTCAGCCTGCCTTGCGTAGGTCTGGCCGAGGTGACGGGGAGCCGGAGTTGTGTGAAGGCGCCCGCATTAGTGGCCATAAGTGGCTGCGGCGGGCTGCGGAGAGGTCGGGTGAGACCGACGGAGGCAGTGGACTCCCCGCTCCGAACGTGGCCATTGTTACATTCTAATTTCTTTTCTGCTGCGGCATGTTAATTAAGGCAAATCATATTTGGCCCACTCTTTGCTGCTCGCCTTCATATTGGATTTAAATTGCATTCCTTCAAGCGTGCCGTCTGCCCCGGCTATGTTAATTTAGCTCTAATTTGAAAGGACCTGTTGCTCGCGTATTGCGCAGAATGAGGTTGCGGGGGTTAACGCGAGGCCCTTATTGCCGGGACCCACCCTCTGGGGCTCCCTGTGTGGGACCCGCTCCCATGTCCAGGAGGTGTACGCCGTGAGTGGACCTTCTCTCCCTCCAGATGTCACATTCGCCTTCTTGGCTTGTCCTCCGTCTGCCGAAGAGAACATTAAACCTCACCTTTATTAATGACTTTGTTTATTGTTTTTCTTCTGTTGAACATTCATGTTGAGGAATTAATTTTTAATTTCAAATGGTTTGTGTGCTTTTGGGGTGCTGCTGTGGGGAACTGGGACCCGACATTGGCGTAATGCTCTGCCTCATAACTTTGATGAATCAAACCGGCCACCGCCGAGAGTCGCAGAGAGGAAGCTGTGACTCAGCCAGATAGATTGGGTGCATCATCCGGTAACAGTGCAGCCGGACGGTCCGGCGTAAGCAGGTTCCTGGGTGTGGGGGGGGGTGAGGGTCACATCTGAAGCAGTGCAGAATTCGTCCAAAGCGAGGCTCCATTCCGGCTGCCGGCTCATCAGTATTACCGATAACGCTTAAAGCCTCGACCTTTCATGAGTACAGTTTGTGTTTTTTCTGCTCTAATTCTTTCTACCAGACCTGGGGTCAATTAGAATTGAATATGACAATTACCAACAGGCCTTACATCACAATTACGCAGATGATATGTTCATGTGAAGAGCCACAGACATGATTGTGCTTACATTAAAAAGTCATAAACGTGGCCACGTAAACACAAATGCTGTAATTATCTCCACCATCACGGTAAATGGGCCCCCACTGGATTATGGGTTGCTCCAGTTTTGAAAATTAAGCATGACAACATGCAATTGTAATTAATCAATGGCTTGGAGTGCATTTAGGTGGTAAATGAAAGAACTTACACTGGTATAACCTTAATGAATTCACGGTCGGTGGAGCACAGTTTGAGTAAATTAGAGAATCTAACGGCATTTGCTGTAGAATCCCATAATTTGGGAGCTCACTTGTCTGAGTGTTTACATCCATGTTGAAATGAAAAGGTAAGATCAGTGCACCAGATGAATTGGTTATTAACACCGGATGACTAGAACTCGATGATGATGACAAAGTTGTGGGTAAAAGAGGGCCAATGTAAAAGGCAGTCTGTTGTGGTATTTTGCAGTATGTAATGCCAGATGTTTTTAGCAGCCAATGAGAGCTTTCGTAGCAGCTGGGGCCAGATGTCTCTCTCCCTAGACGGACTGTCGAGTCTCTCTGTGTTTTTCGGTCTGTTTCCTGAGACATAAATGAATGTGAAACAGCATTTTACCCCCTTCCCCGCCCCCCCCCCCCCCCCCCAATCTCAAAACCACTTTTCTGGTCCCTAATCAAATTGGCAGTTTTTAATGTCTTTAATTTATCGCCCGGTCAGCCAACAAAATAGTTTATCAGCAGCAATTAGGAATGCGTAATGTTGGAGTCTGGGAAATCACCTCGGGACAGGAAAGAAGGCAGCGACGGTAGTGGGGGTCTCGGCGGGGGAGCAAGGTAGTGAAACACTACACTCTTACACACCTTAGGTGAGGTATCAAAAAACACTCCATTTAACCTACAGTATAATATCTGTTCCTTGTCAAAACATATCATGATTTGTGTCTTTTTTTTTTTTTTTTTAACTACAAGCATACCGTTCATTTCTGGGGGTTGCCTTCATTGTATGAGTTCACCGGTTCATAGTGGCCGCTCCAGGTCCTCTTTCTCCATTGGGGTCTTCCTTTTCGGCCACCCTCTCATGCCAGTGTCCGGCTGGGATGTACTGGTTAACTTCCAGTAATCATCCAGAACGTGAGGTGTGTTATAAATGCAAGGTGTCCATCAAAACTGCCGCTGCGGGGTCTTGGAGGGAACGTCCAGGCTGCCGCTGCGGGGTCTTGGAGGGAACGTCCAGGCTCCCCTTCACAGCGATGGCATCGTTGGGCCGGATTACCTTCCTGTCCCGATTGCTCATTTGAATAAGACTCAAAGCTCTGTATCGATCCTGCGCCCTGCAGTCAATACAAGTAACCAAATCAGATAATTAAAGGAGGTGTTGACTAAATTGCATTATTGCTTTCTGCCTGAAGACTTGCTCCTCCACTAGAGTGTCTTGATGGTGACTCTAATGTCGCCCATCTGTTATTTGAAAGCACAGTTAGGTCACAGACTGACACGCGCATCTCTCATTAAATGGAGGCTTTCTCTCCTCCCAGTTGACTCCAAACTGGTGTTAAAGTACCGTGATACAGTATCATAGTGAACTGATAGCTTGTGTTCGTCATTTCCATGATAAGCATTATAATCTACTGTACTTAAGGTAGCATTTAACAGATTTGTAGCCGACACCAGTTTCAAAGTGGCTGTTAACGACATCTGCGCCGAGATCCACCCGTGTTGACAGCCGTTTGGACCAGAAACCGTGGAGTGTTTCTGTTGTTCTACTCATCTCCGTGTCCCAAAGCTGCAGGGTGGCAGCACGTTGATGACATCGCAGGAGTTTGATCGTCCGTGCTCTCCGTGTGAGGAAAATAGCGAAAAATTAACAGCTGTGACGACTACATATTGGAAATGTTTGTGATTACAGTGCGGCAGCAAGCTTGGCTAGTGGGGGGTAGAACCTAGCTAGATATTTATTTATGTGTTTATACTTCTGAACTTGTTCTTACATTAAGAAGAAATGCTGTCATTTTCCCCCAAAAGAATGTCTGTTGATGATCAAAGTTATGGAAATCTCCTCTGTACTGAAGCCCACGTATCTACACTAAGGTGTTACTTTACACATTTGGTCGCAACCTGGAGCAGTGGGAGGCTTTGATTGGCTGGGAGAACAGCCCATCGTAGCAGTCTCCACAGCAGCAGAATTCCCTGCCCCGGCTCGGGGGAGTCGAGCATTATGCAAATGATCCCGTTATTTGCATAGCCCTAATTAGGTAATTAGAAATCATTTTGCTACAAGATCAAGCATGTGCTGAAACGAGGAAGATGCCATCACTCACCCTGCGATGGTGTCGGTCCCGTGCGGAACTGGCTATGATGTCACTGCTAGCTACCGGAATGAGAGCGTGCCATGCCTTTATTTTGTGGCTAGAGTTTGTTTTAGGACTCATCTGGCCATTATTAACTGAGACTCATATTGATGAGTTGAACCAAAGTAAAGTGTGCCATTTTTAAACTGAGACGACTCTTGGGGGTCTGAGTCTCAGTCGGACATGCCTTTGTAAACTGAGACTTCTATTCGGGGTCTGGTTCTGTCAGATATGCCTTTGTAAACTGAGACTCTTATTGGGGGTCTGAGTCTCAATCAGGCATGCTCAGTGTAAACTGAGAGTCCTGTTGGGGGCCTGAGTCTCAATCAGGCATGCTCAGTGTAAACTGAGAGTCCTGTTGGGGGCCTGAGTCTCAGTCAGGGATGCCCACTGTAAACTGAGTCCTGTTGGGGGCCTGAGTCTCAGTCAGGCATGCCCAGTGTAAACTGAGATGACTCTTGGGGGTCTGAGTCTCCTGTAACATTTGCTCTTCATTTATTCTGCCTACAATGCTGTTCGTTTTACTCTGGCATCTCTGTTGTGTCTGATGTCTCTGCACTTCAGCATAATGGCGTCCTCTCCTCCCTGAGGGCGACCGGTACCACACACAGAGATGCTTCTCACTAGTTGAATATTCCCAACACCCTCTGTGCCTCCTCTCCAGAGCAAGAGGAGTCCTTCGAGTTCGTCATCGTGTCACTGACGGGGCAGATGTGGCACTTCGAGGCATCCACCTACGAGGAACGGGAGCTGTGGGTCCAGGCCATCGAGAGCCAGATCTTTGCCAGCCTGCAGTCCTGCGAGAGCAGCAAGAACAAGGTTTGTGTGCGGGGTCTCCAACAGACCCCGCGCAGTGCTGGGGGCGAAGTTGCCGGGTTACTTCGCTAAAATGGGCGGCTGTTTGCCTTATCCTTATACTGAAGTTCTTCTTAATGGTCATTCTGTTTTTTGTTTGAACTCAGACCGGCTAGATGGACACCACCTTTTTCCAGTCTGATTCTCTTAGTTGGTCTTCATGTTCCCTGACATTTGGTCTCTCCCCGCCCACCTGCTCTCCATCCCTCTTTCTCACCAGTGACGTCAGCTTTCTCGGCCCACCGGTGTCGACACCTTCTCTAACCCTGCGTTAGCGGGCGCTCTCCTAATCCAGTACCCTTTCCTTCTTTCCATAGTCCCACCCCCATGGCCTGTTAACTCCCCCACCGTAGGAAAGCGCTTGACGTGCCTGAAAGCCTAACGAAACCCTGCATTCTCAGCCTCTCTGCGTGGGCCGTCGCGGAAATGGCTTCACACTACATTGTGTCTTATGTCTATTCCTCGGGCGCGTCTCGATCTTCGCCACCGGCTGCTGTGCGTGTGCCAGGCGCACGGCGAGATGAAACGCACTGATGCCCACCAGCGTCCCGTATCTCAGTCGCCTTGGCCCTGTTTCCAGCGTGACTAAAGGGAGCTTCCTGTGGTGTGCGGAGGCCACGTAGCCTCTCTGGAGGAATCCTGACCCGCTTTTTGAGTGTCCCCATTCCCGGGCTGACCAAACCCCGCCAGTCCCGTCTCCTCAGATCCAAACCACGCATACGTCAGTGATGCTTTCTTCCTATATCTTTCTGCTTTTTTTAAGACGGTTTCCTTCCACACAGCAAAATTTTACGGCCTCGCCTACCAGTCCAGCGTTATCCCTGGCATTGGGCCTGAATTTAACCATTCATCGGATCCACTGGTGGCCACACATCATAGAGGGTTTTAACAGAAGAGGCAGGAAGGGCCTGTCTCTCCCTCTACTCCCCCCCCACGCATGACTGATGTAGATAGGCGCATAGCAGTGTGGGAACCTCTTATTAAAGCCGACAGGCGTCAGGATATGGACGCAGCCCGTGTCAGATAACTGAGGGGAGGGCGTTGGTTTAACATCCCCCACCCCCCCTTGCTGGTCCCAAAGACCTCCCCCCACACCTTTTTCATGGTCTTTGACAACACCTTCCTCTGTTTGCAGTCGCGCCTCGGCAGCCAGAGTGACGCCTTGGTTATCCAGTCCATCAGAAACGTGAGGGGGAACAGCTTCTGCGTGGATTGCGAAGCAGCCAGTAGGTGGCGCTCTTCTTTGTTTGTGTCTTGGGTTTTTTTTTTTGTTTTATATAGCTGTGGAATCTTTGGGTCTTTTGTCTGTCAACGTCTGGCACCTCACAGTTGTAATAAGGGACCTCCTTACCACCCCCCTCTTCATCCTGAGCACAGCTAAACCTCTCGGACCGTACCAGGCCCTGCCAGCGAATTTCACGCCAGCTTTGTGCGTTTTCAGAGCGTCTGTGCTGGCAGTGAGCCATTGGCCTTCCTGTGGTTTCTGACTGACATGGAGCAGTACTGCTGTGGGCCTTGTTAGAGAATTAGCATACTCTTTATGCACAGATGCAAATTAAGCTGTTTCAAGGGCACTGAAAATGGCCTTGTTCACAGGTAAACATGCTCTGCAGCTACACGCTGCTTGCATGCTAGTTTATTAGTGATGTTTTACATCTGGTCAAATGGCTAATGTTTATGGCCTAGCGAATACCATAGTTTCACAGAGACCCAGCATCGCGTTTTCCCGGAGCAACACGCGCTGGTTGTCGAGGGGCTGTCCGTATCATTAGCCCCGCAGTTTTCACAGCAGTCCCGCCCCCTTCCTCTTCCGCAGACCCCGACTGGGCCAGCCTCAATCTGGGTGCACTGATTTGCATCGAGTGCTCGGGCATCCATCGTAACCTGGGCACCCACCTGTCCCGCGTGCGCTCGCTGGACCTTGATGACTGGCCCGTGGAGCTGAGCATGGTGATGACGGCCATCGGTAATGCCATGGCTAACAGTGTGTGGGAGGGCGCGCTGGACAGCTACACCAAGCCGGGTGCCGACAGCAGCAGGTCAGTACCTCCCGCAACCAGTCACGCCCTCTAACATCCTGCAGTGGGTGCTGCTGTTGGACCTTTGAGTAATTAATCTGAAGGTTGATATGCACAGCTGTAGAGTAGGTATAAAATAACCAAACAACAATGGATGGTAGCTGAGTAGGTGGCACTGTTACCTCACAGCTCCAGGGTCAGGGGTTTGAACCCCACCTCTGCTGTATGTCTGTGTTTGCTTGCTTTAACTGTGTTTCAAGAGTCTCCTTCTGGAGGCCAAAGCCAAGGAGGTAAGCTACTTGGTGTCTTATGGCATATAATTGTGTGTGTGTGTGTGTGTGCGTGTGCGTGTGCGTGTGCATGCATCTTTGTGGTATACAGTCCAGGGTGTACCCTAGCCTTGTGCCCTTACATTGCCTGGGATAAGCTTCAGGATAAGGTACTGGTAGATTGATGTGGCGCTATTTATATAGTTAATAATAAATAGTCATTGATGTTAAACACCCAAATTATCTGTCTGGGTCCCCTTGCCATCTGTACGATTTAGCTCTGCTTTTATCGGGAGGACACACGTGTTTCCCTGGCCTGGAGTGCATCAGGCCATGGAAGGGTCCCGGGACACTTGTGAAGTTCTTCATTGGTGTGGACCCCCATCTTTTTCTGTGTATATTATATCTTTGTTGTCAAGATCTGATCTGTTTTTTCTAAACCCTCTTACAACTCCTTACTTTAAATACTGCTAGATTCACATCTCCCCCGCCCCAAAGCTCTTGAAATGTGTGTATTTGTGTTACACTCCTTTATTGTTAAGAACTTCACCTAACAGGTGAATCAGCATGCACAATAAATCTCCCCTGACACCGATCGATCGGCGTGGAGACCCTGGGTGTGTCATGGATGCTATCCAGCCATCGCATACCTCCCCTCCTCCATACTGCTTGTCGCGGACACCTGCCCCGTGTAGGGTGAGGTGCATGGAATGTAATTTGTCTGCTGACTGGACTTGTTTTAGCTGAGCTGGTTCCGTACCAGCTGTGTGCAAATGTATATTTTGTTCTTTAAATGAGTACTGCACACTAATTAGCCTAATGAGTGGGTCATGCTGTTGTTTTACGGTCCCCTCCATTCCCAGTCAGCTGCCTGTCGGACTAGACCCCTGGAGACCCCCTCCTCCATGGGTCTCTTCCCTGTAGCGTTTGGACCTTCATTGAGGAATGATACCCCCATGCTCTCCTGCCACTGGGGCACACTGATGTGTTCCCCTGACAGATGGGGGGGGTGCAGGCCAGTCCAGCTGACTGACGACCGTTTCGTAATTAACGAGACTATTATTGCATTAAAGTTGACCCAGAGGGTCCCGCCCCGGGGGTCTGCTCTGCCTTGTCATCTATAAGTCTCGCTTGGAGACACCATCAGTCTACCTCAGTGGAGGGTGGCGTAGCCCCTCCCACCCCGGCGTTGTTCTCCCAACGTCCTGTCATTCCTCCCCAGTCTGCCTCAGACCCTTAGCTGGATTATGTTGTAGGGGAAGAAAACTCCAGATTCAAAGGAAAGGCAACTTCTCACCTCTTCTAAAAGCGCTGTCCTGGAAGTCAGATCCACAGAGGGAGGTTTCAGAACCTCGGGTCGTCCTCTGGCTGCTACTCCGGTATGCCGCGCAGTATCTAGTCTCTGGCTTTCAGAACACAAGACTCTGCACAGAGGGTCATGCAAACTGGGGCCCATCACCTCATCCCTGGGGGTACGGTAAGCAGGCCGTGATCTGCCCGAAAATCATTGGTCCTGATCTCAGACTCGGCTCTGCCCGTCCGCAGCACACCAATGCCGGCCGGGCCGATTTCACCGATGTCCAGAAAGATGGGAAAGAAAGCATTCACTGATTCTGCTGAAAATATTTTTTGACTTTCGCCAATTTGCGTATCTGTGTGGACTCCACTGTGAGGATGTTTCCTTTATTTACACTAAGCCCCATAAAGTGATAAACACAAGACACACAATTTTATTCTTCTTGTATGAAGGACAACAAGACAAGAAGCCGCTGATAATAAAACTAAGTTTGCTTAAGGGAGAGTTGTATCAAAATGGTGCCTGGAAATCATCCGGTCAAGTTCAAGCCAAACATATGTACTCTGTTCTGCTTCCCCCCAGTGCTGGTCAGACACACACATCTTGTCTTGGTTTATGTATAGTCTCCCATAAATAATTTTCTTATTGTCTGCCTCTCACATACCATTTAAGTCTTTTGTCTTATGCTAATGAGGTATTAAGAGGAAAAGCCCCAAATGCATCACGCAGTTTTGCTTGACTAAAATCTCACCGTTAGCGGTATAAATCTTGTTTTGCCGCCTTGTCGCTCCACAGTCCCTCTGCGTTGTGGCCCCGCTTCGTTTACCATCCCAGGATCGGTGCAAACGCACGACAGGCCCGTGACAGCCTGCCGGTGTGACATGCGCAGCCCCACGCGTTTCCAAACGTTATAATGCGTGCTTTTCTTTCCTGTGTTGACACCTAATATTCGCCGCCTACCTGACAATGAGTGGGGATCTCATTGGGTTTTTCCTGCAAGACTGGGCCTGCCTCCGTCTCTTTAAAAATATAGGTAACTCATTTAGCGGCAAGACGCGGAGGGATGGAATAAAGGGGGGCTGCCTGCCGGCGTTTAGCCCGCGCTGATGGTTAAATCGATAAGGGCGAGAACTCTGAAGGGCCCAGAATGGGCATACTGTTGTCATTCTGACCTCTGAAAAACACAGCTGAAAGTGTCTGAAAGTGTTTGTTGTGAAGTGTGGCAGGGGAGAAGCACGCTTACACACACACACACACACACACACACACGTCAGGTGAGCTCTACACCCTCTAATTGTACGCCTCTCTGTGTGTTACACACCTTTGATTGGACAGTGCAGGCTGACTCGGTATAAGCTTCCCGTATAAATCCCGTCTGAGTAAAGTTTACAGAACGTCTTCGAGGTCGCCGCAGAACTTTGTTTTTCTTATTGATAATAGTGGCGGCCTCCTGATGGACCGTAGTTCTAGGTCTCCCATGCCATTGTTGAGAATGAGTCACTTGGTGACCTCTTGTACGTGTCCATTGTCCCCAAAACACTACAATTCTGATGATTCTGCCTTGATTTTGATGTTTTGATGGCTCTCCAGTTCCTGTTTAAAATGCCTTTTAAATTCCTCATATAATGTTCATACTTATTCATTCTTATTAATCTTTTAAGAATCTACCAGACAGTCATGGTACCATTTTTTTTGTGAGGCATTTGAAGTAATTTATGTTGCATTTTGTAGCAAAACCGTATCAGATGTAAAGGTTAATGACCTGGGCTAGCATACAGAGGAGGCTAGCGTGAGAAAATGTGTGCAATTTCAGAGTGAAATGGAAGGAAAGGGTTAAAAAGAAAGCATTCATCTGGGGTCCAGGTTTGCCTGTGTCTTTAAGCTGACATGAAGTAAATGAGGGTCGTCATGTGATTTCTGCTGCTCACAGAGAGAAGTTTCCCATGTTCAGAACTCACATGGCACTCAAATGTCGTCAGAATCCCACCCTAAAGAGGACCATGTATCACGGCTGCATCTGCTTCCGAAATACCACCATCACTGGCTGCTTCTGGGCCCTCGGGGGGGGGGGGGGCTGGGGCCCTATGGTGCCCCCCGGGGGCCGTTAATCTGGGGGGGGGGGGGGGCCGGGCCAAAGCCCGCACCCCAGGGGGGGGGTGTTCTTTTAATTAGCACGGGGCAGTTGTCGTGTTTTGCATGGCCCCTCTAATTGCCTGGTGGACCAGCAGCGGTGGGTGGGGGAGGGGATTTTTGACTGGCGACAGCATCTGTGGGCACGGCCTCACCTTCCCTCCCCCACCCCTCCCCCTCTCATTCCGGCTGTGTCCTGGAGCAGCCAGGCTGTGGATGGCTATCGCTCATGCGGGGGGCTCTCCCTGCCAGCATCTCCTGCCTCTCCCTGCCCTCGGCCAGTGCAGGTAATAGCTCTGATGAAGACCCCCACTTTGTTTCAGAAATAATTTGCCGCTCACGCAGCCCGCAGGGGCCCAGCAGTAATAAAAATGAATCACGCCACTAAGCCCACCCCTCCCATACCCTCTTCCATTTTTAACTCCTTCACGTCTCTCCCTGGGTAGGAGTTTGCTACTCTCGTCAGTTGTGCGCGTATGTTTAGAATGTCGTCTTGTGATAATCAGTCCTTAAATTGGAGGATACATTTCTCTACATCTTATTTACCTTCATTAAAACAGACCTGTATTACCGGTCCTGTGATTAAACGGTACAAAGTGCTCATGAAAAGCCAGATTAGCTCTATTGGAGGGGGGGGTTATGGTGGGTTATGACTTTGACACCCTGGGTGCCCCTTGATCTGCATTCATCTGGTGACTCGATGTGTGTGTCCTACTTTGAGCAGCAGGGGGCAGTGTCACCGATCACTGCAGACTGAGGGGCAGCGTTAGTGGCCCGGGCGCACACTAGCCTGCTGTGCCCAGCCCCGTGAGGGAAAGCTGCTTGTTCCAGAAGCTCAGGGACACCCCTCCCTTCTGGCAGAGCCCAGGACAGAGGCCGCACAGAAGGCCGGCTAATTAATTTAGACAAATTAATTACAGCAGCAGCCCCGTCCGGCATGCTGCATCAGGGGAACCCAGTGGCCGCTCATTATGAGCACTAGCAGGGAGAGGATGTGGCTGCCCGTAGGCAGAGGCATCTCGGACGCCCGCTGTCAGCGGCAGCCCCCTGCTGACCTGTTTCCACCTAAAATACATGCTGCTGTGGCACAAAATGGTCATTTTATAGGTTGTCTGTAAAGAATTTACAGCGTAGCTCTACAGCCCAGTTGTAGGCCTGAGGATGTGATTTACTGATCGACTGGTCAGTTTTCCCTCCAAGAAGACGACGGTTTGTGTTTATTTACCGGTGATTCTTGTGGCTTTCTGCTGAAGAACTGTGTGGTTTCACTTTGGGTCAGCGTGCAATTATGGGAGAATGAAGGTGATTATTATTATTTAGGATTCATCATCGGTGGAGTGTTATGTCAGCTGGGTGGCTGCTGTATCTGGGTGCGTTTTTCCCATGTTCACACGAGCGAAGTTTCTGCCCACGTGTTTGTGGAGCAGAAAGCCAGGTCTCGCTGGCATTTCGTCTGGGCAGTTCTGATGGTCACATTAAAGCCGCAGTGGGTTTCGCTTGTCTCGGGACTACAACTGCGCCCCTAGTGGTCGGCTTACAGAGTGTGACTAGCGACAGTCGAGAACCACAAAATATTCAGTATTTCCATTGGTCAACGGCATTTATTTTGTGCGGAAATGTACGCATTTTTACCTTGTGATTTCTGTATGCCTTAGCTTCTTTACTATTCTAATTAAAAATTATTCTCATGAATATCAGCGCATTCCTAGAGCGGCGAGGTTTCTATGGATTCGTCTATGGTAATTTTTCTTAGTGTCCTGCAGATTTTACAGGAAAGGTGACAGTTCGTACAGTACCTGTGTTCTCTGTAGCAGGTACTCTCCTGAAGGAAGAACCGTGTCCATTGCAGTAAAATCACCCTGCTTTTGCCTCTTGCTGAGGCAGGAATCACTTACCAATGTCAGGAAATCACGTACAGGATGTCGTCGTGAAATGTGGGCTTGAGCTGTAAGTAAGAAGTATTTATTTTAACCTGCTATGTATGATGACTTAACGGGGGAAACTGTTACGTGTTTGTAGTCTTTGAAATAAATTCCTCGTCTGTTTGTCTACATTAGCATGTGTATGGATTGACACAGGGGCCTACCGGCCCTGCCTGTTTGTGAGGTGTTGGTCCTTTGGAATTAACTGCCACTTTCATCCAGGAACTCAAACTCCAGTTTTACTGGTTTTACCGCGTCTGTGTGTCCTCACGCACCGTAAGTCAGGTTAATCGCTCTGTTTACCGAGCTGACACTTGAATGGCATTTTGAGCATGAGAATTCTTGGCCCCAGTTGACGTCCATGTGGTGCTTCTTTAGAAGCTTTAAGCGGGAAAGCTCGTGCAGTTCATCCTCTGCTGGGCTTTGGGTGCCACGTTGACGTGCACCGCGGTCGGGAGCACGAACTACCAGCATTTCAATGCTCGTCAGCCTGCCTGCTGCGTATAGCGTTAACATTGGAAAACGTGAAACTACGGTCTGTCTCTGTCATCGCTCTGCCTGTTCCCTGCCTCCACGGTTTTGAAGCAGAGGATATTCATTTAGGGTTGGCCACCCGGAGGATGAGCAGCTCACGAAAATGTGACTACTTTAAAAAGCATGATTGGGTGTCATAGAGAGATTCAAAACGTACACCGTTTGTGATCGCCTCCCACACAGAGAAATGAATATGGTCAATATAGAAAATCAACCACGTGTCATTAGCTTCCAGACGTGTATCGCTGAGAGGAATCCCTCACATTTCACGTGGGGTCGGTTCCTCTAGCTGCCAAACGTGATTCATGTTGGTCCCTGTGTCATGTGATGTGGTAGAAAATGCTGTCTTGACTGGCATTTTGCTGCGTTCCTGTGGTAGCTCTACTTCCTTAGTGTGATCAGTAGTTTGCTTTGTTACAGTCCACGTTTGCTTCATCTGTTGAGGGCGTATTTTAAATTTATGCATAAATGGGTAAGTCTGAATACCTTTTTCCCTTGGCGATATTTTGGATTTCCTACTCACATTGTAGTTGTTTCTGGCTTTGTCTGTCCATCACAGAACACCATAAGTCTCAAACTGACTCATTGTTCGTGATGTATTAGGACTAAAAAAAAACAAAAAATTCCATTGGCAAACTTGGAAATGTATAAATGAAACAGTTTGTTTTAATACCATCCCCGGTGCTTAAGTTGCCTCTGAGGTGGCTGAGTAAGTTACAGGCAAAAGTGAGTACGACTCAGTAAGAAAACGGCAGGCCGGCTGTTCGGACTGGAGACTCGCTTTGGAGTTTTACTGCACCCGTCCCTAGCAACCTTTGAAGCCTGGGGCCCTGGTGTCTTCAATGGGGGTACTTTTCACTTTTTTTCTCCCTCACTCTCTGGAAGTAGTATGGTGGGCTCCGCGAGTCCCACTGACTCTCAAACAGCCTGCTCTCCAGCTGGGTGGGTTGTTTAGATAACTGCCCCACCACCGTCCCACCCACACCTCACCCATACCCTTCTCTCTCTCTCTCTCTCCGCATCCATGTTTGCTGTCTCCGGCGTGAATCCAGAACCCAGAAGGTCAGTGTGTAGTGCTGAGGAGTGGGGGTGTGTTATCAGGCCCCGATTGTCTAGAGGGGGTCCGACTTGTGTGAAATGTGGGTGGAGACTTTCTCGTGCCCCTCCTCCTCAATGTGTGTTAATGCACCTTCATAGGAGGGAGCAGACTGGTCATTCTCTGCTTCCTTCTCAGACACACACACACACACACACAAACAAACACCTCCCCCAGCTTTCTCTCCGTTACAGCCTCTCATTCCCCCATAAATCCCTGTTTGGTTTTGTGTTCCTGGCCTGACTAATTATCTCTGTTTGTTCCTCCTTATTTGAATGCAGTCATGTGCTCTTAAACCTATTGGGGACTCACTCTGCCATTTGCCACTTATGTAGGTCGAAGTGGGCAGCCATTGTTTGGCTAAGAGTTAGCAAGGACAGAGCCACTGCCACAGAGATATTTAAAGCTTCACAGTTGCTACTGAGCTCCTAATGTGCCTTTAATGCAAAGTCATCTAAAGAAAAAAGTGAAGCCACAAAGACAGGCTCTGTGTTTCAGGCTTGGGTTAACCGACTTTCTTCACATGCCAAAGCTTTAACAGCGAGCATTGACCTGCTTCCAGTTTGGTAGACGCGGCCCCAGTCTTCCTAAGCGGTGTGTCTTTTCACTTGTGCCAGTTATAGTTTGTAACTGAGCTGAGGTAAAACGGGTTCGTTCCACGTTTCCCGGCTCAATGGCCGAAACGTGCGTGGAGGTTTCCTGGCAAACTCGACTCAGCTTTTGTGCGAGTCGAGTTCTCGCGTGTGTGGGTGGGAGGGGCGCCCCGAACGTTACCTGAGGCTAAAGCCAGAAGATGCATCTGGTTTTGCGCTGTGTCTGCCTGGCTTTGCCTCTACGCCTCGTCCCCCAAGCAACCCCAGCGTTTGCAGCAACTATGTGCACTTGGGGTGGCTGAACGGGCTGAGGGGGGAGCTCGGTGCTGGGGGAGGGTGTCATCTGCTCGATATCCTGAATATTGTCCCCTGTGGAGAAGCTTCACTCTCTTCCAGCCCTCGGCCCCCAAGCGGAGCTTTGACATGCTAAATCTGCTCTGTGTTTTTTTTTTTTTTGTCTTTCGACTTCCTGCTGGGAGGAAGTGCCCATTCAGACTTACTCTGTTTTCTCCACAAACCCGAAACTTCACCTCCGTTTGTTTTTCTGTGGCCAACAAAGGG
>JAACJT020000064.1:2646881-2674406 GCA_009936485.2 Gymnarchus niloticus | reverse complement strand
ATCCCATCCAGGGTGTACCCCAGCCTTGTGTCTTGTGATGGACTGGCATCCCATCCAGGGTGTACCCCAGCCTTGTGTCTTGTGATGGACTGGCATCCCATCCAGGGTGTACCCCAGCCTTGTGCCCTGTGATGGACTGGCATCCCATCTCGGGTGTACCCCAGCCATGTACCCTGTGCTTTCTGGGATAGGATCCAAGCCCCCATGCAACCCTACATAGAATAAGAGGTTTGAAAAATGGATGGATGGAAGGTAAACATAAACACATGCTGACAGATTTCTTATGCAGGAAGCTTTCTCTTGACCTTCTGTAGCGTTTCTAGGCTCCGTGCAGGCAGGTGAATGCTGAATTCCATAATTAGCATATTAATGACAAACAATACGAGATGAAGGCTGCTTAGGAACTTAATTCCATCACAGATGTCATCTTGTGCTGTTGTCATACATAGGTATGAATATTTATGAATGCTTACAAAACAATTTACGAAAGACTTGTTTTCTGTTTGTAATTGTTTTGTGAAATTGCACAATTAATGAAGGGAGAACTTTGGTTTTCCAATGGAAGTTTCTGCAGTTTGTGATCGTGTTATGGGCTGAAGATGCCAAATGTAAGATGGACAGCACAGGCTAAACTCTGATTGGTGCTTACATAATCAAAGCAATCATAAGCCTCCAATGGGTGATTAGGGCGGGGCTTCCTCTCTGTGGTCCTTGCTGGAGCTGTCCAATGGAAATCTGTCTCGTGCTTCTTTTAGGCCATGCAGTGGTACTAATAATGAAGGGCAGCCTAGAATAAAAAGTTGAGCCGGCCGGAGGGTGGAGTCTCAATCTTTTCCATTCTTATTTAGCTATGTAACAGAGTCACACCACCATCCCCTAAGTCGTTGCCATGTGTACGGCTTAATTACCTTTGGAGAAGAAGCATGGTGTGGGCATGGGCGTGGCAGGGGGAGTCAAATTTGAAATTTTCCATCTTGCGTCTATGCGTCTGCTTCCTGTGGAGCTGCTCCTTCGAATGCATGGCCCCCGCCCGGCCAGCCTTGATCCTCTCCTCTTTCTCTCCCCACCTCTCTGTAATCAGTCTCTCCCCCCCCCCTGCCTGCTGCCGCTCACGGTGCTGTGTTAATTTGCCTGAGAATGCATTAGCCGTAATGAAAGCGGAGGGCCGGGGAATCCTCCTGGGCCCCATTAATCATCCCCCCTCAGACAGACAGCCTTGATTACAAGTGGCAAGAAATTCATTAGAGCCAGGCCTCGACAACTTTTATCTCCACCACTAGATCTGACTCATTAGGCAGCCAAATTAAAGATATGATGGCCCTGATGAAATCCCCCGCTTGTTTATCTTGTGCAATTTGATGCATCTGCCCATACATCATAGGCCAGGGTGGCCACTGGGTGTCTCCCAGAGAGCTGCCCCCCCCCTCCCCCCGCAACATCATCCACAGGAGGTGTGCTCCAGCGAATCGCTCCCGGGGGGTAACTTCTGAGAACGGAAGGGTGATGTAGACAGGCAGCGCGTTGAAGTGTGCATGAAATTGCACAGAAATCGAAATTATTAACATTTTTAGCATGTTGTATGGTAAATTCCAAAAACATCTTTTAATTGTGCAGATGGGAGATTTTCAAACCCTCCAAGCAGTACTCAGACATTTTGAGTCTCATAGGCTGCAGCTCCTTCAGGTTACTCTTAGTACTGGTGACCCAATCAGGACCCGGGGTCCTCACTGAGGGACTTGGGCTGGTCTCTTATAAGGGTTGTTGAGTGTGATGCCTGTGTGGCAGGTGGTGTGGACCACAGGCGTAACTGGGAGTGAAGGGGGAGTTCTAGTTTGATCCCTCCCCAAAATATTTCTGAGCATTTATACTGGTTCATCATTCTTGTGGGCACCCCTCCCCCAACAAATTTCTCATTAGACATAATGTTTAAACCCCCCCCCCGAAATTCATTCCTGGCTATGCCCCTGGTGCAAACCAGGACAAAATGGTCTCAATGGGACAAGTGGTGTCGTTTGAGCCACCGGATGTCTGCTTTTGGGAATGCTGTGCCTGAAAAAAAAATCAAAAACCAGCTTGATTGGCTCCACTCTGGCAGTGGGTCACCAATCCAAACTGCACCTGAAGGAAAAAAATGCTGCGATCTTTATTATGTCCATATTACGCAATTATTCATAGGCACAAAAGATGGCTTTGGTGATGCTTTTTGGTTATAAAATCCCACAGGTGCCACAAAAGCTGTGAGGGCTGCATTTGTATTAAGTGATATTGACATTAAACATAACTCAATTAAGAGGGGAAAAATGTTGACTGTTGAAAAATTTGATGACATTGATCTAATTAGTAGGAAAGGATGGATTTCTGTGGGGTCTTTGAAAGCAATGAGTGCTTTAGAGGTCATCTATTATCAATACATAATGTGTTCAAGGATAAACAGTAGGAAAAAATATATTTAAGACACCGCTGAGATGGCAGACATCGGAATTGATACAGGCAACTTATACAGTACTTTGAATATAAATGATACTTTTAGATAGCACAGGGTATCAATATTAACAAAGAATGTAACATTGCTGATCCAACATTCCTTAGAAATCCATCCATCCTGTCTTCTAACCCGTTATCCTAGTCGAGGCCATGAGGCGTCCCTTAGAATCACCGATTTTGTTAAGCAGAGTCTTTGTCCAGAGTTCCCTGGATGGACTGACTGATAGGTCAGTTTTTATCAGCCGTATGACTGCACTTTTTTGGTCTTTTAGCAGATCAGGTCACAGGGTGTAGTTACATTAACTTTGTTTTCCAAATGTCCTCATTCACATTCTTGATTAATACGGGAGATTACGAATGGTGTGTCACCTGAACGCTAGACATCTTGAAGTGACCCACCAACCTGTCTATGGATCTATCCATCCATCCATCCATCCACCCATCCATGCTATAAGGCTCAAATACAGCTGTAACGTCACATTCTCTTAGGCTGACGTTACACAATCTGCACGACCACACAGTTGAGCACTCACACCGACGCAGCGCAGGTGTGTTAAACCCACAACTTCATCTCGATGACCAATTTCTGTGCGACTTTGCAAAGCAAGGCTTTGCACCATCGAGAAAAGGGCCCTCGTGTGACTCCGCACTTTCGTTTTTCATCCACATGGTGCTTTTTAACGCCTGCAGATTGTGCGTGAGCTGCCAGTTGGACTGAACACTTTCCCGGAGCGTAGGAAATATCTGTGCTGATGGCTGGAAACAATGACGATAAACTCCGTGATGAAGGTCCACGAGCCACATGTGAGGCAGAGATGCCAGTAGGCGGAGCCATGTGTGACTTTCGCACCGTTGGCTGTTTCCCGTAAACAGGGAGTGACTCCGTTTGGCTGATACAAAGCTGCTTCCTTCCCGGCCTTATCTGGAGTGGGACCCTTGAGTTCCAAGCTTGGCAGCCCTAGCTCCTCTGCACCCCCACCACCGCTGAAGGACCTGGCAAATGCACAAACTTTTTTGATAAAACATTGGGCTGCCCTCCCCCCCCCCATGTAGAAAGTAAATATTCATGGGCCCTCTCTAAACAGATGCAGATCCCAGTGCAGTCCCACAACTGTAGCTGCCAGACCTTCAAAGCCTTCACGAAAAACTCATTTCATGTTAAAAGAAAAGATAATCAGGAAATGAAGTTCATGCATATCAAAGTCCAGTTGCTAAAAAAAAACTACAGGCAGGAAACAGAAATAAGAAGACCGAGTATGGGAAAACGCAAATAAAAATATTTGGATAGTGATTATGAGGATCTTTTTTATACTATTGGGCCTCTTGAGGCTTTGAAATACATTTTTAAATATGCTAATATGCCGATGATAACACAATGTATGAAATCGTACGCCAAGCACACCGCAGTTATGTAAAGGGCAGCCATCCTGCCAAACCGTGGGTCATATAGACAGTAAGAGCCAGCAACATCAGGTGCAACCCAACGAAGGCGGTTTGTGTTTAATTTATAGGATGGTAGGAACAGTTTGAATGTGATGTATAGCTAACAGCTCACAGGGGCTTCATCTGCAAAGGCTGCATGTTTGAGTTATGACGGCGTTAGGCTTCCCAGCATGCCTAGAAGGTCAACATCGCGAACATCTGTCCATCTGACATGAGACGGCATGATGGAAGGCCTTCAAAGCAAAATAGAGCGGGCTGGGTTTGTGAGGCAGAGATTCAGCTGGCCGCTCACTCGTCCTCCTGATACGCGTACCCTTCCCGGGGTCTGGTCAACTCCACCGTCCAGCTCAATGTGCGTTATTCCCTTTGACGAAAGGGACCAGTGCTGTGGGAATACAGCACTGGAAATGAAGATTATAACCCACAGGTGTTCGCATGGACTGTGGCTCTGGCTACTCGTTCTGGAGAAGCCGTACAGTGCACTGCTCTGTGTGGGGCAGATACCAGATCAGGCCACTGGAAAGCCTTGCGAACGGCAGAACCTTTAAAGTACTGGATGACAGGTGTGTTTGATCATCACGGTTATTCAGATGACACGCTCCCACGCTCATCAGGATCTGTACCCCAAAAAAAAATGCTTTTGAGCAATATCTGCTTTGAGAATTACATTGTCATGTTTGTCTGAAGCTCGAACTTGGTTGTATTCCATTGAGGTGATTTTGAGCAGACGAGGCATGATTCGCTTCTTTAGATTTGTCTGAGATACTGCTCTGCAAGCACTAAGATGAGGCAAATCAGGCAGTCTTTTAAACAATTACAGGTCGAACTTTAGGTAAATTTCTCCTCTAGTTGTGCTGCATTTAAACGTTAATTTAAATAAAATATTAACATGTCTATTCATTTGTTTAAATGACTTAATCTGTTTAAAGGAAAAATCTCAACATTCATTCATTCATTCGCTTAGCACATCCATAAACCAAACGAAGAACAACAAAGTTAAAGCATATATCATACAGCACAGTACAGAGCAAATAATATGATTATGATAGAAGTGCAATAAAGGCTTTAAATGGATTTTAAATGACATGAAACGTACGTAGAGGATGTGCACTTGGGGTGGCATTGATGAACTTCTCGTCCTTAAAAAGCTGATCGTATGCGTTCATCTTGATGACATCTGCGCTCTCGTTATGCTGCGGGGCTTTTCATTGACCCTCCGGCCAAATCAAGTACACACAGTCAGGCCGGAGCAGGCTGCTGCTCCAGCTGGAATGATGCTGATGCTGATGCTGATGCTGACATGACATCACCATCACCCGGAGCGGCACCTCCGTGCCAGCGTACAGCGCAGGTCCTCCCATTCCCACGCTAACTCGGCCTTCTCCATTAGCACCTAGGCGTCAGGACACGGTCTCATTATTGCTGCCTTCACGGGAAACGGCTGGTTCCTGCCTGCCGAGTCTGATGAGGTAATCCGGCTTCCCCAGGTCCAGCCGCTCATCGGGGCCTGTTGATTCATATATTAATTTCAAGTGCTGATTGTGATCGCCTCAGGCAGAGAGTCTCTGAGAGCTTTAAATGGAACCGGAGTCAAAAAACACTCATGTCCGAAGGTACATCATCACTCGATCACTGCCCGCCGTACTTTCTGATTTATTTTCTTTTATTTTCAGACATTTTATCCACATCTGCCGAACTGAATCGCTGTTCACTTCTGTCTGAACTTCGAGCCGCACCTTGGAGTTTTGTTGCTGTTCGAAACGTGTTATTTTCAGAGGTAATAATTAATAATAATTAGACCGACTACCCGCAAGCGCCGCTCTTCATGCTGTATGGCGACCTTTTGTGGTTACAAACTTATGATCTGTAATCTAAAAACTAATATTTATTTTTCACTCATTTAATTCTCATTTGGTTTGACTCCAGTTAAAGTCCACGTTTTTATATTTAAATATTAAATATTTAAATATTGTTGTAGGGAGATTTATCCATCATGCTGCTTAGCTATTTAGTGGTCGTTGTTACTGGAGATGACCTAAGCAGTTAAGCGTTCTGGTCTGCACAGATGGCAACTGCTGTATTAACTTAACCTGAATGCAGTAAACAAGACGCAGTGTAATTCTGAAAGAGCGCCCTCACAGGGTGACTTCTGGCATCGAACCCTCTGTCTGTCCTGTATAACATCACCACGGTAACCGCTATCCTACCTTTAGAACTCAATCCCATTTTAGCAGTACCCCACGTGTCACTCAGTCAAATGAAATTTTACTTAATTGTCAGAAAATGCTCTGCGGTATAGTACAGCATTTTCCCAAAGGCATTCTGAAAAACAAAAAAAATCGCAATTATTGGAAAATAAAAAAAAAAAAATTAATCCCATAACCTGTTCAAGGGAACAACCGTAGTATCGCTCCTTGAAATAAGATTTGTAAAGCTATAAATGACAAATACAACACTTAAAAATATCGTAAAATAAAAGCTTGTTGGTGAGTGAACAACCATGGCGAGAAAGCAGTGTCGGGATACGGCAGCCAAATTGAAGCTCAAAACTGCACATTATACTATTGCTAATTACTGCCTTATACAGCTCTGAATTGGAAGGCCTTAAAATAAAGAGCATAGGTTTAAAAATAGCTTCTGGCCTATAGGAAGCTACCTTTGCCCAGTGAGTAAAGCATGCCTGGAGGGCAGAGCTGCAGGTTATTCTCCACTCGCACTAACACACAAACAGGCACACTCACACGTCAGTGGCTCCGCCCCCTAACTGATGATTGATTGTGAAGTTCATTATGAAGTGTTGGATATGACCACTCTAATGGGGATCCATCACTCCACCTTGAGGAATCGTGGCCTCCTAAAGAGAGACAAATGACTCCAACTCTCATTAACACAAATCTCTCATTTTCCCCCTGTGAATGCCCTGATTGCCTAATGGGGACTCTTCCTTTTGTCTGTCTTGTCAGGGCATTTTGGAAATCTTACTGTCTCTGTATTATATCGGTAAGCAAAGTCAATGAATGTAGACACAGCATAATTCTCAGTGTTCACTCAAGAGGTGGATTGCGTTGAACAATGGAACCAACTTTACCTAGAGCTTCTTTGAAGGTCCTTTCATGAAGCAGCGTGGTTTGGGCTCCTCGGCAAACGCCTGGCCACGAGGGCCTCTTATGTTTGAACTTCATAGGAGATCGAGCTTAAATTTCAAGCAAAGTTTTTACTGGAACTTGGCAGTGGCACTGGGCCAAAACATGAACATGAGATTGTCTCCAACCATTATGTAAATCAGCCATTCAAAGAAGGGGAAGTTTTGATTGGAAGTCGTTCAGTTCCTTGTGAATCCTTCATTCCAGGCCCCATCACGTATGGAGGAGGTCTGCCAAGTTATAAGACGTATTGGCGAGGCGGTGGTTACACACTGCGTTAGTGTATTCATGGTCACTGCTGAAACAGACAGAATCACATACTGTAGGTTTCCTCTGTTGAGAACACACGCAGCCTGGGAGAAACCAGACCAACATTCACACCAGTTATATTTGTTGCAAATATGTCCCCGTTTAAACTGCGCAGCCCTCGAAGAACTTAAAAAGCAGTATTTGACTCCAAAGGAAATTCTTACGCAATTTTCAAAACAGAAAGCCGTGTGCGTGCCTTTAGGAAATGACAAGTGTTATACCTTGAATTTAGACAATGAGTACAGCTGAAAGCTTCCTGATTTCGCATTGTTATTGTAAGGGAAAATGCCATTTCAGTGGGGGAGTGACAGTTATTAGCCCATTGTAATGCTATGCCGGTGTTTTACTTTGGACTTAATGTCCCATAGAAAATGTTTAGCTAAGGGGAATATTTGCAGCGAGGATTTCCGTGCTGCTTTAACGGGGCGTCCCTCCATCGAGGCGGCTGCTGTTCCTGTCAGGGTAAAGTGCGCTCCGACCGAAACACGACCGGAACACGACCGGACCTGTTTGGACCGTCCTGACTTTGGCTTTGTATTGTCGTCTTAGCTTTTCTCCAAACTCAGCGCTGAACGTTTCAAATACATTCAAAGGAGCTTGTTATTCAATATCATGATAAGCCAAATAACACGAATCACATTGTAATAATTTCCGAACTGGCTGTGGTGACGCCCAGCCCACACACCTATCTTATCTTAACCATTTCAATACAGCGCTACACTTTCTAAATTGTAAAAATCCATTCAATTGTGCCAATAAAGAGAAGAACTTTCCCCAGGCTGTTAGTCAGGTGATACAGGGATGCTGCCAGGTAAACCAAGGCGTCACAAATCAGCTGGTAATTAGATTCAGGTAAGACTGAACGGGAACGCGCTTCTTCTCAGTTAAATTCATTTTATAAAAATAAAGCAGTCCACCGTTTTTCACTTACAGTAAAAGTACTCAGTTTCTGGCAGACTTGGCCTGAGACGTGGAGAAGGTTTGCATTTGTTTGAAAATGAGAAGCTGGAGAGACAAGTTAATGCAAAAAAAATAAAAAATACTTTTTTAAACGCCTGTGTTAATAGTCCTGACATACGAATTTTTTTGTTTTCTCTAGGAAGGCACGTGGTGGTTTATTTTTTAATTGTCATATTTTAATTTCCAATTCATAAGCAAAATTATGAAATGTAAAGCAGAAAGCCTCCGTTTTTTTATTTCGACTAATGTTTCCCTTCGAGTGAACAAGCAGGTCACATAATTAAATTTCACCATCAATTTCTGACCAGAGAGCTACGTGACTTGACGTTTTATAAAGGAGATAAAATTCTTATTAAATATGTAGCTCAGCTGGTGGCAACATTTTCCTCTTTGGTAAAACTGAAGTGGAACTGCTACAAAGAGTTTCGCTATTTATAGTCGGTTATTAATTTACTGAAACTATACATTTATATATAATTACACGCTGATCTCTAGAATCGAAAAGAGAAACGAAAGCTTTCGAAATAATCCTTATTTACCCGCTCCAGTATTTTTGCAGCAATTGTCAACATTCGGAACAAACATGTCAGGTAAATTCTGGAGCAGCCAGTAAATAGTTAAATAAAAGTTTCAGACCAGTATTTAATTTACTCAAATATATTGGCCGCTTTTAAGCAGAACAACATAAAGTGAAGAAGATTCTGACAGTATTTCATGTGTCCAACTCACAATATTAACTACTGAATTAGTAATTTTGACATGAATTAATTTATTGAGAGTAAATATTTACAGATAGGTTATGTAAATAAATTTGGGGTGGGCCCGTAAATCATTTCATCACAATATATGAAAGTGGCATGTCGTGCTTAGATGATTTCCTTCACAATTTATTTTTTTTTTTCACAAACATCTGTCGAGTACAGCTTCTACGGTACCTAAACACTGAAAAGGAACATGCAAATTGTCGGGCTCAACTGAAACGAGGAGTTTTTACAACATAAAGTGTGAATCGCCTTCAACAAGTGGGCCTTTAAGCAGACATGCAGAGGACGCAGGGAAGTCGGTATACCGCACTATAACATAAATATTTTCCTTAAAAAAGAATTGTATTCAATCTTATTTAATAGTGCACTTGGTGTCGTCCTGACACAGTTGATATTTACAGATTTACAAAATAATAAATAAGGAGGCGTGTACATACTGAAATCAGCAAGTCATTCATGATATTAATGGATCAGATTTGACAATGAAGATCCGTCGCCTGTATGTCAGTCTTTCCAAATGACGGAATCTGCTCTCATAATTAGCACCTTGGCAGAGGTGACGCCACAGAAGGATGCAGTTACAGCAGGCAGGTGTCCGTCTCCGCTGCCGGGGATCCTGATCTGCTGTACAGCCGGGGGTCTCCGTAAGAAGCTGGAGGCCGGCATCCTTCCTTCACGGTCTACTGCCCTGCTCTATCTGCTGATGCTGACTCCTGACGGCAAATCTGTTGACGTGCACGGGGATGGGGACCACGATTTTGGGGTTCCTGACTGGTTCTCCCGACCTGTTGTTCACGTTGCCCGCTTTAATCCGTTTCCATTTGGCGCGCCGGTTCTGGAACCAGATCTTGACCTGGACCTCGCTGAGTTTCAGTGCGTGTGCGATCTGGGAGCGCTCGGTCAGGGACAGGTACTTTTTACAGTGGAACTCCTTCTCCAGTTCCAGGAGCTGCTCGCTGGTGAAGGCCGTCCGTCTCCGCCGGCTCTTGCCAGCCGAGCCCCCCGGCGGCAGGGGCTCTTGCGAGCCGCCTTTCGCTTTGTTCTTCTGGGACAGCGAGCCGCAGTTGTTGCCGTCCGAGAAACTTTCGTTCTCGCTGTCGGCGGAGCTGTCGTCCTCCCGGTCGCTGCAAGGCGTCTCCGTCGATTTGAGCTCCAGCTTCTCGTCGTCTGAACTGTACAGTTTGGTTTCGCCTGAGCACAACAACAACAACAACAACAACGACGACGACGCTTTAATACTCTTAGCTGCAGCCTTATCTTGTTACACGGAACCGCAGGCTTTGCTGAAATCAGCCACCATTAATTTATGTACACTTACTGATAAAAATCACACAATTTCACACAATTACTTCACGTGAGGAAAAAGGGAAACCATTTACTGCAAGATAACCATTCCGATTATTCTATGTTAATCTTTTTCTAAAGTGGCTACATAGAGATGTTTCTTTTATGTTACTGTGTAGGCCGTAAATACGATTTAAAAGCTCTTGGCTTTAAAGACTATTAATATTA
Source organism: Gymnarchus niloticus (assembly GCA_009936485.2). Classification (NCBI taxonomy): domain Eukaryota; kingdom Metazoa; phylum Chordata; class Actinopteri; order Osteoglossiformes; family Gymnarchidae; genus Gymnarchus; species Gymnarchus niloticus. The sequence goes on along the minus strand of JAACJT020000064.1, from coordinate 2,663,791 downwards.
TTAATGAGGTTCCTGCACTGTAATTAAACGGGTTCATCGTTAATATGATTTCGGCTTAGAGGAGTGAATTCCTTTGACTTTTCACGCTGTCACCTTTTTGAGGTGAGCTGGATAAACGTGTGGCAGGCCGTCGTCTAATCACGACTATAGTCATTAAATATACGCAGGGAGGGCGTCGTTTTACCTCAAATCATACTATAACCTATATTATTAATAATCGTGTGTGTGTTTGATTGTCTTTCTTCAGAAGTGCTGATTTTTGTACACTCAACTACAGACGCACCTCCAGTCCCGGGTTACAGTGTGTGTGTGTGTTTATTGGCCTGTCAGACATCCCGAATCCAATACTCTGACATAATAATAATGATGATAATAATTTTAATAATTTTGATCTTGCCATTTTAAATTGTGTTGTTTGTGAAGACAGGTTTCAGGGAAGACAAATCCTCCTGTAGTTAAGTCTCATCATCTCCACATAATCAGTTTAAGCCTACAGGTGATTTAATCCGGTGTTAAATTTAGATTTTATTCCTGTATGTCTGTGCACCTATACGAGTGGCAACAGGTTTCTGTACCTCCACGCCCCTACAGGGCTTGTCGTGGGCCCTAGAGCCCATGGACCGGGTGCAGCTTCTGGGGCTCACCTGTAATGCTCTGAAAAGTTTCCGAGAAGCTGAGCAGCTCCGAGCCCTTATCCCTGACCGGCAAATCCTCCGAGTGCGGGCTCTCCTGCCTCCTTATCGCCGGCTCCGAGGTCAGCCGGGGTCCCGCCAGTTCTTGCGGCGGGTAAAAACTATCCGGCGGCTCCGAGAAGCTGGGCAGCGCGGTGGTGAGGGCCACCATGGACGGCATCCCCTGTCCCAGGCTGGCGCAGAACGTGTTAGTGAGGCGTCCGGCAAACGAAGCCAAAGGGGCCAGCGGCGGGATGCCTGACTGCAAAGGCGAATGAGACAAGGCTTGGGGGATTACCAGGGGTCTGTAGGGCATGAACATGGGGTAGCCCGTGTAGAGCAGGTGCCCCGGCCGCGGCTGCGGAGTCCCAATTAAGGAATCAATGGAAAACGCCGTACCTTGCCCGCTTGGTCTCTGCATTCTGGTCGTGAGCCAAGTATCGCTTTCTGCTCTAAAGTAGTCCTCGCTTTGAGTTGGGAAATCCCCGCGTCCCTCTTAAAGCGAAAGGCGTGTAGTCCGCCGGCCGTTTTGCGATATCCTCTGGATTGCGGCTGCCGTTAATTCTGAGCGCGTCCTCTCTTTACTAAGCCAGTTCGCTGACTGCGACCCGACGCTGATTTGCTTGCTTCTCACTCGCCTTCTCCCTCTGTTTGTCTCACACACACACACACACACACACACACACACACACACACACACACACACACACACACACACACACACACTCGCCAGGCTCATCATCTGCAATAGAAGAGGGATGGGAGGGGGTGTAGCCCTCCGGACTCATCCATCTTCCTCAAATTACGCTTCATTTCCTTATTCAGCTCCTGACTTTTTGGCTACCATGAGAGGCGGTGGTTTCCCAGTGGATACCAATAGACGGAGGGGCTGAAGCCCCCCACCTCGGTCGACAGTGACTGGAAGCGCTGTGAGAAGGTTTACAACCTTCCTCTTCCCTAATCGTTGACCACACCAGCCAAATCAACTATTATTAATTTTGATTGATGAATAGTAATTACTCTGGATTCAGGGAAGCGACATAAAACAAGGGTGCCATTGTTAAAATTTAGGGACGGATGGCACCGGAGTCAGGGTGGAGGAGGCCAGGCAGATGTTTTTCCCCCGACTTGTCTAAAAGGAAACCTTTTCTTCGGAAGGAACACAATGTATTTGGCCTCGGAGAAGTGCAAAGATAATTATCCCCTGGAGGGAAATATTGTCTGAAGAATGGAGCTGAATGAAGGACTTGAATGAGAGGGTCAACAACAAACTGAAATGGAGCTCAGCAGATTTACAAAGTAAACGTTATATCAACACGGATTACGGTTAAGACTAACGGCCTTCTCTAATTTTATAAGACATTTTCTGGCAATTAAATTACCTGCGATATTGTGGGTTTAATCGTTTTTATTATAATAAGGGTTAAGGTATTCAAAAATACGCACGCATCTGTAGACACAAGTGCAAATAAACAGAAATAACAAACACTGACTATTACCGATTAGAGTTATTTGGCGGGCCTATAAAACGCGCTATATGTCCAATTTAAAATCTAGCCATGTTTATCCGTATGTGTCCATGCAGAACGACGATTATATTTTTTCTTATTGTTTAATCCCGCTAATCTAAGTCTTTTTTCGTGTAATTTTTTTCCCCCCTCGATTCTTAATTCGCTTTTAAATTATTTTACCGTTTAAATGGCATTTCGTACTGATGATGATTAGCTCCTATTGAGTCCTGGGGGCGCAGGCACTCCAACTGCCCGTCTGATTGCATGAAGACATAAACATGTCACCTCCGACTCTGATTAGCAATGTAGGACCAGGGATGCTAATTATTCTTATAATTGCAAATGACTCCATTCACCATTACCTCTCTTTGATCTATTGAAGCCAGACGGCCTCCTTCTCCGGTCTCTTTAAGTGGAATTTAAGTGTGGGCTACAATCAGACACCCTATACAGCGCATCTCTGATTTAAAAAGAATTGAGATCAAACTTTTACGGCGACGTACGCAAGTTTGTTTCGCCTCCACGTTTCTTCACACAAGAAAAATGTGTTGAAGCGATGCATGAAACTTCAGTTTTCATTTTTTTTTTTTTAACCCAGTAAAATCAAAGCCAAATTGGCATAAAAATATGCGTATTATTCTTACTGTACTTCATAAAACTGACCGCACTTTATACGATAGAATTTTAAATTGTCACGCAATCAAATACATGCGTGTATAGAAACATTTAGAATTCGTCTGATACTTCAAATGTTGCTAATTAATATATTTAGGGAGAAAATAAATACACCGCGTAGAACAATAAATAAGTCACTCAAAATTATGTTAGAATATATCAAGAAAAAATGATTAAAATATTATAAAATATAATCTGATTTATTTAGAGTTCATTCCTTTGAAGTGGAATTAATAAAATACTTTGCCAGATTTACAGTTATTCTCGTTGTTGTATTCGATTTCTTTACAAGCAATTTTCAGTGCAAGAGGGTACCTGATTTATAACAACACCACACAAATAATTAATTTGATACTAATAACCGTTATTTTATATTCATAATTTTTAGTGAAAACAACACAGGTTTATTCTTGTAAATATATATAGATATTCTTTCTCACGAGGGCGGCGCCCTGTTCGTGTAATCCATTTGGGGTAATTTTGAGAAACGCTAAGGCTTAAGAAATACTTTTGTGTATTTAGACACGCTCTTCATCATTAGCTGAATGTTTATACTTTTTTTTTTAATTTCTCACTCTAATTATTCAAGCCCTTTATTTCATTTTGCTGCCTAAGCTAGTTTTAATGTTTGTAAAAATGCGGCTTTGTGGAAAAAATATTTCTAGTAAGGTGTACTTCTGAATTTTATTCATGTATCATTCACATACAGCTCCGTGGGTAGCAATTTACCATAAATAGCTAAAACTTGAGCTTTGACAGCGTGTTGGCGCTTGAAAGCGCCTCATTTAACGCGCTAATTACGACGATGCTGCGGCTCCCACCTCACCTGCCTGGTACTCAGACCCAACGGCCGCTACTGTAAACGGCGGCTTGGCGACTCTCGGCTCGGATGTGCGCTCCTTACTTGAGAGGGTGTTAGAGAGCACTGACAGGTTTATTACCCGAGCCGGCGCATTGTCCCCGTGTCACAACACTCTGTCACCGGCCCGCCACTCTCTGCGATCATTTGGCCTTTCATGGTAATTGTTCACACGCAGGCCTCTCCTCCACACCAGATGATCACAATAAGAGAGAGAGGGCCGCGTAGCAACGCCTCGCAATTCCACAAGAAGCAGCATGCGGCACGCATGAATCCCACACGCATGTTTCTCATTCGGCCGACAGCCCGCCGGTTTCCTCGACATTCATTGCGTATTTTTCTCACTTGTGCTTACAGCTTTCCACGATGGCTTGGAAAGTTTCGCAGCTCGTACGCATCATTTTTTACTTAAGCGCCGCTGCCGTATTGAAGATTTGACGTCTGTTGCGTTTTTGGTGTTTGATGGGTAGAGAAACGCGGCTCATCTCTGACGTTTTAGTGCGCGATTTATCGACACGGTGCCACTAATGATTTAATTAATTATGTCATTAGGGGAACTGTTTAAAATATACATTGTGTTTTCTCCAGATTTCATATTTGTTAGCGTAAATGTATTCATGTATTAAATACATGAATATATATACACACTAGATTACTTTTTACGCACTTTTATGTATTTAAGTTCTAAGGAAAATAAACATTTAATAATGTTCAGAAAACTGAAACAGCCAAAGTTCTATTTATAGCTACAGTTTCTGAGAATCTGAATTATACAGCCATAAATTCTCTGTGTTATCCGTATTATCTTATTGTTGTCGTTTCTTCTTCTTCTTCTTCTTCTTCTTATTATTAATAATAATAATAATAATAATAATAATAATAATAATAATAACAATAGCTCGTATAAGGAGCACAAAATCCCATAGGGCCCTACCCCGTGCATTTAGCTCAACACAAATATCAGTTGTTAGCAACTTACCAACGATACATCACATATATCAAACCATCGGAATTTACACGTATAACGAATAAATGTACTCAGATTGAATAAATACTTCTGAGAACATTGTAATTTACAGCATTTTCCTCCAACAAACAACAGCATTTACATTTTGGAGCGTGTAAGAAGCTACAAAATTACAGATAAACTATCCTGCGAAAAAGACGCAGAATGTCTACTGAAAACGTACACCTTCACTGAACATTAGTGAGTGATACAGGGAATACAGAATTTAAGCCCACAATTTCTTTACTTCATTTACCAGAGACATGGCATGAAGAGAAGCTTGAAAATGAAATATTAACGTATCCAGCAGACCACACAAGCCAGTGTGGGACAGTCGGTTTTATTGGAGTAAATGTGAATATGTTATATTGTACTGTTTATTCAACGCACACTGGACTTCAGCATATCACATATTTTCTTTACATGAAGTGTCGACTTTACGGCTCTTTTTTTTTAATATATTTTTTTTATAATTATAACCTATCATTTCCTTAAAGTTCTGCTAAAAATATCGTGATAAGGTCTGCTGTGATTATACATCGATGCCGTCTAATATTAATATTATGCTGAAATCATATACTCCAAGAAGAAAGTATGATTTAAAAAAATACAAATAATAGAAGTTTTCCTAAAATATGCAAAAAAGTTTCGTCCAAACCCCTAGCGAAGCGCACGTGACGTCTGAATGGCTATCGCTCTTTCTAGGTTACAGCACCCCCTTGTGGACGCTGGCGATTCGATGGTGTCTGTACACGAAGATAAATTACTGAACCGGCGGGAGGATTTTGCAATTGCTTTCAAACCAAAAACATCATATATTCACCTCGGAAACAAAATTTTGCCAAAGTCTCACAGCAGAAAAAAAAAACTGCTGCAAGAATATCCGTAAATATATCTGAGGTTTTCTTACTGTACTGAAAAGCAAATAAATCAGCGATATGTTTTAAAAGCCACAAGTTTAAATATATTTACAAGTTTTTCAGCACATTACAATACTAACACTGCGATTACGTACTAATAATGTTTAAGTAATTGTACAAATCTAAACTAATGTACTAATCTACAGTCGGGCAGTGGGTAGCTCTGTGGGTTTGCAGTTGGGGCCAGTATCTGGACGGTGGCCGGCAGCGTGACCGTTCCACCGCTGTGCCCTTGAGCAAGGCCCTTAATCCCAAAATCTACTCTGGGAATGCTGGATAAATGTCTAACCCTGTAGTCGGACCCGAAGCTACTCTCCCGGCTGTCTGTGTGTGTCCCACGAAAGAGCATGATGGGATTTAAGAAAACGACCAAACAGTTGCTATGCTCCTGCACTGGAATTTGTACAGATAGAAAATAGAAGTAATACCTTCATCATCTTTCCCGATATGAAAAGGCTTCTCGTCAACCGTGAGACTTAATCAGTGTTTCAGTGGTTTCTCTAGGAAAGGAATCCCACCCACCCCTTCTCCCTCATCAGTGGATGCAGTCCCTGAACTCAAGGAGTAGGTATTTTTGCAAGAAGGTGGGTAGTCCCAGCTCAGACACGAGATTGGGGATGCGGCCCTCCAGGAGGCTTCGGATCTTGCAGCGTGCCAGATGCTGGAGGGAGCGTGGTGTCTGGCTCAGGGCGAACAGGGACTCGTAGAAGGCCTGGTGTTCCTGCGAAGAGAGTTATCGCCGATGTCGGGTATGTTTTCCTGTCCAGCTCCACCTACAAGCGTGCTTTCATCGGGACCTGCCGTCTTACCGTATCTCTCACTAACAGCGACACAACCCACAGCTTTTCTGGAATAGAGAATCTTTCCCGCAGTTCCTTCGAGAAGTTGGTTGGACATACAGCGCCAAAGTAGTGCACTTATGTTGGCTGAGAACCGTGAGAACTTACTTGAAAGACCTCGTAGGGAACAGCCTCTCTCCAGGCGTCCGTGATTTTGAGGCGGTCATAAGTGTTCAGGATGACCTCGATGGTGCGAGGTGATACGCAGCAGTATTTTAACACCTGGAGAAGACAGAAAGACACCCCATTTATCTGAGTGACATTTAGCACTGAGGAGGAATCTACTTCATTTTTCTGTCTAATCTAGCGGGACTGCAGTCTTCCAATTATCATCTTATATTTAATTATGTAAGCATATTTATACACTGGCTTCTAGAGTCTAGACAGTTCACCACAATGCTAACTGTATATAGAAGCATCCATTGATCTTCAAGGTTCTTATCTAGTTCTAGGTTACAAGACTGTGTAGGGAACCCACTTTGAAAGTGCCTGGAGTTACAGTGGCCCACAGGAAGCTTATTAAATGTGGATTCTTGTCACAGACCCGGTTTTTTGTTATTGTAATCTGCCCCACTCCTCCCACGGTCTGGAGGGGACACACTGGGAACCCTGATACCCTCTGCTTGGATTTGGGAATGCGGGAGACAGCCCATTGCTCAGCAGTGCGTGTGGACTGAAACCCGCCCCCGTGAGGGATTGGTGGGAAAATCAGCAATTACGGCTAATTAATCTCTTATTAACACCGCCTAATTAGGAGTCAGGCAATTTGTCTGAAACAAGAGGGGGAAAAATTAACAAAAGTTTTTATTTTTTTTACATTGTTTCTGAATGGTGTGGTAAATCAAAACGGGGCAAAGACAAAATCCAGAAAGCACACCAGCTCTCTTCACGACCATCCTCCTCCTCACTTCCTGCCTTTTTACATTCCCGCCTCCCCCGCACCTTTGGCAGAGCCCCAGGCCACACACGGATGGACCCGTGGTTGAGCAGGGCTCGGACGATGCGCTCGGGGTGATGGCTGCCCTTGTAGGGCACGGCCTTGAGCACGTTGTGCATGGGTGCGTCTCCGCTGTAGCACATATTATTAATGCTGGCACCCTGCCGCATCAGCAGCTCGGCCACGTCCGGGTTGACGTTCTTGCAGGCCATGTGCAGCGGTGTCTGCTTGTCGCAGTCCTCCGCACGCACGCTTGCCCCGGCAGCCACCAGCAGGGCACAGAGGCGATGGTAACGCTCCAGGTCCTCCGGCGCCTGCGGCTCCGCGCAGGCAGCGATCAGCGGCGTGTGACCCCTGTCGTTCTGCACCTCCACGGCAGCGCCGTGGCGCAGGTACAGCTCAGCGTGCTCCAGGAGGCCGTGCCGAGCAGCAACATGAAGGGGCGTGTCGTCTTCCTCTAGGCTCCGCCCATTAACCTCAGCACCGAATTGCAGCAGGTATTTGGCGCATCTGCATATGAGTCAAACAACAGCCATGATGATGAAGTTTCTTTTCATGTCATTCTTGCGTGTAACCTTTCTAATGTATTTCCTGTGCTTAGCACATCATTTTTGCATGGTGATTGTGTGTTAATATTTAGTGTAATGTTCTTATGAGTGATGTGGTGCCTCAGTGGCTAGCACTGTTGCCTGACATCTCCAGGGTTGGGGTTCGAATCCCACCTCCACTCCGCGTGTGGAGTTTGCCTGGTCTCCCTGTGTCTTGTACATCTCCTCCCGCAGAACAAAGTATTGCACTTAGGCTGACTAGCATCTTTAAATCGCCCATAGCGAGTGTGTATATGTCCTGCTATGGACTGGCATCCTTTCCAGGGTGTACACAAGCCTTGTGCCCTGTGCTGTGGGATAAGCTCCAGGTGACCTAGAACAGGGTACGCGGCTACAAGACGGACACATGGATTGTAGAACCTTAAGGCCATCCTGCTCTAGCCAGGACTGACACTGTTTTACTTGTTGCTGGGAAGAATGGGAAAGTTCTGGAAAACACCATGGTTCCCACTCTGCTTAATGTGTGAAGTGTTGGATGAGAGATTGGGCGAGGAGGTGAAGCGGCAAACTGTTGTTTTTTTTTTTATTAATCTGCCTGCAGTGCTGAAGTAGAGATTTACAAATACAGATACATTGGTAAAATGAAAATGTTCACCTATTAATAATGCCTACACTGACTTGTAATAATTTAATATGCTTGTTATAGTTACTAATGCAGGACTCATTGTGTATTCCGTAGGAATCTTCAGTTTTAAAATACATAAGAAATTAGAAAGAGCAGTGAAAATATAAACAATATGATTTAAAGAATTACAGTAATAATTCTCATCACCAGGATGAATGTCTGCTGGATTGAAGGATGAATAGATATAGATATTGATAATTGTTTTCAGTAATTAAACGTCAAAGAATGGCTTCATATGGGTAGCTGTAACTGATTCTGAGACTCAAAAAAGAAAAAAAATCTCTGCTGTCAGATTTTAGAAAAATAAGCCCAGAGTTTAACGTAATTTACATATTTAATTGTCTCAGTAATTATGATTCATTAGATTTTTTTCCCCACACATCATTCTGGAGTAACCCTGTGCATCTATGTTTAACATTCCTGTAAGGTAAAAAGTGATTTTGGTGCTAAGCCCCACTTCACATAGTCTTTTAAAACACATTTCCGCTGCCTTGCTGTTCTTGTGACCTCTGTTTTCATCGTCTTTGAGAGGATGGTAACAGGTTTAGGCCTTAGGCTAGGGCTGCTTTCAGACTTTTCCATTCTTGGTAGTAGGTACTGAGATATGCTGGGCACTTAAGACTCCTAATCTAATTTGCTAACTGTGCTGCTCTGTGTTAATGATGTCGTTATTCAAACTGAGCAGCCATTAGCAAGTTTAACAGAGAAGAAGAGTAAAGGCTGAAAAACCTATGACTGTCACTGAAATTAAAAGTAGGCTGGCTAAAATGACTTCCCCCACTATTTTGAGCATCAGTGCTTTGGTTTTGAGGTTTGGTGACCTATGGTTCTTTCAGTGCTGTGGTTCTAAGATTCTTCGTGACCTATGCTCTTTCAGTGCCGTGGTTCTTTCACTGCCATGGTTCTGATGTTCTAAGATTCTTCATGACCTATGCTCTTTCAGTGCCATGGTTCTGATGTTCTCAGTGACCTATGCTTTCTCAGTGCCGTGGTTCTTTCACTGCCATAGTTCTGATGTTCTAAGATTCTTTGTGACCTTCGTGATTCTTTTTCAGTGCCATGGTTCTGAGGTTCTCAGTGGCCTATGCTTTTTCAGTGCCGTGGATCTGATGTTCTCAGTGACCTATGCTTTCTCAGTGCCGTGGTTCTTTCACTGCTATGGTTCTGATGTTCTAAGATTCTTTGTGCCTTATGCTCTTTCAGTGCCATGGTTTTGATGTTCTCAGTAGCCTATGGTTCTTTCAGTGCTGTGGTTTTGAGGTTCTCAGTGGCCTATGCTTTTTCAGTGCCGCGGTTCTTTCACTGCCATGGTTCTGATGTTCTAAGATTCTTCGTGACCTATGCTCTTTCAGTGCCATGGTTCTAATGTTCTCAGTGGCCTAAGCTTTTTCAGTGCCATGGTTTTTTCACTGCCATGGTTCTGATGTGCTCAGTGGCCTATGGTTCTTTCAGTGCTGTGGTTCTGAGATTCTTCGTGACCTATGCTTTCAGTGCCATGGTTCTGATGTTCTCAGTGGCCTATACTCTTTCAGTGCCGTGGTTCTTTCAGTGCTGTGGTTCTGAGATTTTTCGTGACCTACGCTTTTTCAGTGTGGTGGTTCTGAGGTTCTCAGTGACTATGCTCTTTCAGTGCCATGGTTCTGAGGTTCTCAGTGGCCTATGCTCTTTCATTGCCGTGGTTCTTTCAGTGCTGTGGTTCTGAGATTCTTCGTGACCTACGCTTTTTCAGTGCCGTGGTTCTGAACTATGGCTCTTGGACTGGATGTGAGGCTCGACGACGTGGCCTCATCCCTGCGAGATGGAGCTCATGTTTCTGAAGTGTGAGTTTGGGGTCAGTTTTCCTTCTGAAGTGCAGGTCATGTGTTCTGTAAGCTTTTCTTCTCCCTCCAGTCTTCTTTTTCACATTTTTTCAGTCCTGACATACTACTGCTAAAGGCCTGTGAAATTGCCTTCTACTTTTTAATATTGCTTGAACTTCCGTGTATTTAGTTTCCTTTTTGGAGGTGAGTCTGCAGTGTCATGCAAGAAAGAAGCGACTGAAGCACAGCGTCAAGTGACAAGACGCATTAAATATGCGATCATGCTTGGGGCCGCAGCTCACTCGAGGGATTCGGGGCAGGTGCACATGTGCAGGGGTGCGAGGCCGTCCTCGGTGACCGCATTGGCGTTGGCTCCGTAAGAGAGCAACAGTCGGACGCACTCGCCATGGCTGCTCTCGCAGGCCTCGTGCAGCGCGGTGCTGCCCCCTGGAGCCAGCTCCACGTCAGCCCCCCGCTGCAGCAGGTGCCGGAGACAATCGGTGAAGCCGCGGCTGGCGGCAATGTGCAGCGGGGTGGTGAGCTCCTGCTCATAGGTCAGCGACCACAGTCCTATAGGGGGAGGAGCGGTGATGGCCAAGTTAAAAATGCAGCAAACATACAGGATACTCCTTCTTACATCACCAGCTAGATTCCGGTGAGGTGGTGTGTAGTGCTGGGGAGCTGTGTCTATGTCCAGAAGGTTGTGGGTTCGACTCCTATGGCCAGCAGAGTTTTCACCCAATCCTCCGGACCCCAAGTTTTTCTCGCCTGGATAAAAGCATTAGCTAAATAAATAAATGTAAAAACAGGTCCTCAATTCAAATTTACTTAATGAGATTTTCATGTCTATTAGTTCATAATTATACATAGCAGATCTGCTCTGACTGTGGGTCGCCACCACGTCTTCTCATGCAGAGTTATGTGAGCTGACAACCAACTTCCTGCACAAGGCACTACATCAGATGGACAACTGGGGCAAAGCTTTCCGTCGATCTTAGGTGGCTGTCCCCAGACTTTTTGAGTTTGGACTCTTCTGAAGGCCGATCATCATGTAGCAGTTTTGAAGGCCTCTGGTGCATGTCATGTACACCTTCTATGGTAGCATCCAGGGACTTTAATTCATGCTGTGTTTGTTCATTTTGATGTGATGCTGCTTGGAAAACCAATATTGTTAAAGCACTACCAGCATAAACAACACCAAAACAAGGAAGAACTTATTTGGACCTAAAGCCAAAAGCGAGGGGAGGAGGGAGGAAGCGTATTTGGGACTAAAGCAAACAGGTTCAATGCAAACTGGGAAAAGAGTAAAAAGTATAATCAGTGTAAATAAATTCAGAGGGAAGCAGCCCAGTGATTTAATTATGAACTGGAACATACAGGATTGGTGAAGAGAATCTGACTCTAGAGCAGCAGGAACAGCATATGCAGTTTTTGAACAGGAGTCAAGAACTTGGGCACGAGTGCCAGAGCGCAGACAACCTGGCCTGTAAACACGAGCCTGAAATCCCAAAACAAAATGTCACTCCACAAATAGCAGCAGCATTTCATCTGATGAGGCGGCCGAGTAAAAGCCTTCAACTGCCCAAGGTCTGTTGCCCCTTCGAAAACACCGCAGGTAATATTGGAATCTTGACAACGCCACACGTTCCATTGGTTCTAGCATCTACGAGTCCAAATTTGGGATAAAAAGCTCTGAGTAACCAAACCTGTAGTTGGTCCTGGGTTGCGTAATTACTCTGGGCACCACAAACTTGCCAGACTTTTTGATTCTTGTCATCTAGCTTATCGACTGCCTCGTTGATGACAGAAAGGCCGTGGAACCTACTCAGACTTCTGTAGTTCAGCCTGTAGGTCTTCCACTCGTCGATGTTGCTGGTATCATAGATGGCATTGACCACATGGCTGCAGTCGGGGTCATCGATGATGCTAACAACGGTGATCTCGTCACCCACCAGGAGTGCGTGCCAGAATTCGAGCTTGTAACCCGTGGCCTTGGCTATGGCGATGACATCGTTGCGAATTTTCTTTGGTTGGCGCCACTTGATTTTCGTTCCCATTTCCTACGCCGGGCACACGTCCCGCCGGCCGCCGCTGCGGGTGGTCTTCCGGTCGGAGCGTCGAGGAACGGATCCCTCCGGGCAAGCTCAGATGAGCGATGAGATTCGGCGAGCACGTTTCGCCTGTCTGAACTCTGCTTGTGTGGTGACCACTCATTTTAAAGGAGGAATAATGTTATGCGATACTGACGTAGAAAAAAAACCTAGGCAGCGGGACAGGAGCTGCTCGTTTTTCACCGCCTCGACTATTAAAGGGCCAGCGAGGTCCTTCCCTCACAGCCGGTACCGGAGCCGTCAGTTCGCCGCAATGCTGAAGGCCAGTTCCGCGAATGTGCGGCTCGCACAAGCGGAGGAATATGAGGGATGTCATACCAGAATGCTTCATTAGGTCCGGTCTCTCAGCGGCAGTGCCGCAATCAGGGAGCACTCTTTTTTCAAGAGTGACGAGCGACAAGGGAGCGTTGACCGAAAGCTGTGGCTCAAAACCGGTCTGTTTGTTAAAAGAAAGGGAGAAAGATGAGCGCGGCCTTCTTGATCTCCACATACGTTTGGCATACACGTCCACGATTAATTAGGTGTGGTAAACTCAATATTCCTTGAATATATTCACACTTACATCATCTGAGCAGGAAAGCACGTTAATTTTCTGCAAATCTTCTCCTCCTCTTTGTGGAGAGCACCAACGTACTGGTCTGTGATGTCACACGGCCCCTGAGTGTCCCGTACCCTCAGGTCGGTTTCACATTGTGCTCACGCTGTCGATGTAGATATCTAATCATATTTCACTAATCCTTCAGCATAAAATAAGTATTTCCCAGTCATATGCCTGTACACGTCCATGTATGTTAGAATTTTTCTATCTGGTGTGGAAGTATCTCCCAATTAACTGAATGGCAAATCGATGTCCAATGAATGTCGTTTGGTTATAAGGGGTGATCTTTAGAGCATAACTGCAGTGTATATCGAGAATCCACCGGCTTTAATTGAAGTGACACCGTTTAAGAGATTTTGACTGCAGGGGTCACCGCTGCTTGTAAAGTAAGGCCAGTGGCTTCATCGCTGACATGGCTAGCAGAACCTGTGAGGTCACTTCCTCCCACTAAGACCTGATAGCAAGCTGAGCTCTTCTGCTCTGACGTGTAATTCTGGAGAGAAAGGTTTCAGAGAAGTCATCGCCTCTTGCTTAGTATCGATCCAGCAGGAATGCCCGTATTTCACACTGAATCCCGCCCATCGATTTGTCTGTCATCCGCGTGTTCCTTCGTGGGCCCTTCCATCCATGCGATGTGATACGTTTGTGAGGTGTCACAATCTTGCAGACTTCAAGCATTCGAAGGAAAATGAGTTTTGTGTTCTGATTTTGCACACAGCGCGCGTTTAAAAGAGAGCGTCTAATTTGCTGCGCCGTATAATGCGAGCAGGGCCTTTCATCCGCTAGACTGTCGTGGCGGTACTGTAAATCATGCTGATTTTCTTGCAGGAGATGTTCTTCATTTCTTCCTTAATGTCTTAAAGGTACAGTAGCGTCACTACTGTACAATCATCTCCCATGGAAATTTTTGAGCAGGAAGATAAATTTTTGAAATTTGAGGACATGAGATTTCTGAAATTTAGGAGTAAAAATGTTTAGAACAGGCTTTACAGGGTGTAAGCTCTTACTTCCTGTTTCGTGCTGCTTTTAGCCATTGATGACTGCCTCAACAATGTCCTGTATGATCGCTCTATTTTTAACTATTATGAAGTGAAGCAGTTGTCAGCCTACATCACCGCTCAGACCGAAATGCCATGCATTGTTTGACCATCTGTGAGGTTTTTTTTCCCCCATTACCTAATTATTCTGCCACAAGGAGATCAAGTTGTCGTGAATGTGACTTTGAGTTGGGGGCTGGCCACTCTCCAGCACATCGCCCGATGTTATAGGCGTGGGCACGGATCTGGACATCTGATGGGACACAACATCCAAGTGATGGTGAACACAGGGGTCCCACACAGACCTGACACCTGTCTGTAGTCACTCAGGCCTACCCGAGCAATTCCAGATGGAAGCTGGAACAGGGATGGGTCCGGTAACCAGTAATGGAAGGTCGTTAGCCGGAACAGAGTTCAAACTTGTTTTCTAGCTCAGTTCTACGAATCCATGAGCCTTGATGTCAGTGGAGACATCCCGAGGGTCAGAACCGATATATATAAAGGTGACCTAATTCTTTAAAATGCCACATTATTTATTAATAACCCATCTGTGTGATCCTTTCAATATGGTCGATAGTTTGCCTCGTATGAATTAACAAACTAAATGAGGAACACAGAGTATAACTTGTTTCAGCCTTAAGACAAACAAGAGGAAAGTTTTACCGCTGATTTCTTCCACAAATTATTATTATGAGCACGTGTTCAGTGGAAGTCAGACTTTTCCAGTGTTGGGTTTTTTCTTTGTTCTTTTTTCGGCTGAGTAGCTAAAATCGCCAGTATATAATAATGTACCTGTCATATGGATTTGTGTATTTGCACAGTACATGTAATGCTAATTTAGTTTTGCTTGTATTAATGGGCAAAGCGTCCCGTTCTCTGGTACATATACTATTACCTAAAAGACCTACGTACAGGCATCGTCACATTTAAATTATGGTGAAAATATGCCACCCCACCCCCCAACCTGTTAATTTGAATGGCTAACATACAACTCAAGCTAGAAAGGCATATATTTTTCTATATTAACGTGTTAAACTTTCATGTATCGGCATTACACGGAGAGCAAACCCGTAACACAATAAGTACCAATTTAACTTTAAATTTTTGATCTGCGTTTCCTTGCATGTAGTTTAATTTAAACGAGCGACATGTTCTCTGCCGTGGCACTCAGGCTGGGCCAAGTGTCAGCGAGTTGAGCAGATTTTTACACCGCAGTTCCGTATATGAATGCACCCTTAATGGTGCTGTCGTCTCCTGGGTTAGTTCCCGTGCGGCCCTTACCTTGGCTCCGGCAGATCCAGCGCATGTCCCCGCCCTGCGACTCCACAATGAGGTCGACTGGCATGCCCCTGGGGAACAGCCTCTGCACAGCCTCCAGGTTCCCGGTGAACAGGGCGTTGTGGACCACCAGGTCCCGGCACACCAGCGGGGCACCAAAGCGTCGCGGCCGGCACAGGCCTCTCTCCCGAGCCTCCTTCTGCAGGAGGTAGGCATTGAGCCGCGGAGCCTCTGTCAACCTCCTCTCCTGCCGCTGCTGCTCCAGTGCCGCCTGGTCCACACGGAGCGAGCGCAGCGCCGACGGTGTGAATACAAAGCTGTCGTTAGACATGACCTCCCTCTCTATCTGCCCCATGCCAGGCACGGGGAGGCTGTTTTGATACTAGATACCCAACAGCCCCTGCCTTGGCGAGGGGCTATTTATATACCCCATGTGCTCAGTTTTCCAGAAATGTTTTCGTGGCCACTCAGAGGGACAGCTGGTTTATTTCACGCTGTAACGCCACAGCACCAGCCAGTAGTGTTATACGTTTTGGCTGCCGCGGTGCATGTTTGCCGAACGACAGTCAGGCACAGAGCGGGAGAATATGAATTATTTAACGTGCTCAGTGTAACGTAGCTGTACAAGGTATGCGAAATGCTTAGACTCAAGTAAGAAAACTGGATGGGCATGTCTAAATCGGTAGCTAGGGGGAGGAATCTGTAAGAACGCGGATGGGAATGGACTTCCAGGAGGTTCTGTGGTTCCGCAAGTCCTGCGTCTAAAACCGATTTTGGCAGCAGGGATGAAGCAGGTCATCCAGTATGTGGTCCCGGAAGGGCAGAACAGGCGGTTGCAGCCGAAATGGCAGATGACGGGTAACGGGCCGTGGCCGTGCCACATGGAACCAGCTGGGTGGGCAAAGCTGGTGCCCCTTGGCGAGACCCTGTTGACCCAAAGGTCACCATATATCACTGAGTTAGCAGTAATGGAGTATCTGCTTATTCCTAACTGGTTACCCTCCCCCATTCAGCCTTATCTGCCAGGTAAAGGGGGCTTACTATCTCTTAAACCACCCAGTTTCACTTCCTGCTATCTCTTAAACCAGCCAGTTTTACTTCTTGTTGTCTCAAACCAGCCAGTTTTACTTCCTGCTATCTCTTAAACCACCCAGTTTTACTTCCTGCTGTCCCTTATACCACCCAGTTTCACTTCCTGCTATCTCTTAAATCAGCCAGTTTTACTTCCTGCTATCTCTTAAACCACCCAGTTTTACTTCTTGCTGTCCCTTAAACCACCCAGTTTTACTTCCTGCTGTCTCTTATACCACCCAGTTTCACTTCCTGCTATCTCTTAAATCAGCCAGTTTTACTTCCTGCTCTCTTAAATCAGCCAGTTTTACTTCCTGCTATCTCTTAAACCACCCAGTTTTACTTCTTGCTGTCCCTTAAACCAC
>JAACJT020000064.1:2605574-2645898 GCA_009936485.2 Gymnarchus niloticus | reverse complement strand
TCTGAAAACTCCCCTCCCAAATTTATATTGAGAACTTCAGTAAGGTACAGATTCATCGTACTGGGAAGTAACGACACTCTAGCGATGCTCTCACACATATAATTAGCTGTGAAAGGTGAAGAGGCAGCAGGTATCTCATGGTACATGTGGCATTTCAGATAACTGCAAGTAGCCGTATTACCCGTCTAGGTGTCCTCACTCTAGCTGATGGATGAATGATCTTTAAGACACTGGCAAGCCACAGATTCCAGAAGTGCCCTGTGAGATCAGCAGGAGACGAGTCGCCTTTCCAGTCTGATTCTCTACCCTGAGAAAGGAGGGGTGGGTGAGCACGGCCAACGAGCACCCCATGCCCGCACGCACATTAACACGGTGTACCAACATTAATGGACATTAGGACAAATGCAGCACCCCCGCTGCTACCCGCCCCCCCGCTCTGCCCGCAGGCCACACCGGCGACGTTCCACCGGCGCTAGGACAGCACGCTCTCACAGCCATCACGCCCGCATCCTGGGTGTCCCACAGACATGCTACATTTGACTGATGAACAATTATTTGCCGGGAACAGGGGAGAATGGACCACACTAAGTGTTCCGCTCAACTTTATGGGCCTCCGGTTCTGAAAATAAAGAGGCCTCACCATTAAATGCCACGAACGCTCATGGCTGCTGCCCGCTTGGCCCCCACATCACGGGACAGAGAGGCAGGAAGAGAAGCCTTGCATTTAGCATGCCGACCATCACAGAATTGAAACCGGGCCGTGTTGCCGGAGGGTGACACTGAGAAGTGGGAAGTGTATTTGGGGGCTCTGCGTATGCGGTCCTGTGCCAGCCAGCGTATACACGTCTCGGCTCACGAGTTGTAGTGAGCGGTAACGGTTGAACGGTACACGTGCAGGGTTTCCGGCGGGGTGGCAGACAAAAGACACAGGCAATGACCAGACCTCCACCGTGACATGTTCTGTGTTATGATAAGGCCATGCGCGCCGGATATGATTAAAAGCATGCAGTGTCGTTATACGATGATCGCCAGGTGACATCATTACTGGAGAAAACGTTGTAGCGTGCAGACACAGGTAGCTGGATGGGCAGGGGAACCGGACATTTTCAGGATGGAAAAGTAGCTGTGCAGTTTGGTCTGAGCAGTTTCCACAAAAATATATCTTTTTAATTGAGGAGTTAAATGAAAATGAGACTATTTATGCATTATGAAGCCCTTATGCACAGTTTACCTTGTGTTACACAAGCTTGCATTGTGTATTATATAATATTATATAAAAAAACAAAAGGGTGACCTAGCCATTGGTACGGCGGTTCGCTACATACCCTAAAGTGGGTTATAACCCAGTCTAAGGCACTATGTTCAGATCATTTTTTAATCGATTATGTGTATTTTATAACAGCTCAGACTTAGCAGGTTCCACCGTACTTTGATTTTCATCCTGGTGAAAGCTGGCAGTCGCTGTGATACACAAAAATGGAGGATTTCCCTGAACTGAAAAAAAGCCCTTATGCTTTAGATGCACTATTGATATCATTTTCTTAAAGATATTGTGCTTTTTTGCGCATTTCCATCTGAAAACGTGGTCTCGAGATGTCCCAGCCATACCTTAACGACCATGCTGGTATGGAAATCAATGCAATTTATTCGATTTTACAGTTCGATAATAGATGTCACATTAACTGAAGGCATCTAAGAGTTTCGACTTTGCAAACACACATTACCAGAGAGAGACGGGTAATATTGTATTTGCTGCCGATGTGCATCCTTTTAAATGATATCTATAATGAGTTTATAATATGCATCTGGGCTACCTCCTCAATTCTTTGATGTCTTCTAAATGGCCCGGGTGTCATCAGCAAAACATGTAGGCACTTTCCCGCCTCATTGACTCCCAAATGTATTTTAAATATCATTCCTGGTAACGCAATTATTTAAAACGCTGAACTAAACACTTACTAATGGGGGAAAAAGACAGTGACTTCAAAAAATTCATTTCTCAAATGGTGGGCATTCAATTTTCGAAGGCGCCGGGAGTTTGCCGACAACAAAAAGAGCAGAGCGGCAGCAGGGACCGCCTGCCCTCACGGCTCCCGTTAGGCGCCGGCCGGCCGGCCGTTAGTCCGTTAGTCCGTTACTTCCTGGCCTCGCATAAAAACGGCAGCTGGAGAGCAACGCCGCTTCGGTCCGGGAGACGCCGAAAACGAGCAGCGCTCTCATTATCTGGACGCTGCAAACAGGCAGCCGAGGAGTCTGTTGTTTGTTATCAGCGCAATTACGCAATTAGTTCCCGCTGATTATGGCCCTCTTCATTCTGATTTAAGTTATTTTTGTACACTGTTCACCGAGAAATGAATTAATTAGTAACCCTTCGGCTGGAAGAAAGAATAATAATAATAATAATAATAATAATAATAATAATAATAACAACAACAACAACAGTTTAAATTACCGGTCTATAAAGTAGCTTGATAACAATTACCTTGTGTAGGTGTTTTACGCCCAAGGATTAGCGGCAAAATAATGAAAACGTATATTTAAAATAACTTTGCAGTGCTGCAAAATAAATAAATTAAACAAAAAAAAAATAATAATAAAATATAAAAAAATGTTGTACTGATACCTGAAATTAACTTTAAATCCCTGAAATACAGTACGGGGATTAAGTCGTGTGTACTTCAACATCAGCTGTGAAACACTGCTAATTAATTGGGTAAACACTTAACTGATTGAGACTGAAATTCAAGTTGGATGCCTGCGATCCGAACCCTATCCCATAGAGATAAAAACATATAGAGGAAAATCAGTTTTACAGCAACAAATGCAGGCGTTTATTTAGCGGAATTGTACAAAATAATGATATCTGTTGTCTAACTCATTTCTCAGTTTTCTCCATAGCGGTAATTTATATTTATTATTATCGATGGTTTAATATGTGAAATGAAGGGTTGGCTGATGGTGACAGGACTTCACCTAGCAAACTGTTAACAAAATCTTGTACTGCGTCCTCCTTCGCAAGGATTACTGTGTTTTCCGGGTAACGGTCCATCCTCCGTGGAGTTAACGGACTTAACGGTCCATCCTCCGTGGAGTTAACGGACTTAACGGTCCATCCTTCGCGGAATTAACGGACTTAACGGTCCATCTTCCGTAAGCGCAAGAAGAAACGGAAAGCCGGTTTGGTGCAGAGAAAACGTGTTGGACATGGAGCAGAGCTGCTGTCTCCTCTGAGTGTCCACATTCAATCAGAAAGGCTAGGATGATTATCAGACCCGGAACACTTGAGTGAGTCCAGCACCGAACACAGGTACGTTAGTCTAAGTCCGGCGGGCCGCTGTCCGTGGTACTGAAATGTAGGAACCCGACATAAACGGTATAGACGAAAAGCACGGAGGGCAACTGGGTGAATGTTCACACCATACACCTGTACCTCGAGGAAGCAGTTGTGTGTACACTTCGAAGAAATTGTTTATCTTGTGTAAATGAATTATCTACATATTTATCGGCTCTTTCATTGTGAAAGGAAGAAGCCGGCGTGGGAGAATATGGCTTCCATAAGCCTATACAGCATCATGCAGTATTCCTGGAGAGGACAATTAAAAGAGCAGCCGCTTTAGAAGTCGCTGGCCTGGCATTTGCCAGTTAAGTTGGTCTTTACTGCCTGGCCTGAGGGACAACAGGTCACACAGTGGCTCAGGAGTTAATCACACTTCCTTCATTGTTTATTATAGCTTGATCTGCACAAAGCATGATTTCCACCGCAGAGTTTGACTGCTGTAGGCCTCTCCCACATCTTCAGCTCTTCAAAATCAGCCTTTCTGGTCCCCTGGCCCTCCAGCCTCGGCCCCCAGCTTCTTGCAGTGCGCAGGCCATACAGAGCATTCAGCTGGGTCGCTGAAACGAGCAGCTCCTCCAGCCTGAACTGTAGGTTAATGGAAGCTCTGGAACAGACTTTGAAGATATGACTTTCCCCTACCTTAAAGCCTGTAATGCATGGCGTCTGTCATTACGGATTCCAATTGTCTCCTAACGCACTGATCGGCGCGCAAATAGGCCGCCGCTTCATTATGACAATTGAGAGGTTCATATTTCAACCTAATAGCTTTCTATAACTTTAACAATCTATCACGACCTCATTTCATCGCCAGTGCATTTAATACGCGCTTCCCTACCAAGTGGAACATTTTGTAATGATGCACTCACACCAAAACAAGGCGAGGCCGCTCGCCGCATCACTCACTAATGTATCCATCCATAATGGGTTTATAACACTCTTTCAAAAAGACACAACAATGACTACAACGGGAGGCTAGACGGACGAGCAAGAAACCGACAAAAATGTTCAAGATGATCATTTTTAAAGCAGCATCATTAATGGTTCTATCATACCCCTGGTAATATATCCATGGACGTCCTGTCATTAGCGCAATATCTCACACACAAAAAAAAAATAAAATAAAATAATAAAACAAATTAAGAAGCTCATTAAAGTTGCCGAAGGGGGTCGACGACCAAAAACCACATTAACGGAAGATGTTTGACTTTCTGGTCTGACGACACGTTCGAAGGACGCGCCGTACGTTTATAATAAAACAGCTACGGAGGAATAAAAACATTACACTAATTAGAAAAATGGCAATCAGTTCCTTTTGGTTATCTTTACTTGAATTTGATCGTTACCACTCGTTAGCCGGATTAGACGACAATCAGGGGCTATAGAAAGACGCGCGTTTTATGATTAGATCAAATTCCGCGTCGATCTCGCGCCAATCAGAGCATCACGTTAAAAGCCGCGCGACACATTTGCTGTCACTCAGCAGCGAAATAAACAGGGGAATCAAAACAGGCGTAATTGTGACTCATTAAACGTCTAATAAGGGACGCATTCGCCTTGGCCTGCGTGCGTGAGCAACGTCTCACATGCATAGCGGCATGAATGCAGATGCCTCGGAAGCGTAATGACAAGCTCCTGCCGTTCGAAGGAGGCGCGCTGCGGATTCCGGGAGTATTATTATAAGATGAATTAATGACATATGAATTTGCAGTTCGTTTCCGTACCTGGAGGCACACGGTTGGCTCCTCTTGAAGCTGAGTGCTCTTGCAGTGTCTGGGTATCAGTGATGGTCGCTTTTTGCCAGGGCTTTGAACCCGCAACCTATTTCTACCTAATTTGGGGAAAATTATTTCATATAAAATGTGAAACTAAAATTTTTTTTTTTTTTTTTTTTTATGTTGAGCCTTAAATCCCCTCACTTTCTTACTCGTTATTTCAGATTATTATAATTTTTTGTTTAGACTTTAATTCTATAGGATTATGCATTTTTTTGTACTTGGTTGTTAGGTATGTGACAAATTGTTTTTCTCTAAATACCAGCAAATTTATTATTTATTGGTACGGAAATGTTGGGAAGCATGGATTTTAAAAAGTAACATCAACAAATATGACTACAAAATGGCATGCAGTGCTTCTTAGCCAATATGAACGTTTTAATGAAGAGTTCTGCTTATGAAGGACAGCTCTGTTTAGCCAATGAAGGAGAGTTCTGCTTATGAAGGACAGCTCTATTTAGCCAATGAAGGAGAGTATGCTTATGAAGGACAGCTCTGTTTACTCAATGAAAGAGAGTGCTCCTTATGAAGGACAGCTCTATTTAGCCAATGAAGGAGAGTTCTCTTTATGAAGGACAGCTCTGTTTAGCCAATGAAGGAGAGTTCTGCTTATGAAGGACAGCTCTGTTTAGCCAATGAGAAGTTCTACTTATGAAGGACAGCTCTGTTTAGCCAATGAAGAAGAGTTCTGCTTATGAAGGACAGCTCTGTTTAGCCAATGAAGAAAAGTTCTGCTAATGAAGGAGAGCTCTATTTAGCCAATGAAAGAGAGTTCTCCTTATGAAGGACAGCTCTGTTTAGCCAATGAAGGAAAGTTCTCCTTATGAAGGACAGCTCTGTTTAGCCAATGAAAGAGAGTTCTCCTTATGAAGGACAGCTCTGTTTAGCCAATGAAGGAGAGTTCTCTTTATGAAGGACAGCTCTGTTTAGCCAATGAAGGAGAGTTCTCTTTATGAAGGACAGCTCTGTTTAGCCAATGAAAGAGAGTTATCCTTATGAAGGACAGCTCTGCTTAGCCAATGAAGGAGAGCTCCGTTTGTGGTTTTTAACACCCTCAACCCTGGAGTCAAAAGTCAGCATTTAACTGGAAAAGTACTCCAGTTGAACGCTTTGTTCTTACTTACTGTTGTTTTATTTTACACATTCATAGGTGGAATAGATTTAGGAATAAAAACTAGATGATTCTAAAACACAGAGATGAAAAATGACATGTTTTATTACGTTGTTGTGAAAAGTGTCTTTTCCTTTAAACTTTTTTATGCATGCTTGGTGCTGTAGGACTAGGCCTGACTCTTAAAATCCAAACTAATACCAGATGATCCATCCAGACGTCCATTTTCATATGTTCCTTGTAATAAGATTTTGGTAGTCTGAATAAATAAGTATGTAAATAACCTGTACAAGCCCACACATGTCAGTGTACCTCAGCCATAGATGACTGGTTGTTTGTAATGATGCACAGATTTAGAAGCCGATGATGATATCATAACTCTGTTAATCTAAATTACAATCAAGATTCACGTTGATCAGATCCCATTCACTTTTACCAGGCGTCTTGGCTTTATTCTCATGCTTTA
This sequence comes from Gymnarchus niloticus, assembly GCA_009936485.2. Taxonomy (NCBI): domain Eukaryota; kingdom Metazoa; phylum Chordata; class Actinopteri; order Osteoglossiformes; family Gymnarchidae; genus Gymnarchus; species Gymnarchus niloticus. The sequence continues at coordinate 2,639,212 of JAACJT020000064.1, read as the reverse complement.
ACGGATTTCTAAGGGATAAAGAGATCAGACCTAACAATGTTCAATGGTTAATTTTTAAAATAAATCTTAATCCAACAAATTCCTGTATTTTTATATTGTTTGTCATATTTAGAGTGCTAGCAAAGTACCAAAAGTTGAATCTTATTACCAATGAGATTTTCCCGCCAGTTACAGTACTGGCTAAATTTAACTCAATTATCATGTGATGATATCATGGAAACTGACAGTTCAGCCATATTTTAAAACAAAACACTAGTCATTGGTGTCCTGATCTGGAGAACACGGTCATGTCACAAAGAACATATTATAGTAACTCGAGTTTTATTAAAGAGCAGTACAAAAGACTCGTAAGAAGGAGAAATGTTTTATTAAAGCGCACCTGTTCTATATTCAAGGTACCTGCTTTATAATTTCCCATGGATATGCAGGACATCACCTGGTAATCAACAAAAGGAACATAATATCATCATAGATGAAATTCCCCGTCAACTACGGAGAATAAAAAATCAATTTCTAAGACAGCTTAATCAAATTCAACGCCTCGTCCCCCCCCTCCCCCTCTATCTTTTTTTTTTTTTTTTCCTTTTTTTTTTTTTTTTTTTTTTTAATTTTTTTTTTTTTTTTTTTTTTTTTTTTTTTTTTTTTTTTTTTTTTTTTTTTTTTTTTTTTTTTTTGTCTTTTATAAATCTCTCTAAATGATTATAGACACATACTTTGCGGGTTCCTTCCATGCACTCCGGTTTCCTTCTGCAATCTAAAGACATGCATTGTAGGGTAATTGGCGTTGCTAAACTGTCCGCAGTGTGTGACTGGATGTGTGTGTGTGTGTGTGTGCGCCTGACTGTGCCCTGCGATGGATTGGCACCCCACTCAGGGTGTCCTCCACCTTGTGCCCCAAGGCTGCCTGGGGTGAATGGATTTACACTTGAGCCCTGAGACAGACTGGCATCCCAACAGTAGATTGTGCCCTGTACTGCCTGGGATAGGCATGAATCTTAGTCTCACTCAGGTACTCATTCATTGTGAGTCTTTGGATGCAGTAATCCCTCTGTTAACAACAGCAGCACCCATGGTGCATGGCTGTTATGTACAATCACAGCATTAGGTTTATGTTCATGAATACAGCATGGCCAAAGGTATTAAGCGCACTCATCCATGCCATGTGGCCTCTTTACACCCATCTAAAAGACCAGCTGATAGTGTAGTGGCTCAATATCTGACCCTTTGATCTGTCAGTGGCCAACTTCAACTCGGGTAATTAGTGATGGGACAAATGAAGCTTCAAAGCCCGTGGTGGGAGGGAGAATCCCGAACGAACCAATCAATGCTGGTGATAACATGCAGTAATGAACAGATGTAGCACTTTCAAAGTAGTTAACCTGCAGCACTGCCATAAATATCCATTTATGTAATCGATTGCATTTAAAATTACTAAATAATTTGATCTCTGCTACTTCCCAATGATATACCTAAGTACATTCAGCTCTATTTAATTTAAAAAGCCATGGAACAGCAGGAATTCCATCCAGGGTGTACCCCAGCCTTGTGCCCTGTGATGGACTGGCATCCCATCCAGGGCGTACCCCAGCCTTGTGCCCTGTGATGGACTGGCATCCCATCCAGGGCGTACCCCAGCCTTGTGCCCCATATTCCTCAGGATCAGCTCCAGGCCCCCTTTGACCCTGACCAGGATGGATGGATGGATGGATGGATGGACCAGCCCTGCCTGTACTGATCATCTCATGTTATCATGTTTCACTAGGGAATGGTTTTCTAAAAGAGCTTTATAAGGCAGAAGTGGAAACTGCCTGCAGGTGAGTAAGTAAATTTAACTAGCAGGCAATCCTAACTAAGCAGATAATCACAGCTAATTTCCAAGATAATCTAAGTGTATTACTGACCCTGACTTAGCCCAGATTCTACAGATGGAAATATGTAATTGTTTACTGCAATCAGTTATCAGAGTGGATACCTTTAGCTAGCCTTGAGGTTCAGGATATCAATTTGACGTAAAATTAAGCTCAAGCAAGCATTTGAAGGTTTTGTGCTGCACCTTTTGTCTTAATGTGTTTAATCTGCACCCATGGATAAAGGGATTGACTGAGGAACAACTAAATAATATTCATAGTTTATATAAAACGATAAATGGATGCTTTGACATTCAGTTGGTTCATTTTGGAAGGTTTTGGAGAAATCACATTCAGAATAAAGTGGTTCATCCGGTTTCCATCAACAACACCAATGTAGTCACCCATCTCAAGTACCGCATTGGATTAACCCTTTAGTTTCACCAGGTGAAATGTGTATCCTCTTCTGGTTAAGTATCTATGCTGCAACTCTAGTGAAATATTCAGCAGTGAAAACACACAAACCAGGAGGAATAGAAACATGTAAATTGGGTTAGTTACATTAAAAAGTTGTACAAAACCATTCATAGAAACACTTTATGCACATGTGGTTGTACTGAAAAATTAGGTTTAACCGCAAATATTTAAGATTCCATGAGCAGGTCACTGAAAATCACTCAAGTGACTTAACTTGAGACTCGGAGCACATGTTTAGAAATGCTGCTTTGTGAGTCAGGCCTACGCATCTAGAGCTGCGTTGCACCATTCCTGAACCGGGCATCAGTCCCCTCAGAAAGCAGTATGAGGAGCACCCCCCACAAGGCTTCGGGCAAGCTGTGGGGGGAAGAATCACTTTTCAAAAATCACCTGAGAGTTCATTAATAACGGCTAATAATGCCAAGAACCAGAGAACCCATTTCATAATCTGTTCAGTTACCACATTTGCACACTCCTGCGGGATTTATAACTGTCTAGTAGTCTTTTAAGACCCTAAATGGGGCAAACTACAAGGCTTATTAATGATCAGGCTCCGCTGGTGGGTTTGTAAAGGTATTTTTATTGAGTGAGGCATGGTTCAAATAGGAGGCACCAACAAATAACATACACAAGTACTCAGTATACTCCTGCATTCCTCATTTTATTTCAAGGAACTGGAAGGCCCCCCGAGCCCAGAGCCCTTCACTTGGAGCTTGTGTACTTGGTCACGGCTTTAGTGCCCTCGGACACGGCGTGCTTGGCCAGCTCCCCGGGCAGCAGGAGCCGCACGGCCGTCTGCACCTCCCGGCTGGTGATGGTCGAGCGCTTGTTGTACTGGGTCAGGCGGGAAGCCTCGGTGGCGATGCGCTCGAACACGTCGTTGACGAAGGAGTTCATGATGCTCATGGCCCGGCTGGAGATGCCGGTGTCCGGGTGCACCTGGGGATGCAGGACGAGCCAAGCCTGCAGGAGTGGACGACGGCAGCCACACTCTCCGGCAGCCTCACGGGCACATACCTGCTTGAGAACTTTATAGATGTACACCGAATACGTCTCCCTCCTCTTCACCTTCTTCTTAGACGGCTTTTTGCCGTCGCCGGGAGCCTTTCCCTTCTTTTTTGCGACGTTGTTGCTCATAGCTGTAAACTGTGGGGAAAAAATAAAAAAATACAAACATGGATAAGTGATGCAACTTACTCTTTCTAAGGTGCATGCATTCTAATTTTAATTAGGAGGGTAAAAAGCCAACCCTGTTTAACCCTTTCGAAGTGTCCTCCACCCTCTCGAGCTGGCAGGCGCCGTTCCTGTCGCTCGCCTTTAATTCCTTAATTAGCACCTAATCAAAGTCGCACGTGAGTCGGGTACCTGTCACCGCCTTGCTAGGTAATTTTCCAAACTTATTAAAGGTTACAGCGGAAAACTAGTCTGTCAGAAGCTGTGTCGTCGGGGTGCTGCAGAAAAGGGCCGGCTGCGTGGTAAATGATTTACCTGCTCAGTTCTTAATTGCCTTAATTATCCCCGCCTCTAAAAATCTCTTTATTGCCTACAGTAACAGCGACCGCCTCCAGGTGGCGCGCTTGCAGCGCAGTCCCGTCTGCGTCTAATTTACGTTTTCACCGGCATATCGGTAAGAAAACGCACTAAACGCCCGTTAATGAAAATGTATCTTGTGAAAATACGTTTTTTTTTTTTTACATAAGAAGCACTCGCCACACACCCAAGGATAAATTAATTTATGCACTTTATATGGACCATTAATTATTCCTCTTCAATGTTTCTCATAACCGTTACCTAACGCATGCGCTGTTGCTGCTCTACCCACCATTCAATAAAGCTAATGAATTAATGACACGTTTTACCCTTTCATCTCCTTATTTCATCACGTCGTCCACGTGCCGCGGCACCTTTCACCAATAAACAAGCAGACAGCTTTTATTACAGCCCAAATGAGGCCTATAACGTTTTTTGTGATCGTGGCTTTAATACCAATGGAAAACGGCACGGGAGCCAATATGTGTGCTCACCTATCAGGATTGTCTAACCGAGGATGAAATGGGTTTGTGATCGTCTCTGCACATCGCAATTGCATTTAGTGATCATCAGGGCTGGGTCCTACAGCGCAGCGATGTCGCATTAATTACCCACACTGCCTCACGTCTGCTTGTTTAAAAGGTGTCAGGGAAACGTGCACTAGATTTATGAGTGTCTTCACCAGTGATGATAGCTTGCAAGGTTCTGCTTCTGTGCCTTCACAGGCTTCATCAGTCGGTTTTGCTCCGGAGAATCCCTTTACTGGGAGCTGATGTAACAGACGAGATGTAAGAAATGAAACTTTAACACAGGGAGAGCATGGGGTCATTGTGTATTCTGAAGCATTAAATGAGCCTGGTGATTGACAAGACATGAAGCCCACTGTGGATTGCAGAGCCTTGTTTATCCCCCATTACTACCTTTCCAGCAGTAACCTGCAGCTGTGGACTGAGTCAGTCCCCCGTCAGGAATTGCCTACAATATTGGCAGTGTTTCAGGCCATTAAAGATTGCTACCCACTGTACCACAGTCATGGAACGCTTTCATGAAATGTGGTGGGTTTGCTTCAACCCTTCTTCAATCCCCTCTCAATCTGAAGGTATAGACTTGAGTTACTGAAGATTTGTGGAAAGGTCCTGCAGGCAGGTTCCCTTCTCTGAACAAAGCTAATTTGGGGTTTTTGAGCTGAGTTCTGACTATAGTGGATCCGCAGTCATACAGAGACCAATGTTCCACTCAAATTTACATTATGACCTTAGAGCTGGTGAGTGGCACTGCGGATAGCAAGCCTATACACATATCCAGGTAGAAAATGAACTCAAAATGATTCAGCTAATTTAAATTCATATGTGCTTCTTCCCCCATCCTGCTTCAGGGGCTGTTGGCTTTTGTGGTCCAGTGTGGTTGTATCTGAGGAACTTTTACAGTAAAGTCTCTATCAGAAGATGTTCTCAGAGTTTTCCAGAACAGGGCCGGGTGCAGCATCAGTAATGCGATGAGTCAACAAACCCAGATGGGGAACGTGCTACAGACATCTGCATAGGTCAAAGCTGGTGCACAGAAAACATGTACTGAACTATGATGAGAACACGAGGAAACCCTGGAGACAGATTTCCAGGAAGCTGGCCGGTTAACATCTGTGGTGATAGGACAAATGAGGCGTCAAAACCTGTGGTGGGTGGGAGTATCCCGAACTATAACCAATCAATACCAGCATTGATTGGTAGTTCGGGATACTCCCATCCAACACAGGTTTTGAAGCCTCATTTACCTCCGGCATTGATTGGTTAGTTCAAGATACTCCCACCTACCATGGGTTTTGAAGCCTCATTTGTCCCCTCACTAATAGTCTATGACTTCATCCATTTTTCAACTGTGCATTTAATGTTGTATTTGAAAGCCACCTTTCAAATACAAAACCCTGTTTGGGGATTAAATGATTGACATACTTTTATTGTATTTAAATGTCAGCAATAATAATGCTTATCCTTGCTCTTAACTAATTCTTAGGTTAGATGCCCCCAGATAACTCTCTTGCATTGCTGGCCCATATAAACCCAGTACTGAGGTTGTCAATTAATTAAGCAGAGTGAGCAAGCAAGCCCACACACAGGGCACCTGCCAGGGCTTCATTTGGGACCCACGCTGCAGACTGGCGGAGTCAGGAGCTGTTGGCACATTGGCCGTCCTGCATATCCGACAGTTGCATAGTTCACCAGAACTGCTACGTTTATGAACAGATATGCAATATGTTGTATTGACCCATAGTGTGTTTTGCTAAAATGCTAACAGAGTTTAAAGAGCAATATGATAATGAGAGGGGGAAAAAAAAATCACAGCATTCCAATGTACAAAGTAGGGTGGCAAAGCTGAACTGTTGTGTAACTGACTCATAGAAGAATGTGACACTCCGTGTTTACCAGTTGGTTTTGCTGTATTTTTGAAGAAGGGACTTAATTTTAGGAAACCGTAGGATTCGCGAATATATTTAGTTAGAATTCACACTTCAAAATGACCGTATGAAAGTACAGTCAATGATTTGTTATGAAGAAGAAAATACAGGTTTAAAAAGCTTATTGGTGAATGAGGGCATACAGCATATAATTTACCTTATAATTATGTTTTAATCTACATAACTATAGTGCAGATTGTATTTCCTGTTTCACACCCGGACAGAGTCTCTGTGGACATGTTGTTCGGAACACAGCTGCTCCTCTTCCCAGAATCCTTCAGTGCTGCCTCAGTGGCTTATTGTTGAGGATATTGGCTACTGCTGAACTGGAGTGTTGTTAACTCACAGGACTGCGGTGTTGCTTTTCCATGCGAATAAATGGTCATGTCTGACATAATGATATATAATTATCTCTACATTCTAAATTGTGCTTTTTCTTGCTTAATTTAAAAGTATGCCACAAAATTATATGATTTCTTTGTACATAACATTTTGCTTGTGTGTACACACGTTATGAACATTACTCATCTATGACTATTCCATATAAGTACATTAATTTGTCCTTTGAATATATTCAAATATTTAATATTCTGCTTGTAAATATCATCCTAGAGGCTGATGGGAAAAATAAGCTTGGATCATTTTTTTTCCTGCCAGTTTCCAGAGCTGTTCTATCCATAAAGATTGATATTCACACCTTTAACACGGCTCTGTCGTGACAAATTCCCCTGCGCACCCATGTTGATGTATTGTTTTGTATTTTGAGAAAATGAAAACATCTTGGTGGATTCGCACATTTTCCTGGCGTCTTCACTACAGCCTCCTGAGGGTTTGTTTAGCAGAGGTCTGAGCTTTGATGACGTCTAAACAGCTACACTGAGAAACAGAGGTGCTTTCTGATCAAACCCTCGTATCTGTTGAAGTGTCTGCCATTCCTTCACTGTCAGAAGGATGTTGGGCTTCTTAACAAAGCTTATCTTTTTTGTCTTCAGGGCCTACGGTTATAGATTCCACTACCAAACAAGCTGCCTGTACTGATTTTCCGACCTTGCTTTTAGCTACTTAAATTTCTCAGAGAGAAGAGAGTTTTGACATGTGATGTACAGTTTCAAAACTGTATTTGAACACTGCCCTAAAAATTTCGCTCGGGTTACTTGTGTTTAATTGTGAAGGAATACAGGGTCAAGTGACAGATGTGGATGAGATGTTTTGGGAAAGATTTCCATGACAACCTAGCTAAATAAAATAGAAAAAAAAAATCAAGCAAAATTTTTACAGGAGCAAACACTTTGAGATGGAAAACCTTCACAGAATGAAACCTTCCATAATAAAGCATAGGGGTGGATAGCCTTCACAGAACTAAACCTATAGTAAAGTGTAGAAATGGAAAGCCTTCACCGAATGAAACCTTTCATAGTAAAGCATGGGGATGGAAAACCTTCACAGAATGAAACCTTCCATAGTAAAGCATAGGGATGGATAGCCTTCACAGAACTAAACCTTCTATAGTAAAGTGTAGAGATGTGTAGGTTTCGTTCTGTGAAGGCTTTCCATCTAGTGATAGATCCCTACAGGGATAATGCCAGAACAGCTCTGACTTCTCCCAAAGTTCACAAGATCTGTTGCATCGCCACAGTGAGAAATCTGGAATAAATTAGGACGTGTTAATTATCTAATGCCATGGACAAGCAATTCCTTATTCCGTTACACACTTTGGGGCTCTGTGATTAATTGGCTTTTGGTCAATGAAGCGTGACAGTCACCATTAGAATCCCTAATTATGAAGATCCTCACCCAGTGGACTTCCCAACTCCTTTTCACCAGGTATACAGCTCCTGGACTTACAGTAGGTGTCCCGCTAATTACCCAGGCCTCCTTTCTCTGGAGACGGTGCGTTTTCAGCTGTGAAATGGAGAAGCAGTTTAACGCGGATCTCTGATATCAGCCAGGCCTGTGGCTGACCCTAATGAACACGTGTGCATGTAACAGAGCATCATCGCTTGGCTGAAAACATTACTGTTTTTTTTTTACCTACATTTGTGGAATATATGAGGAATATCTAGGCCGGGTAATTCACATTAACCCTGCCAATTCCATGCTGACTCTCTATCATTTGAAGCTAACCTTGCATTGTCATCTCTCCTATGGCCAGAATAAGAGCGTTAGCATTCTGCTAGCACCTTCTTCACTTTCAGTGAGGTTCTATTTCCTGTCTCAGTGGACCACTGCAGCTTTCTGCATGGCCCATCAACCCACTGACACTTATTCACCATGTAAGGACCTCAAAACGGCAACTTTACCATATGGGTTGTGTTGTTTTTATTTTTTAATCGGGAAAAGGATCTGCTCTGAAACTTAGGTATAGGTGAGTATTGTTAACAGTCAGGGGAAAGCAGTACGCTATTTGTGCAATCATTTATTACTGTTGATAGGATTTTTTCAAGTGTTTTTCACGATTTCAGTCTGATAACGTCTACTTCAATCCCACCTGACTGTCATTCCTGGGGCCGTTGACCTGGAAGTGGGCAGTTTGAAAAATCATATCCATTCCCCGGCTAACCTGCATCACTAAGACTCTTCCATGGGTTTCACGTTAAAAACCGAAAGGAGATTCTGGGTGGGGGGATGGAGGGAAGGTTTTGAGGACAGTCTGGACAGCGGGTGGGTGTATCACGAATTTCCTTTAAAGAGGGGATATAAAAGACGTTCAGTGTGGAAATTAGGGACCGCGAGTCCTACATCTCAGCCGACTCACAAATCCACAGGAAAGTCATTTCACGGCCGTGAGAGTCTCTGAAACGTACAAAAAAAAAAAAAACTCGACTCACAGCAGGCTCAGCAGCTGTGTGTAATTCATTTTGTTGCATTTCTTGGTAACAGGAAAAAAAAATGAAATTGTGGTTGTTTGCTGATTTTACAAAATTGCACAAACACAGAATATTTAGATAATGAAATATGCAACACTGTAAGTTTTACAACGGTTGACCTTTTCCAATGTCTTCTGTCCTTTAAACATCCATTGAAGTAGGACGAGCCTAGAGGAAGTCAGACCGCTGTAGCAAGACTGTATCCAAAATCAGCTCAGGATTCAGGCCCAGACCAGACATATCTGACATTTGGCCACGGCTTCACTTTGGCAGCAGTCAGGGAATTCTGGGTAATCCTAATTCCTTTGGTCTGTTGCACACACCTGAGTGCGGGTATCGGTCGACGTCCGAACATGACCTGTGTCTGAGCCTGAGGTGTTTTATTGGCCATTTAAATCTCCAGAGGTTTAGCAGCTTGATAAATTCTTACCCCGGTTAGTTTTTCCTGCCCTCGGTTGGATCGTAAGAATTCATTCAGACTATTTAGGATAGACCATGAAGTGGCAGCTCCAAGCTGCATGCTAATGATTTGTGTCCCCAGAATGAACACAGCAGGCAGTATTTTCCATTTTCCTCTGTACGCTGGAACGGCCGGAGTCCAGAACGTCCATGTGAAATTCTTAGGGAGGCAAAGTCAGTGATTTACAGGCATCAAGCACTTTAATAAATTAGAAATTCCCTGATCCACATGGGTGGATCACAAAAATATCTCAAAAAATGCCTTTCTTCACGCACAGCTTGAAAGCAAAGTTGGAAACATTACAGTGAATAAGACACAGATGGGATGTAAAATATATTATTAAATAGCCATGGTCTACCAATTCAGATTTACTGTCTCGGATTGTGTGAAACTCTGCGAGTGGCGGGCAGTCCGAAACCCTAGAGGAGATATGGAGTTTATAATGTCATTTACAGCCTACGTGATTTTTATAGGATGTGATTCAAAGCCTCGGTGTGCATGCTCACTTTAAACAAGCATTCCAGGTTAACTACCGTATTATCCAAGCTCAGCTTTGAGCGCCAGTCTTGAGGATGTCGGTTTTGTCTCAGAGAATGGAGTGACAGTCAAAGGTGAAAAACGTAACACACCTACTAAACAGGGAAGGGAAGACTCAAGTGGCGCCGTGTCTCAGTGGGCAGTAGTGTTGCCTCACACCTCCAGGGTTGGGGGTTTGAATCCCACCTTCACTCTGTGTGGAGTTTACACATAACCTATGTAGCACATGGGCAATGTCCCACAGTTAGCCTAACTGGTGACTCTAGGTAGTCTGTAAAGGGTGATTGTGTAAGTGCCCTATGATGGACTGGCATCCCATCCAGGGTGTACTCCAGCCTTGTGCCCTGCGATGGACTGGCATCCCATCCAGGGTGTTCCCAGCCTTGTGCCCTATGATGGACTGGCATCCCATCCAGGGTGTTCCCTGCCTTGTGCCCTGCGATGGACTGGCATCCCATCCAGGGTGTTCCCAGCCTTGTGCCCTGCGATGGACTGGTATCCCGTCCAGGGTGTTCCCTGCCTTGTGCCCTCCGATGGCCTGGCATCCCGTCCAGGGTGTTCCCAGCCTTGTGCCCTATGATGGACTGGCATCCCATCCAGGGTGTTCCCAGCCTTGTGCCCTATGATGGACTGGCATCCCGTCCAGGGTGTTCCCTGCCTTGTGCCCTCCGATGGACTGGCATCCCGTCCAGGGTGTTCCCTGCCTTGTGCCCTCCGATGGACTGGCATCCCGTCCAGGGTGTACCCCAGCCTTGTGCCCTGCGATGGACTGGCATCCCGTCCAGGGTGTACCCCAGCCTTGTGCCCTGCGATGGACTGGCATCCCATCCAGGGTGTTCCTAGCCTTGTGCCCTGCGATGGACTGGCATCCCGTCCAGGGTGTTCCTAGCCTTGTGCCCTGCGATGGACTGGCATCCCGTCCAGGGTGTACTCCAGCCTTGTGCCCTGCGATGGACTGGCATCTCGTCCAGGGTGTTCCCAGCCTTGTGCCCTGCGATGGACTTCACATTTTTTCATAGAAATTCTAGTTAAGAAGTGCAGTTTTTAGTTAGTATTTTTAGTTAGTAGGTGGCATTTCTTCACACGTAGGGGCTGCACGTTAAACACTAACTAATTCTACCGTATTTATAGATGAGTTGATGAACCCTGGAAACTCAGTGGCAGTAAAATGTAGCTGCTATAAGGACAACATAGTGCTGTGGCCTCACCCCTCTAGGTAAGCGGGTTCGATTCCTGCCCCTGCATTCCTCCAGGTGCACCAGTTTCCACCCACAGTCCAAATGCAGCTAGGCAAAACGGTATCTCTGAACTGGCCGTAGTGTGAGGCAGTGTGTGTCCTGCAGTGCACTCTGTCCAGGGTGTCCCGTGCCTTCTGCTCACTTGGATAGGCTCCAGGCTCACTGTGACCTTCTGCTAGTGGAAGATTGATGGATGGAAGTGTGGAAGCCACATTTAGAGTAGAATGTATATTTTAACTGTTTGATTGTCTTCTTAAAGAGGATCCCTTTGGCTATGTGTGCAATAAAGGTTTACTGAGTTTGCCAGTAACCCATTAAATAGTTTTCTGAGATTCTTAAAAAAGGGCTTTCCTGTTGCATGAAGCAAATTTAAGCCTTTTATCTGCCTCATTACCATGGCAACACATCTAGAAATTCCAACCTCTTGGACACTGGGGAAAAAAACAATTTTTTCAGGGTAGCTGAACACAGAAACATGTACCCCTCTATGCCTTTCAGACTCTGCTCAATCTGTGCAACCCAAAACTCTCCATCTACATTTAAAGTATAATGTGTGGAGCTAAACTTTTCTCCAGATGTGCTCATCTGCATGTTCATTCATGTACTTGGGGTTCTACTTGCGTGTTCTGAGCGTTTCCTAAAGGTACCCTGGTGCCTTCATGGAGTAAATAAACATGCAATTGTTGAACTGGTGTCTCTAAGCTGCCCATAGTGTGCGTGCTCAGTGCTTCCTGGGACAGGTTCTAATCTTGCCAAGACCCATTACTAGATAAGCGGTTATGGAAGATAGTTTATCATTTTAGTCTTTTACCCTGTTATTATTGCCCTGCCATGAGTTGGACCCCCATCCAGGGTGTCCCCTCTCTCATGCCCAATGCTGCCTGGGAAAGGTTCCATGCCCCCCTGACCGTGGGGTTTGGAAAATGGATGGATGGGCCCTGTTGTTGTTGTTGTTGTTGTTGTTGTTGTTGTTATTATTATTATCATAATCTGCTTCAGCCCACCTGTTTTCTTTGCTATGTTCATTGTTGTCTTTATATACCCTACTGCATCTGTCTACTCTCATGGCTGCCGTTTGTACCACACTCCAACAGACCCTTGGCCCTTCCTTCTCGATTCTCCTTTAATTGTATCGCCATGTTAGGAGATGGACGGAAATACAAGAAGAGGTTTTAAACAGCGGACTTGCTTAGGAGCGTCTCAGGGCAAACCGAGGTCATCTTACTGACGTGAGATGAGCACCGTCTGCTGTGACACAGCTGACAGAGAGATCAGCTTGAATTGGGGCTACGTTGGCGTTCATAGGCTGAACATCGTTATCATTTAACCCTTGATATGGCGCATTCAAACAATGGGAGCGTAAAGAAACGGTCAGGAATATTCATGGACTGGAAAAGTAACAGACATTATGTACTGTGAGTGTCAGACTTTATGCCCCGTGATGGACTGGCATCCCGTCCAGGGTGTCCCCCACCTTGTGCCCTGCGATGAGCTGGCATCCCGTCCAGGGTGTCCCCTGCCTTGTGCCCTGTGATGATCTGGCATCCTGTCCAGGGTGTCCCCCGCCTTGTGCCCTGCGATGGACTGGCATCCCGCCCAGGGTGTTCCCTGCCTTCTGCCCTGCGATGGGCTGACATCTCGTCCAGGGTGTCCCCCGCCTTGTGCCCTGCGATGGGCTGGCATCCTGTCCAGGGTGTCCCCCGCCTTGTGCCCTGTGATGAGCTGGCATCCTGTCCAGGGTGTCCCACGCCTTCTGCCCTGTGATGGGCTGGCATCCTGTCCAGGGTGTCCCGCGCATTCTGCCCTGTGATGGGCTGGCATCCCGTCCAGGGTGTCCCCCACCTTGTGCCCTGTGATGGGCTGGCATCCCGTCCAGGGTGTCCCCCACCTTGTGCCCTGCGATGAGCTGGCATCCCGTCCAGGGTGTCCCCTGCCTTGTGCCCTGTGATGAGCTGGCATCCTGTCCAGGGTGTCCCGCGCCTTCTGCCCTGTGATGGGCTGGCATCCCGTCCAGGGTGTCCCGCGCATTCTGCCCTGTGATGGGCTGGCATCCCGTCCAGGGTGTCCCCCGCCTTGTGCCCTGCGATGGGCTGGCATCCCGTCCAGGGTGTCCCCCGCCTTGTGCCCTGTGATGAGCTGGCATCCCGTCCAGGGTGTCCCGCGCCTTCTGCCCTGCGATGGGCTGGCATCCCGTCCAGGGTGTCCCCTGCCTTGTGCCCTGCGATGAGCTGGCATCCCGTCCAGGGTGTCCCCCGCCTTCTGCCCTGTGATGGGCTGGCATCCCGTTCAGGGTGTCCCCCGCCTTCTGCCCTGTGATGGGCTGGCATCCCGTCCAGGGTGTCCCGCGCCTTCTGCCCTGTGATGGGCTGGCATCCCGTTCAGGGTGTCCCGCGCCTTCTGCCCTGCGATGGGCTGGCATCCCGTCCAGGGTGTCCCCTGCCTTGTGCCCATGCTTCCTGAGATCAGCTCCAAGCTAATTCCATGACTCCATACTGGACAACCTGTGTGTGATTCCTGCACTATGTCTCCAGTATTAATGAATTCATACATTGGACTCACTTTGCTTTATCCATGCCTGAAGAGCTGCATCCTAATCAGGATGGGGGTGCCAAATATGCCCACTGACTGCATCTCTGAGCAGTGCGATAAGAGCCAGAGCAGCTCCACCGCGAGTGCCGTGCTGCTTAATTTGCTCCCATCATTAATATTCTGTGAGCTGCCGCGTTTGGACCGTCCACTTGAAAGCCAATTACCGCTGAGGAGTTCACTCGTTTCCACCCCGAAAATACACGGGGCAGCAGGGCCCCCATGAAGCATTTACATAATCTCGTTTCACATGCCCCAACAGAGCACGCCAAATGCCCAGCCAGATCCCAAGGATCTTCAATCCGGCTTCATGGAGCTACTTTTCCGTTTATTTGTACAGCAATGATACATTCTGCAAGTTATGTAAAGGAATTTAGTGAAAAGAAAAAGTATACTGTGTATTTATTTTTAAAGTGGTAAAAGTTTTTTTGTTTTTTTTTTTTTTTCCACAAAATCTGCATATTCTAAATATTGATTAATATGTGCCCAGTGATGGACTGGCATCCCATCCAGGGTGTACCCCTGCCTTGTGCCCAGTGAGGGACTGGCATCCCGTCCAGGGTGTACCCTAGTTTTGTGCCCTGTGACGGACTGGCACCCCATCCAGGGTGTACCCCAGTCTCGTGCCCTGTGATGAACTGGCATCCCGTCCATGGTGTACCCCTGCCTTGTGCCCTGTGATGCCTCAGATGTTTCCAGGGCACCGTTGACACTGACCAGGATAAGTGGTTAGAAGATGTTGGATAGATATTTGCATGAATGTGGCAGTACGTAGTGATGTTTGGCTCCTTTGTCCCCTGCAAATAGCAAAAATTCAAGGAGAGAAATACTGCAGTCTAGGAACATTTTCGTGAATTTGAGCACTCAAATCCGTGTGTGGCAGGGCCTGGTGGTAATATTCGTTGTATAATCTATTTTGCTCAGCACTTAACTTCAGGTTTGCAGGGTGTCCATCTCCATTGTGGTCCAGTTCAAGGGCATTAGATGCACAAGGTAGCCGTGATCTTTCCGCACAATGGCTTTTTTTCCCAAGTTACTGGCAGGCTGATAGTAGAGATCTCAGCCAATCAAAGGCCTGTACCCATTAGCACAAAAGGACACACCCTCAGGAGTGTTGCTGTGGCTAGGAAGGTGACAACAGGCTGTTCTCTAGATATTTGCATGCTTAAATATCCATCCATCCATCCATCCATCCATCCATCTCTCTATCTACACTCCAACTGCTTATCTCAGCCAGGGTGTCAGTGCACCTTGGAGCCTGTCCCAGACAGCACAGGGCACATGGGAGCGATAAACCCTGACTGGGATGTCAGGCCATCACAGAGGATGATGAATACTGCACATTGGCCAGCATCATCCTCTAATCTGCATTTTGAGTGCTCTTTATGTACAGGAAAAATAATTTTTCATGAACAGTCTGCAGTAAGTAATGGTTGTGACTTGTATCTATACACATATGCATGAGAATGACTAGTGAGCTCTAAATGTTTGTCAAATCTAGCCTCTCTGGTTACCACTAAACCAAACCAGTATTTTTACTGGTCATTTCACATCAGTGATCTGAACTGGTGTTACACTTGAGGTGAGTGTGGAGCTCACAGCACGAACTCTACCAGACAGACGGGGTGAAAACTACACCGTGAGAGTACAGCCACACCCCAGTTCTAAAGTACGGTTTGCTAATGCAGTATTTAGCATTTCTCCGCTGAGTTCTACTTCCTACCTCCAGCAGCATGCTGGCGGTATGCTGGGATGGACCGTGGGCACGGCATGGATGCGTTTGCCAGAGAGGGGAAACAGACTTCCTTAGGAGTTCTAGGTGTTCCATCTCAAGCCTGAGGTCACCCTAGACCAGAAACAGCTGCTGATGGAATCTGCAATCACTCAAGTGCCATTCTAGCTGAGCAAGCAAACCTTCTAGATTGTGATTTATTGTAATATGAATTTTTAACAGTTATACAAATTGAAAAAATAATGAGTTATAAATGACGAGGTGTGTGCATCTGAGTATGACCCCCTCAGTGGCCAGAGGCAAACTTTACCCCATCATTTTCAGGCAGAGAGTCTGCAGTGCGTCAGTGTTGACTGTGCACTTTTAATGACTGAGCCGGGAAGGCAGATTGTGCAGGAATTAATTACAGGAGACATGGGATGAGCTGGCATTTCCATGGCTGCCAGAGAAGAGTCTCAAAACAATGACAAGAAAAAACCCGGCGGAAGAGATGTGTGTAATTCTCAGCATGGTGGGAAAAGGGAAGGGGAAAGGGGAGCATTTCCAAATCTGCCAGGTGGGGAAGGCAAGCAACCATAACAGAAACCCTCTGTTGTCTATCACATTCTGCCTGAGATCTGTTCTACACATGATTAAATGGCTCACCTCTGCCACTCGCTAAGAGAAATACTGTTATACTCACTGGACAGATTGTGTGTTCAGTGAATTCACCGGGTGGAGCGTCATACTCCCTGGACGTACTGGCTGGGTCATCACACTCTGAATGGCTTGTCATATTTGACACAGTCAGTGGATCTATTTACTGTGTCCCCTGTACTGGCTGGATGGAAAATCATGAACACTATTTAAATCCATGAAACATTATTAAGTCAACCTTACTTTAAGGAGACAACACAAATGCACCTTAGAATTAAGAAGGATCGACGTCTCTTATTGTAAAAAAAATAACTCAGCCAAAGGTGTAAAACTGTGCCTGGCATTTTAAAGGTGCTTCTTGCTCGAAATCCCCTGGACAGAATTTACGTGACAGCCTTACTACAAAATCTTGAAAGGATTGCCTCAACATGTGTGGCTCAAATGTCAGAATTACCGGGTGTTTTGTGTCAAAAGTGGCCTCTGCTTTGAGGATCACCTTTTATGGGGATCAGGTGATGCTTGAGTGACAGGTGTCATTAATCACACACGCAGACTGTCACCCCGCACCTCTTCTGGGCACAGCAATGTGACGATATTCCATCATGTTCCTGAACCTGGGGAATCCAAATCAACGAAACTGTTGTTTTTGAAAGGACATGTTGGGTGTATTTCCTCATTAGATTTTTAAAAATGGCATCAGTAATCGGCTTGGGTGATGTGTGATCAGAATTGCGTGAAATCGAGGCATATATTCTATCAAAGGGGCCAAATATTTACGCAGAAATCCAAGCATTACAGACAAAGAGTGACCTTGTACAGAAAGTTCTAAATCCAGAGTCCATTCACCCCATCAACGACACATTTCTAAATTTGTCTGAAGATTAAGAGATGGTTCTCGTGTGTCCCTTTACGACTCGGTGCACTGCAAACAGAAAGACAAGGAAACCTCAGCAGTGCTGCATATCTAACATCACGACATGGGGGAGAGCTGAAACCTCACAGGCAACCCCATTCAATTGTGGTTCAAATCCTGCTTAGGAGTAGAGGTCAGTTTGTCCTCTGTCTCAGTCGAGTGCAAGTGAATATCACTCAGAAGGCCAGCAGACTTTAAGAAGCTGTCAATCCCGGATCACTCGCAATTCTGCAATCAGCCTGATGTCTCACCTTCCCCTTCATCTTTAGCTCTTCTTCCTCTAATGCAATTCCAATCGGTCACAGGATGGTCCTTCGGGAGAAATGTTAAGGTGCACTGGGTGCCAGGTAATGTTTGACCAAGACTGTTTACCTATTGTGACACTAGAGAAGTCCTCTTGGGTATCACATGCAACCATGTTTTGCCACCGCAGAATGGTTATATTAACACCTATACCCAGATTAACATAATTAGTGCTTAAAAATTGATTCAGAAGGCAGATATCAAAATTACGTGGTCAGATTATAACAGGTAATATGGTGAAAAAGGTTTAATCTTTAATTTGGGGCATTTGCATACCAAAAAGTTTCATTGACTAAGGAAAGCTTTCAGGTACCAAGAGATGTTTTGTAAATAATCTATAAATCCAAGGACTCACTGCCAGAACAGAGCATAAACTATTATCATTGTGAGCAATACAGTAAGTGCATACTGCCAGATTATTTTGCATAGTACCATTTCAATCGACCGTTAAATAACTTAATTCAGAACAGGATCTAATTGACCCAGTGGGCGGTCTGAGGCTTTGAGCAATAGAATCACCGATAAGGACTCCAGTTTCATTACAAAGACAACATTTTGCAAGCATCATTTTCAGATAACAATCACACTTTAAATATGAATAGTTTTTGATGCAATAATGCCGTCGATTATTGCCTAAGTAAACAACTGCCAATATCTTTTGGAATCGAACAAAGCTAAATTTTACAGCGCAGTGTGGTATGTTTGTTTAGGCCAGTTAACCGTCTACAAATGCCATCATAAGAGTCAGTCCAGCTTCCTGTGTGGAATTCAGGACAGTTAGAAAGCACTGGATACATTTTATGACTGTCTGCAGTCGTCTCAGGTTCATGGAGCTAAACCAAAGCATGTCAACACTGTTGGGTGGACTGGGGAGCCGGACACAGGTATAACAAAAATCAGGATGGTTGATATTTCATCAGCCCATATTTCATGTACAACCTGCAAATTTGTCAGTGCTCTTATATACTGTACAGGGCTCATGATACAGGAGTATTAACCTTTTAGGGCAGTAATGTCAATTCACCAGTGACTTCTGTGGCATTTTTCTAATCTATACTGTTCAGAAAATGGTTATCTACCATAAATCAAAACACTTATTTGACATTTTTAGGATAGGGATGTCTGTGAATAAGTTACACACGACACGAGTGTAATGGTACTTTCTGTTTACTAGTACTGGGATTTTTTAATTGTTAAATGCTTAATTAAATGGTTAATCATAGTGACGAAGCCGAAGACAAATCGACCTCAACTTGTTTGCAGCTTTTGCAAAGATAAACATTAACACTTTTGCTTTTGTCCAAAAGCAGCAACTTAATGTAGCTTGTGAAAATACAGTAAACTTAACTATACATGAAATTTTAGATACGTAAACCCCGGCAGCCCCTCACAGCCAAGAAATGTGGGCCAAATTCTTCCAAACATGGTGTACATGTTCAGTTCATTAACTTATTCCATGAACTAGTTACAATGGAAATGAACCGAAAGCCCATGAACTGGTTCATTATCATTACCGCCGACCCCCCCTCCAAATCTCTTCTACACAATTTTAAAGCAGACAGTTCCAAAGAATCGATTCCCTAGACTGAATCGAACTGCCTTCCCATTATTATAACATACTGCTGGTGTGTTTGCCGATAACATCACATTAATTAAATGTCCAGGGGGCAATCCTGAAAAGGGGTTTAACATATCCTGTAGTTAAACCTGAATTCTGATTGGAGAAAACTGAAAGCCCGACATCAGGATGTGAATCTCGACAAATCTTGAAGTTGGGCTTGAAGTTTTTTCCTATCAGAATTCAAGTTTGACTATAGGTGTAAATTAAACCTGCTTTCTGGTATACCCCCCGGGCTTTGGGTGTCAGTACCCCAACTGTAGTGCCCCCTATAGTCCCTTATGTGTTTGCCTGCCTTCAAACGGTTCAGATTAAAGTCTTTCCCAACATTGCAGCCCAAGTCGTGGTTTAAAAAAACATCTTTAGCATTTAAGATTAATAATCTCCAATACATCGTATCATGATGTTCGACGAGCCAGGGTGGCCGAGGTGCATCTCAGGATGTCAGAGAAGAGGAGCTAGACCTCTGGCTTGTTCAGATGATGTTTAAGCGAATGAGAGAAACCCAACATTAGAAGGCATTATGAAATACCTTCTCCAACTTTAGTTGCCTAAAATGTACTTTGATCTGCTTTGACTTAACACTTAATCAGTCATTTGTTTTGGTTGCCAGGGTGTGCCTTCGCATGGGTGTCAGTGGTCATGCTAAGCCAGGATACAGGAACCCACTTTAGTGCACTGGCTGCTTGGCTGAACTCTTCTACTCCTACCCTATGATGTATTCCACAGAAACGGCCCTCGTTTGTCAGTAGAGGGGTTAAAAATCAAATGCTGGCTTTAACTGCTGCTTGTTTGTACCCTACCTGGCGGTTCATTTTCTGTTCTTCGTAATTATATCTTAAATATGAACGCCTCTCAGGCCGTAATTATACAAGAGGAAATTCGGAGATAATTTTGGTACCCGAATTGGGATGACCTATAACGATAACTGTAGTGGATGGTAAATAGTTACAATATTGCTAAAAAAAAACAGCTGTTTATGTGATACATAGCCATACGTATGCAGTTACTTAATTAACCCTGTCTGTCGCTGGTGTCCTGTTGACCCTGTCTTCATCCAGTGTGTGTGCTACAATCAAAACAGGATTTCCCCTTGAATGATGTGAAAATGAACCTACTGACCTCTATTTCCCCTTTAATTCCCACCACAACGTACTTTAATGTGGTATATTGAGGCTCTGCTCTCTGGTGGTCATGAATGAATGCACTTATTAAGGCAGTTGCTGTATTCTTGCAGTGATAAACCAATGGCAGAGACCCCAGTTTGTGGTGTTTGCAAACCTCCTCCTTCCACATGGTCCAGCGCACTGGTGAGGTGGTCACAGGTTTCATTCTGCTTAAAAAGAAAGGGTCTTAACATCCCCCTGAAATAATGTTAGTATTATACTTTTTTTGCAGCTTGCAGTCGAAAAAAGTGACATTCAGGTCAAGGGCATTTAATTGAGCTCAAATTTGATACGAGTGTAAATACCGATTAGCCGAGAGCTCGCTAATTTTCTGGGGATGAAGCTCATTATTGAAGTATAATAGATCATTTTTGGTGAAAGTTTTATTTTAAATCAGTCAGCATCTGGTGGCTTTTCTGAAAGGAGGATGGAAATTAGTCCTGAACTTCTGAATGTGGAAACGGATGAAAAAATGGCACCTGTCTCGTTATAACTTTCCCGTTGTTTACTGGGCAGTGGATGTCACTTTCCTGCAATTTCCCGTCCCCCTTAGGGCTTCGGAAGCTGAGACCTGCATCTGAAGAAGGATCTCTTGTGGAGCATTATAGGTATGGCAGTGTGAGGAGGTTGTGGATTTTCCTGCCACCCTGGAAAATACCCAGTTCTTCATTTGTGCACCAAGCTGGCATGCTGGGTTTTCCCCTCTGAATCTGTCTTGCATGGGTTGTCACGTGACTTGGGGCCTCGTAGTAATCTCCATCAACTGCAGTCCTAAGTGCGAAGACTCGTGTTGAAATACAAAGCCCGCTACTTTAGGATTTTGATTTGGTAAGAAGGCACCTTTAACAAAATAATGTTCCATTGTGACAAATGTCTCACCTTGAAGTGAATGACCTTATTTTCAGATGGAAGCGTACAGAGCTGTCAGTAGTTTCTGATCCCAGCGAGGCCAAAACCAGTGTATGGTTTTATCATTGCTATTGTGTTTGAGAATGAATCACACACTTCTGTCGTTGTACTTCATTCACTGCTGTAATTCCACAAAAACGGTTCCTGACCTGGGAAATACAATTAACCCTTTTTACTGAAGAACTACAGTCAGTCAGTAACGCCGTGTCATCGTCCTCAGGCGTCGTCTTCCAGAAATGAGGAGGTCTGCCTGTCACAAAGCACAGTGGTAGTCTCACTTCAGGATTGCGTAAGGTGGCAGGGTAGGTAGGAGACATCGTAATTTGCTGCTGTTTAGCCACTTTGGGCTTTTCTAGGAAGCAGGTGGCAGCGCCTCAGAAACAGACTTCCTCCCCCTGCATGCGGCTGTTGCTTCTGTGATTATTGGGGTCATTTACCCACGTTTGTCCATGTGACAGCAGTTTGCTATACAGCAGTGTAGTCGTGGTCAGTAGGCACTTCTGAAGCTTGAGCCATGGATCTAAGTCATGTTTGGCAGTGTTGTCGGGTCTGGGGGCGTGGGTCGCCGGGGTTCTGTTAAAGCCACGGAAGACGCGAGGTCTGGGACTGGGGGCACCCTGGGGAATCCTCTGACTGCTTGCCCCTGCCGGGGGGCTATGGTGGTGCATGGTGTCAGTCAGCTGTCTGCAATCCAGGGCACACAGTGTGGGTTTGGAAGCTCGGGCTGTTTACAGCAGAGATAAATCTCTGTAAATGCAGGACAGTGTCAGGCGGTCAATAAAACCAGAACTGTTATTGTGGCGTTTCAGTGTGCACGTTCTTAGACCCCTCCATGGCGGGTTTCCTAAAAGGAGACTACGGAAAGGTATACTAATGTCAATCTCCAGCTGTCTTTTTGAGGTTACCCACGTCAGCCTGCCTGCTGACTGTGCGCCCGTTAGCGGCAAGAGCTGTCGATTTTATGTCGCCCTGCTAAGTGTGCCGATTAACTACAGACGTGTCTTTGTCTGTCTGGAGACAAACAAAGCAGGACCTCTGAAAAACGGTCTAATTTTCCTCGAACTTCAGCGTGCCGAGTAAAACTCCTCAAGTGTGAGGTGGTACCGTGCAGGTCTTGCCAGTATCTTTAGGTCGCTCTTAGAAACGCGTGTCCAGTCCTTAAGCCGTCTTAGTAATCAAAATGCCATGGGGAGGTGTTCCTTCTGGTAAGCTTCTGGTAACGTGCAGCCCGAGAAAGGCTCCTTCACAGGAGTCGTCTTGGTAGACTGGCAGCCTCGTCCTTTTCATCGAACGAGTGCCGCCTGGTACCTGGTTTTGGTAGGTTGGTTCTGGGATCTCCCAAAGATGATTTGGACGGCTGTTGCTCGGCCTCGGAACCAGCTGTTCTTCTGGTGCTTGAGCCCTGGCCCGCTTCGCTCTGGGCCGCCGTGTGGGCCTGATGGCATGTAGGCAGCAATGCTCATCGGTGCTTCATGCCACTCGTGTGTACTGAAATGCCCTGTAGGGGGGTTCGAGAGGAAGGACGGCCACCCGGGGGAATTCTGCGATAGCATGGCAGAGCCGAATCTCCGTTGGAAACACACACGGACACGCTGGTAGAACCGGCTGCAGTGTCTGTGAGATCGCCCTGAGAACCAAGTGCTATGGACTGGGTCTATGTTAATTGGCACATCCTTATTTAAAATGTTCCATTGGCAAGTGGCAAAGCGCACGGGAAAACTAAATGCTACCATCATGATGTATTGCTTACATTACGCCAGCTCTAATCAGAGGGCCTTGATAGTGTGGGTAAAGGCACCAGCGTGTCAGTCTCATTAAGTATGGGAAATTACATCTTCACTTAATGAACATTAATGATGCAACATTTATGTAATTAGATTATTTGTTGAATTGTATGGTGATGTTTGAAGTAACATTTGTCTTAAGAATGGGAGGGAAAATGCCAAGGGGTGTTTGTTTAATATGCATGCCTCCCTGTTTACCGTCTGCTTGAAAATCTGGTCGCCTTGGCACTCTGACGTACGGTGTTTAACCCATCTGGAGAACGAGGACTGAGCCGCACAGACGCAGAAAGTTTTGCTTGACCTTTAAAAACTGTAAGAATTGCCGTGGTAACATGGATACCTGGATGCCCTTACTTCACTGTGGCTCATTTGGACAGCTGGCTGTGGGTCTGCGAGATAGTTTTACTTTTTCTGGGCAAGTAATTGTTACAAAAATTCTCTGAATTTATGGTTTAAATGTTTCACGGTCGTATGATGGTTTGTCTTTAATTTCAGGGGTCCGGTTGCTTCTGTAAACATGAATTTTGCTTGGTCCGCTTGATGATAAAATGTAGATGCTGTTTTTGCGTAGTCTTGCTGTGAGTATTGTGTAATGAGCTAGGGGTTCAGCCCCTCGTTAGATTCAGATTGTGAATGCAAGGATGTCCTGTTTTCACTGTGCAGGTGGTAAGGTGTCTTGAACTTCTAGCTGTCTTGCCCCCTGCTGGCCGTGGAGCAGCGTGGCCATTTATGGGAGTCGTCTCCTCTGGTTGTCCCACGTTGTGCTTTTTCCTGGATGTAGGCTCATCAGGAAGATTCCTCCTCCCCTCCCAGTGCCAGCTGTAGTGACCTTCATCGTTGTGGCTCCTCCTTTTTCTTTTTCATGCCATCCAATCTGCTTCGCTTAACACTTGCATTCATTTCCTCCACCTGAACTCCCCGACGATCTCATTCTCTCTGGTAACTGGCCTGTAATTCTGCCTGTATAATTCGGTAAGATGGCTATTCGGGGAATAATAGTGCCGGCCTTCGAATGGCTTTTGTGTTCTTCATCTGTGCCCTCTTCCTTTTGTCAAAAAACCTTTTGGAATCGGCTATTATTAACCACCCCGGAGTAGCTCATTTTCTTTGGTCCTGAAGGCTGTGTCATATTTTACTTTCTGGAAATAGTCAGACCTTAAGAGATGGGGCCAGTGACCCAAGGCGAATGGAGGCAGACGTGCCGAAGGCGGGGTGTCACGACCACCCTGGATCCATCTTCATTTGCTGCATCTGTTAGCCGTTTCCCCTGAATGTTGTTGTACTGACTACTATGATAATTATACTGTCGTCTTCAGTGTTTGCGTACGTGTACCAGAAGGTTAGTTCAATTTTTATCAGGCAGCGGGCCAGCAGTGGTGAATTTAATACGACGCATTAAGAACGTGTTGTTGGGTCACAGTTTATGTAACAGTGGATGCGAGACTAAATGTTTTTTTTCTGCTCTGAATGTTTTTTCTTTCATTGATGCAACATGCTTTGGAACATGACCTGCCTTAGATCAATTAAATTCTATTTTATTTATATAGCACCTTTAACAAAGAGCGTTATCGCAAAGCACTTTACATAGTCCCGGGCCCAAGGTCCCCGAGAGTAAGCCAAGGGTGACAGTGGCAAGGAAAAACTCCCTCAGGAGGAAGAAACCTTGGGAGGAACCAGACTCAAGGGGGAGGCCCATCCTCCTCAGATCAGCCTGTTTATTTAATGGATTTGTCTTCAGTGGCTCACTCTGCTTGTTTTGAATTACTGTAGTCCCCCCTAAAATGTTTCCAGCATAACTGCATCCCTTTCGTCAATTCATTTTGCTTGATAGACTGCATGCAGCACACAAGACTGCCCTGATTGCATTGGCACCCTGCTTTGACTCAAATCCCAATTGCAATCGATCCAGCCGAGCAGTACCTTCACGTTCTCAGAGACACGATGTTAAATTTTCGAGGCCTTTTTAAGATGGCAGAAAATGAGCCTTTAATGACGAAAATGGGGTGTATGTATATGTTGGCTGTTAACCTCCTGCCTTCCGTTGGGGTGCAGTGGTGAAGGGGCCGGCTGTGCAACTCCAGAGGAGTCCTTCAGTTGTACCTTAACACTGAAATGTTGAAAGTGAAAGCATCCTGTAAATAGTTATTGGGGAAATGGGAAGCTGCTTTGCATGGAAGGGCCTTCTAAGCTAGCAATAATAATGGTCACAGAGTAGATCCTGCTAACCAAATCGTTAGTCTTGAATTTGACCGCTTGTACAGAGCACTGAGTCACCCTCGAGGCTGACTTTGGCCTCATTGTGGAGTTTTGAGTAAGAGCTGTGGCTGCTTCCTGCCAGCCTTTCCGCTGTAGCGTCCAGGGTAGTCTGCTTACACCCCGTTTTTTTTCCCTCCGCCCACTCCACACTACTCGTAATCAATGCCCTTTTGACGTGGGCTCACCGCTCTACCTGCAAGTATCCTCAGGCTCCTGTGCTCGTCACTAAACCCTCGTTCGAGCTGCTGGTTTTCCCACCCTCCCTCTCCTTGCATCGGCCCGCTTGTGCCTTGAAGCCGTAGGGCCACACTCTTGCGTCTGTTCTCCGTTTTGCTGCCCCGGGCCATGATTACGCCTTCTCTGCCCGCCGTCTTCGCTCACATGGCCGCGGTGGGCAGCCATGGCTTTAGGGCCACGAGTACTGCAGTTATCTGTCACCAGTAACTGACCATTTGGAAATGTGTGTGGGTGACTATAAGTTAAAGACAACCTTTTGTCAGTGTTGGGGGGTGGGACCTGTAATGTGTGTGTAGACATCTTGCTAAAATTGCCAGGTGGGGGCATAGTGGCAAAGGAGATAGGCCTACTTGTATCCTGGATTTTATGTTGGGAGTGGAGTCTATACCAGGAGGTGCTGGGCCAGAGTCAGGAGGCATCTTTCAGGATTCGAACAGCCGTTTCTAGGGCTGTTAGGGCACAGTGCCACCCTGCTACCCCTGCCCAGTTTTAACAGAGTCGGGGAAGCTTAAGTGGATAATGCTTATGACAACTGAGTGAGTAAATGTAAAGTGGGGTCTTTAAAAGTTTCATTTAAATGTGGGTTCATGGATTATAGGGTGTGTAATTGGCTGGATTTTTCATGGTGTTTTGTGGTTGGGGGCGAGTGACTCAGCATTGGGGGTGTGGTCAGGGTTGAGTGTCATTTCCTGTGCCCTCAAGCTCTTGCAGGTGTTTGTACGTTTGCTCATGTGGTAAATCTTGGGGAGTCGTCATCCATCCCAAGTGCAAGTGACCTTGGAGCTCCAGTGAACTGGGGATGGTATGTAAACAAACCATGTTTTTGTAATGCATTCGTGCTGTTTGGCTGTATGATTAGTTGTTATTCAAAACGTGTGGTTGCTTATTTGTGCTCAAGGAGTTTCTTTAAGGTGTTTATTACACACAGATATTGAAATTACACGCAGATATTTTAACTTGTTGTCAGCTTCCTGAATTTCCCTTTGGCGGTATATAAAGTATCTACCTAAAAATATCCCTCAGTTTGAAGTTCACCTTTTGTTTTCACCCAAGTATTTTCCAGTGAATTTAAGGCAGTTGTCTTCAAATGGTTAAAATCTCCATTTATTAAATGGATCTTCATGTCTTGCTATCGAAGCTATCATGTGCTACCTAGTATTTCCTATAATTACATATATAAATAATGAAAGATATTCTGGGCTACATTTCGATTTACGCGTGAGACAGATGAGAAGAAGTTTGCTGCTTTGAAATAAAGTATGACAGACGTGTGATCTGAGAGGAGTCCTAATGCACTGGTCATTTGAGCAATTAGACCCAGCATGTGTTTGAACAGCTGTTCAGAGTATAAACACTGGACACACCTTTGGCTATGAAAAATGTGGCCCATTTTCAGAGCGTGTATTTTGAAAAATGCATGCTTAGGTTTTCTTTTTTTATTATTTCAGATTTATGAACGTACGTTCTTCCCCGTGGGAGCGTTTAACCAGATGGGGTGGCTCCCACTGCTGGGACCCCACGTTCGTAAATCCTGCTGAGCTGGGTAAGCTTAAACATGGGCGCTGCCTCTGTTGTTGAGAGAACAGCTCCTGTTATGTTTCTCCCTCCCTGTTAAAATGTCTAAGTGCAAAGGCAAGATGCTCACACACACACTACCCACAATCTCACCCTCTCCATGGAGGCCCCGTTCATGCTGCTGTTGTTGGAGGTGGGGACGGTTCTCTATTGAGAAATGGGGGGACCCTCAGCAGCATCTCTCGGAAGTTGAGGGACAGATGTACTTAAAGGTAGGTGTCTTAAGACTCATCTGAAGGGTGTGTATTCCCATAGTGTCTTTAAATGAGGCAGTGAATCAGTCCAGCTGTATGAATGGGACAGTGAGCTGGCCAGTTGTCTAATGGGTAAAAAAAAAACGAGTTAATATGGTTTTTTTGAAGAAGGTTTTAATTTGGTTTTAAGGAGTTTTCCAGGCATGAATATGCAGATAACTACATCGCCTGGCTCCTTACGCCGCTGCACGTGATCGCTTAAGACCCGGTTATTGTCAAAGCTCTGCTTTGCTCACTCTGGATCTTTGAGAAGGTCAAAGCTTCAGCAGCTGCCTGGGAGCAGATCTCCTGAGCCAGGGCCCAAATGCCCGGGCTTTTCCAGGCTCACTGGCACGTGTTGCTTCTCTCAGGGATGCTGGCTCATTTTGGCTAATCTGTTCCAGTTTATCTGGACTCACTCCCGATTTGAAGATGAGGTGCCTTACCCAAAAATCACACTTCTCATGGCTTTCAAATAGATGAGAGGGTAGAGCAGGAGTGAGCCCCTCAGCACGCTACTGTACTGGCGATGAATTGCCGGTATCAGCTTTACTCTGAGAATGAGTCAAAGGACTTAAGAATAACCAGAGTTACCAAAATTAATTTGCAAAACGATGTGCTCTCAGTTTAAAAAAAAAAAAATATATTTAAAACTGCACCCTTGGTAAAATTATGTGCTGTGATGATTTGCAGCAAATATTAGTATATGGGGTTTTTGGTAATGTAATTAAGGCTATGTAGTCATATCCATAGAAATCATATCACGTTTTAAATTGCTGTGAAAGACCATATTGCAAACTCTCATAGGGCTTCACAGAGCTAGTTTAACCCCTCCCCCCCAGCTGCTGTGAAGCGATGCATGGTAAATAATATGCAAATTTCCATATTTGCCTTCTGAATCGGAGTGACACCCTTTGTGTCCTGGTGTTTGTCTGCTGGCTCGTGGGAATTTTATCAGCTCCGTGCAAACGTCGTGTCCACACGCTGATTGCGGAGGTTATAGTCTGAGCCTGGGAAATTTACGTTCAACAGAAAGCTTGTTCACCTGACTTGCAATGTTACGGTTTTGGTTCCTGCTGAAGCCATTCATAGCCATGCTATGCTCTTAGTCTGCTAACCGCAGCTCATCCCGTTTTCTGCGAGCGATTCTTTAAATACACGGTGTGTGTTGTATTTCGTACATGTAGGGTATGCTGTTACCGTTGTCTTTTCCTTAAACCATCATCTTGCTTAACCACAGTGATTATATATAGGACTGTATACAGCAGCATAACTAAGGGGGAGTGGCCAATGGGGCATGAGGAACCCCTGAACGCCAGCGGTCTGGCGCTCCAACAGCACACAGCAATGTGCGAAGAGGGGTGGCAGCACTGACAGAACAGTTCATCCAAAGTCAATGGCATTGACGCCCACCCAACTCTACACCTCAGCCTATAGCCTATAGCTGGGGAGTGAGTAGCTACCTAAGGTCTCTGTACCCTGGACTAAAGAGATGCGTTTTAAGCCTAGACTTAAAGATAGAGAGTGAGCCAGAGTCCATCACTGCTGCTGGAAGACCATTCCACAGCTGCGGAGCTCTATAGGAGAATGCTCTGCAGCCCAACATTGCTTTTTTTCACTTTAGGAATTAATAAATACTGGATTTGAACCGATTATAAAAGATGTAATGTAGGGCCATGGTGGCTCAGTGGTTAGCACTGTTTCCTTGCACTTCCACGGTTGTGGGTTCAGAACCTGCTTTCACTCTGTATGTGTGGAGTTGGCATGGTCTCCCCAAACTTCCTGAGTTTCCTCTGGGTACTCTGGTTTCCTCCTGCAGTCGAAAGACATGCGATGTAGCTGGATTAGGGTGTCTGAATTGTTTGTGGTGCTTGACTGGGTGTGTGACTTTGTCCAGTGATGGACTGACCTCCCCATCCAGGGTATCCCATACCCTCAGTTGTGTCAGATTGGCTCCCAGTGATTAATCTAGGATTCATCATATCTGCAGACTCGCAACTTTTTAAACTCCTGAATGATGGGTCCATTTACAAAGTAATGAGTACAGAAAAGCAACGAAAATGGATCAAAACAGAATGTACTCACATACTTAGGCATTCTGCCCATTGTCCATATAGAGTTGATCAGGCAGTTCTGGACTGCTAACAACAATGTTTTTTTTTGTTTTTTATAAAACAAAAGTGTCTTTATTCATCGCCTGAAGAACTAATACCATTTTTTTACTAGTATGTTAAAAACAAAACTTGGTAACAAGGAAGAATTTCTCCCACATCTTAAATAGATTGAGACTTAAGATTTGTAACTATTTACCGGCCCGGAGAATCAGAAGGTGAAGGAGCAGAGCACTGGCTTCCTTAACTGGGTTCCTGAACACCAGAACCATCTGTCTTGGATCTGCAATCTTCAGTTTCTTTTCTGGGTGGCATGATTTTGACGTGGACGTTAATCCAGGTATTTGCTAACAACCGCAGTTGAGTAGTACTTGCAATATTACTTCTGGTTGGTCAAATATGGGCTTCCAACCAATAAGATTAGTAATAAAACATGTTTTAAGGATAATAACTGGGTTACCGGACCGATGTCCTACAGTCCTCAATTAGAGGTTCTGCGTCCAGTGCCGTAGCAGAGTGTTGATTTGGCCGAGTCAGGAGTACTGCAGCACTTCATGTATTGGTGAGATCAGTGTTTGATTGCGATGTCTGTCTTGCCCAGCCATGCCTTTTAATAAACCACATTTCCGATATGTTTCTTTAAAGGAGCATGGCGGGGGCAGATCGCGTTTTCACGCGTCCGCATGCTCCCAGCGGTGCAGCAGGTCAGCCATCAGGCAGGTGTTTATGGCTTAAACAGCCTCAAATCCTTAACCTCCGCGAGTGGCAGGGCACCATGTGATGTCTCCAAGCCCAGAACAGCGGATGCGTCCTGAGGTTAGGACACTGTGGGCAGCCCTAAGGGGGCTTGTGTCCTGCATGAGAGGATTACAAGAAAGCAGGGTGGCCCCCTTGACATGGGCCGTCCAGTGGAAGGGCTGGGGTAGCATGGCGGGGGACGTCACCACACCTTGATCTATGGAGGCTGGCCAGCAGTTTAATCAATGGATGCTCAGCGGGGGATTTCACACGGCCGTCAAGGCTCAGCTGATGTCGCCATGTCTGTACATAAAATAAAAATGCAAGATTGCATATCGCTGAGCTATTGCATAATCTGCATTCGCATGGCGTTGTCATTTAATGACGTGAGCAAACTACCTTGTATGTCTGCGGCGTGTACCTGCCGTCGCTGTATCCGGTACCCGGCGTGCACGGCTCGCGGTGTCGTCGCAGGGGCATGTCGAGATGCGCGTGAATGCAGCCGTTGGCAGTCTGTCGCCGGGAGCGGCGTGTCACCAAGTTCCGGAGCCGAGCATGACACGGACGGCTCCGTGTGGACATGCAGCCGGAGCAGCCGAGGCATTCTCTGGGAATGTTCAGCAGTGGGATGAACCCTGACTACTAAAGAGCGAGTGAGCGAGAGAGAGAGAGAGAGAGAGAGAGAGACAGACAGAGAGAGAGAGGGAGAAGGAACAGTGAGTGAGGGAGTAAGCGGGAGAGCACGCCAGAAAGAGAGAGAAGCTTCAGACAGCAGACTCCTGTGCTGAATCTGAAGATAAGGGGGAAGGTTTGCAGGCAGGTTCTCCACGGCTCTGCTGGACAGACTGCGGGAGAGGCTTAACGACAAGAAGAGGCGAGCTTCACATCTGACTGACGGGACCGCGAGGAAGGGGAACCCAGAGGGAGGTCTCTGACCCCCCGTTTTTATCTCCGAGCGGAGAGGAAGACGGTGAGCGAGGTAGGGGAAGGTGGATGCTAAGGACAGCCAGCCATAAAGATCCTTCCCCCCCTTCCATTCACAAATCCATTGCATTCCATTGTCATAGCGATGTGGAGTCGTCCTTTCCGATTGGTGGAGAAAGGGTCCCATTGAGAGCTGAGGTTTAAAGCCTCTCTCCACACACCTCCTTTCATCACTTCTCCCATCTTTTTCTCTCCGTTTTGTTTCTTCTCTTTGCTCTTTTCATCACTCCGCTGTGCTGCTTAGAATTCGACAGCCCCCCCCGCCCCCCCCCCTTTCTGTGTGTGCATTGTAAAAGTGGGTGTCTTGTGAGCTATCGTTTTATTTGGTTTTGGCTTAAAAGACAGTCAAGTGAAAGAGAGGAAGACAACGGGGGGGGTGGGGGGGAGAAAGAGGCATTCTTATAGGAGGAAGGGTAGCGGCCTTTAAGGACCTGGGACTTTGTAGACAGGTGACATCCCCTGAAAAGTAAATCAAAATTAAGGAGAGAGCGTAAGACAGGTCGACAGCCATTTGGACTGGCCAGAGCTGAGCGGAAGTGGCTGAAACAGTTCTTGGGCAGTTGGGGAGAGGACAGCCTACAGCCATGAAAGGGGACTCTGAGGAGAGCATCGAGAGCTTGCGGCCTTCCAATCTGCAAGTGTTCGCCAACAACTCTACTCTCCATGGCATGAACCACATTTTTGCCTACGGGCACATGACCTTCCGCCGTTTCCTGTGGACACTGTCCTTCTTGGGCTCCCTGGGCCTCCTGCTGTTGGTCTGCATGGATCGCATCTCGTACTACTTCGAGTACCCACACGTCACTAAGCTGGACGAGGTGGCGGCGCCCAACCTCACCTTCCCCGCCGTCACCTTCTGCAATCTGAACGAGTTCCGCTTCTCCAAGATCACGCGCAACGACCTGTACCACGTCGGGGAGTTGCTGGCCCTGCTGAATGAGAACTACCAGATCGCCAACCCTCACTTGGCTGAGCCCGATGTCTTGGCGGCCCTCAAGGATAAGGCCAATTTCCTGAACTTCAAACCCAAGCAGTTCAATATGACCGACTTCTACAACCGGACAGGTCATGACATCACAGACATGCTCCTGCAGTGTACTTTCCGAGGAGAGGAGTGTTACCCCCGCAACTTCACTGCTGTGAGTCTTACTTTTCTGTCACCCTTTTGATTTTTGCTTGTCTCTTTGGATTCATTCATGTTTCACTTGTAGGCAGCAAATGGAAAAGCAGGAGAGTCTGAAATACAGGTGTTTTGCTACAAATTTCTTTATGCTACAAAGATTCTCATTGAGGGGAATTTAAATTCCAAGCGAACGAGACACGTTTGTATTTCTGGATGTTTTGGGGAACGGTTCACACTGAAAAGCAACATGCAATGTTGCAGCTTGCTGCTACTGAAGACACGCAGCGAGGAGTGTGGCATTTACACTGTGGGGGGGGGCGGGGCTGGTGTACTGTTTGGAGATCTAATGAGGATCTCCATCCCCCAGGCGTTGGCCGTGTGTCGCAGGGAAAGGAATTTCCAGACGAGCAACCTTTACCGGCAGGCAGTAACGGTTGGCTTTTGAGATGACAGACGACAGTAACCATTTAATTAGAGGGAAAGCCTGTTCACTGAACACACATTCATGGTTTGATTTACTTACTAAAATTTGGTGACTCACCACAGGATTTTGGTAATCCTGAGGTACGTGACACGACCTATACGGTTTTGTAAGGGGTGCTGTCTTTTCTGCGGTCCTGTATGCAGTTCTGGTCCCATGTATCAGTCTAAACCAGATACTCTGTCTGCTGTTACAACTTAGAAGTTGGTGTTTTTTTTTTTTTTTTAAACCACGGTAGACAGTGTGGTGTTTTCTTTACGGAATCTGTTTTAGAGAGCAGTGGTGATTTCTTATAAAGTTTGACTGAGAAAATCATTAGTTTAACGGATGCATCAGATTTTTAGTCCGCACTGAAAATGATTTGTCATTTTATGCAACTGGGAAAAGATCTTTACATTTTTTTTTGAGAAATGGTACCTGCAATATTCATATGGTGAAACCAAACGGTGCTGATCCGAAAAATGGTCCACTTTTCAGACATTCTGCTGCTCTTCTCTTTAAACATTTGCAATATCTGTGATTTTGTTTGAAATGTTTACTTTTTGTTTTGGTGTGATGAACATGAATATATTTGGGATACATTCCTATGAATTATACATCATATGGACAAAAATATCGGGACACCAGTTAAGGGGGGTTCACATACTTTTCGACTTGGGTAATTAATCCATACTCATTGCTGAGACAGGTGTTAATTAACCATGCAGCCATGCAATCTCCAGCAACAAACACTGGTGGCAGAATGGGTCATATTGAAGTGATTACTGGCATTCAACGCTGCACCATCATAAGATGCCACCTTCTCAACAATGTCAGTATCAAAGTTCGGTCTTGGGTAACTGCAA
>JAACJT020000064.1:2582030-2600813 GCA_009936485.2 Gymnarchus niloticus | reverse complement strand
CTTCCTGCGAATTCTGTCAGGGAAGAGTGACGCTTGTCTTCCTGCGAATTCTGTCAGGGAAGAGTGACGCTTGTCTTCCTACGAATTCTAATCAATGGATTACCACTACAGATATTGTATAAATAAATGAGTCTTTTAGCCTTTTAACATAAACTGAATGGAAATATCTCTGCTTATCCCATCTTTGTCCTTGTATGGTGTCTATAGTAAACTCATGGATCTGGTGCAGTAGCTAAATAAGGCCCATATTGTATGAGGTCTCTAACATCTTTGAAGAAGTTTTTTGTGAATGATTGTAGAATGGTAATTAAACATACTCTACCTTTATAAGAGCTAACTGAAAACAATCTGGATACGTGAATAAACAGCAGGTAACGTTACAGTATAAAGAATCTTACCACATGCTACACAGACATCCATAACTGTGGTCTTCAGCACGGGAGTCACAGATGGAAGGCTTACTTAACAATCTGTCAACTGGTTTCAAAACAGGAGTGCCACTAACAACATCACTCTAGCAACCTCCTCAAAGCTTTGAGTGAATCCCAGAAGGAATACGGAAGTGTGTGATCGTGATGAGATTGTGTGGCTGTCACTCTCTGCTACCTCCAAATGTAATGACGAACCTCTGCCCTCTTGGGCTAATCCTGAAAGATGATGAGGCCAAACATCTGCCCGGTCTGGACTGGACACCGTCGGTCCATGCTCGTGATGTGTAACGAGATGCCCAGTGTGATAAGTGGTTGACCGCATTCTGTATTAATGGGCCTTGATTTCACAAAGTCGGCCTTAGCTTTTGGTTAAGTGGAAGACGTGCTCTACCTCTTTGCTTTCTCTCCAGCACATTGTCTTGGTCTTTAAAAGCAGATGAGATGTTCCATCGATGGTGTATGAAACTGCCATTCAGTGGAGGACAAGCTCATCCTCTGACCTTCATCCTGGGCTTTGAGAGGCAGCTGCAGAATGAACAGGCCTGTGCTGCTTTGTAATGGTGACGTGAGTTCGCACTTCCACTCAGCTATTCAGCTCACATAATAAAATGTTGCTTCTTTTTTAGAAGCTCATTTTTATCCTTAATAACCTGCTTTTCCTGAACAAGCAGTTTAATTACGCTTGAGAGAAAGCCAGTAATTGCAGTCAAGTTTAATTGTTTTCACTTCAGAGCTCATATTTTGATTATGACAATGGGGGAAAATGTAACTTGAAATTATTTTCCTGGTTTTAATTTGTATATACGTTTACTTTTAGTACAAATTTGTATTATTATTTAATGTTGCCTTAGCAGGATTTCTTGTATAAGGAGGTGAACAGCGGCTGGATTTATTTATTTATTTATTTTAATATTCAGTTGTTGTGTTCATGTAAACTTGTAAAGCATTGCATATTTTCGAGAACCAGAATGATTTACCCTGAACGAAAGCTCCTTTCCTGTGCAGCGGCCATATGAATTTCAATGCCAGCGGGTCGTTGACGTTCAAATCTCTACGCACACCTCTTTAATTTATCGTGATTATTCTGACGGCTGCATTTCCGTGCGAATTTGCAAGTGAACGGCCAGGGGAGGAATAAATGGCCGAGGTTCCCTTTTAATTTACTGCCGCTTTTACCGGAGTTATAAATGCATGACAAACAGAAGTAACAGCTTGCAAATGGTAAAGGGCTAGCTAATGGTTCATCCGTACACACGTCTCCCTTTCTTTCCATTAAGGCTCTTACCAGCTCCTCCCATTGCGTTGAGAACAGATTGGACATGTGTTTGAGTGCATTCTTAGCTTGACGTTTTCTTGTGCTGATAAATAGAAGGTGCGTATTTTTTACGGCCAGTGAATGAGGGGTGTCGGGTTGTGTGTTTGCTGTTAGGCCTCCATTATATGGTTGTAGATTAATAGCATTGTCGGGAATCTGTGACCCTTTACCTCTGAAAAACATAACGCCAAAACAGGCAAGAAAAAAAACTGTTTTTGACATTTTATTCCCTCGTAGCGGTGAAATGTGCGGACAACTTTCCCTACACTAGTAGCATTTGTCTGACTTTTCCGACGGCCCCTGGAATGGAGTGATTCTCTGCCTGGATCTCCAAAGCAGTGACTAAACAACCTGGCCCCTGTGGTCGTTAAAGCAGCCATTTTCCAGTTTATCCGTGACCTGGAAGCCATGAACGCTGACTTTTGGGTTTGCATCTCGATTATAGACGTAGAGACTTACGGCCTCTGAAGGTGTCACACGCTTCTCAATACGGTGTTTTTCTCTGGTTACTCCTAGTGAATACCCTCCTTTTAAATGGTGCTCTCTACGCTTTGTCGCTTTGCTTAAATGCTGGTATAACTGTAATCCTCAGCCATGTCCTGTATCTGGCTTTGGTGTGTGGGTGGGAAATTTGGAAATTCAGGTTTATTTATATAGCATCTTCAAGAAAGAGCATTGTCACAAAACGTAGGGTTTTTTGTTTCTTCACTTCAGCACTACTGGGAGATGTAATCGAATATCAGGTTACCAAATTCACATGCGAGATGAACGTTAGTTCATCGTTAGTCTCGGGAGCTGAGGAAAACGTAGCGCTGAGATCTTTAGTAACAGCATCTCAAAGCCCCGTTTTGCATATCAGAAGAGGCCTGTGGTTTCTCGGGCTGCAAACGCCTTGGTACGGCAAAGCTTCTGAGCTCTGAAGTGGCTTCAGCGCTGCAATAAAGTGGATTTCTCGGATACGTGGAAACATTTTTAAACTGAATGTGAACGTCCGTGTCACACCACCCTCACCTGGAGATGCGGAACAGGCGGTGGGTGAGTGAATGGAGCGACCATACGATCAAGTGATGAGGTAGATGGGCACGCTCACTCTGCTCCTGTGTGTGAGATTTAGTAGCACGGAGACCCCCCGCCACAAACCATCAGCTCCCCGTTTGCAGCTCACCTCACGCCCTAACTCCATGTTTGGTTCTCAGGAGCTGCGTGGAATGGCAGGAATTCGATGTTATTTGTATAGTGTCTTTAATGAAGAGCTTCATCACAAAGTGCTAGGCGTAGTCCCAGGCACATAGTCCGGAGAAAGTAAGCCAAGGGCGACAGTGGCAAGGAAGAACTCCCTCAGGAGGAAGAAACCTTGGGAGGAACCAGACTTAAGGGGGAAGCCCATCGTCCCCCAGCCGGCACCGGG
This sequence comes from Gymnarchus niloticus, assembly GCA_009936485.2. Lineage (NCBI taxonomy): Eukaryota > Metazoa > Chordata > Actinopteri > Osteoglossiformes > Gymnarchidae > Gymnarchus > Gymnarchus niloticus. Next base: position 2,597,659 of record JAACJT020000064.1, on the reverse strand, counting down.
CAGGACGAGTTCATTAACGCAATACGGTGAACAGCAGTGATGTAGAACAATCAGATGGACGGCAGTGCATCGGAAAGGCAGTCAGGTGATCTGGGTGAAGAGTAAGTTCAGTGGGTCAGATGACGGCAAGCCGGTCAGGTGGCAGGGAGGGAGGGCACGGTAGGCCAGCAGTGCGGGATGTGGAAGTGGTCAAGTAGAGATCGAGTATGGTATTGTCAAACCCATGACGTTGTATTGATAATATAAATAGTATTGGCCCGGCACTCAGGATTTATGGCTGCAAGGTGTCCCCTTGGCTAAAGAAGAATGGGTTGGTTCAGCTATAGCATGACGTGACAGAACTGGAAGAGGATTCTGGGAAGATCTTTCCAGGCCACCAGATTTGCGCATGACCACAGGTCTAACACCAAACACCCTGCCCCCAGTTCGGGTTTTGGAGTGTTGTAGTGTTTGTGGATTTTTGTTTTTATTTGTTTGTACCTAAACTCTCATGTCTCTCCTGCATAACACGGGGTCCGGAGGCAGAGTCCCGGGATCCCGGCGGACCTCCGTGTGCGGGGTGATGTCTACCTTTCATCTGTGCCGTGTTATGACGCCTCCACAAATTGAAGCCATTAGGGATAAATTATTCTGCCGTCACTTCACACCTCGCCTTTTTCCTTCGCCGTCACGCATGTGTGGAAATAACACACCTGCCAGCGTGTTGTGCTCCCTCTTATGGGAGGGAAAATCACCCTCCTTATTTACAGCATTCAGATGTGTATATTTAACTCAGCGCTTCATCTTGTTTTTACAATTTCTCCAGCTGGATAACTCGACTGTTTGGGGAAGCATTTTCTAGAAATATGTCTGTTTTCAAGGAAGCGACAGGCCGGGCCGTAATTCTCTTATTCCTATGGCTTATTCTGAGTTGTCGACTCAGAGCGTGACTGAAAAATAACGTAGTGCGTCAGAGGAGTATTTACGCAGTGCCAGCGTTTTCTCAGCTTGTAAATGAGTGCGTGGCCTCAGAGTCGCCGTCATAGAAGAGCACGTTTCTTTTCCTCCGTAACCACATACTTAATCTCTGTGCATTAAATCTGCTCCACGTTGGCGGTGCTGTGGCTTTCCAGTCGCCGCGAAGCCACATTCAGCACCTGATCCACCGCAGCATGACTCATTCTGCCACTGCAGGGCAAATGGACAGAAAGGCGGGTGGGGGATCGTGAAATGGGTGGAAGGCAGCTTTGCACCAGGAGTGCTGTGTTCAGCGTGCTGACATGCTCACATGCATGTTTATTAACCTGCGCCCTGACATGCTTGCTTATCTGCATGCTAATTTGCTTCTGCGCATGTTTGCTGCCGTGCATGCTGACATGCTTAGTGTTCGAGCTCCAGTCAGACTCATGGCACCGAGAGTCTCAGGATCTGTCAGCCAATTGAAGCTGCGATCGGTCATGTTGAGTCTGATTCCTACATTCCACGTTGAGTGGTCATGCTGGCTCATATCTGCTGTCTCTCGGGGTGCAGTTCACCAGCCTTCCTGCTAATTGTACCTCGGGGACCAGAGCGCACAAAAACAATGCAATCCGTCAGCGCTCAATTACACCTACCTTCTCTCCACCAGTCAGTCACGCCATGGGGTTCGATCTGAAGACGGACCTGATGGCCAGGGATTGTGAGGTTAGGCTATGGGCAGGAAGGATTAATGAGCACCTCTTACGTTCCTCATATGTAGTTTGACATAAGAACAAATGGAGTGTAGATATGGTTGGACTTACTAAGGCCGGTTCTCCATTAGAAGAAGACAGTATGTGGATCGGTGGGTAATGGAAGCCATGCCAAGCCTATTAAGACCTTGGGTTGAAGTCTCAGAGACACATGAAGCCACGTGGATCATCTACAGGGATTTGCTCATGAATAAGGGCAGCAGCTATTCTGAGAAAGGTCATCATTTTGAGTGAAGCATATTCATTTTGATTTAAGCTCGTAATTGACCGTTTCTTGAAAGATGCAGTGCAGCAGTGATGATGATGATGGTGATGATGATGATGATGATGATGGTGATGATGATGATGATGATGATGGTGATGATGATGGTGGTGGTGATGGTGATGATGATGATGATGATGATGATGGTGATGATGATGGTGGTGGTGATGATGGCGGTGTTGATGGTGGTGGTGGTGATGATGGTGATGGTGATGATGGTGGTGGTGATGATGATGATGGTGGTGGTGATGATGATGGTGATGATGGCGGTGTTGATGATGGTGGTGGTGGTGATGATGATGGTGGTGATGATGATGGTGGTGATGATGATGATGATGGTGGTGATGATGATGGTGATGGTGGTGGTGATGATGATGATTCCTTTCACATTTCACACTTACTGTTCAGCTCCTGTCTTGTCCTCATGTCACCTTGAAATGTATATAACCAAACAGGTTTTCCTTTAACCTGCCAGGGCACATCCATGATGCTGGATTGAACATCTAATAATTATTAATAATAAGCCTTCAAAGGGCATGAATTTGGAGATGCATCAGTGACTCCTCTTCCCTGTAAGCTGGAAACAGCAGCTGATGAAAGCCGTTGACTGAGCTGCCTCTCCTGGCTGTCATCGACCACGGGAAGCTGGCAGGTCCCGATTGCATCGCGTTTAATGAAAGGTCTGACAGGAAAGCTGCTCCATCTGCTCTCTCCTTTCACTGAAGGCAGGGAGGGGGCATCTCTGCACCTGCCATGGGTTGAGCCATATCTCAGCAAGTATCTTTGGGCAATCCATGGCTGCAGGAGCGAGCTGTGCACCGTGGTCTCTTGAGGTGAATTCATTTGATTGCAGTGGGGCTCCATGGTCACTTACGGCCAATCGGTTCAACCGTGGTGGGCCTCCGTGGTCGTAATGGGGGATGGAGAGTATGCTGGTCTTTGTTTGCACAATGAAGGGTCTAGTTTGCACTGAGGTCCCACATGGTCTAGGGGGGCAGTGCAGGTCTTTATTACCCACCTTCGTCCAGGATGGAGGTCCCGCATGGTCTAGGGGGGCAGTGCAGGTCCTTATTACCCACCTTCGTCCAGGATGGAGGTCCCGCATGGTCTAGGGGGGCAGTGCAGGTCCTTATTACCTTACCTCTGTCCAGGAGAGGACTTAGCTTCTCCTTCTCACGTACTTTCAGATGGTTGACATTAAAATGATGCTTTTAAGTGCTGCTCCTTTGCTAGTTTTATTTCTGTTGAGTTTTTAGCTATTTAGAGAGATGCGATTTTCCATAAATCCATGATTTCGGTCTGAAGGGTCCATTTTCTGATCCTCAGAACTGTGAGGGCGCTTTCCTTATCTCTTCAGATGCTGCTTTGTCTTGATATGCCATCAACTTGCTGTTTAGCTGTGTGTTTATATTCTGTAGTGTGTTTTGTTGTCCTCCATGCAATCAAACCCAGAGTAAAAGAACGGGACCGCGCTCCGTGTGCTGGGAAATCTGCACAGTCAAAGAACGGGACCGCGCTCCGTGTGCTGGGAAATCTGCACAGTCAAAGAACGGGACTGCGCTCCGTGTGCTGGGAAATCTGCACAGTCAAAGAACGGGACCGCGCTCCGTGTGCTGGGAAATCTCTCTTCCTCAGCTTGACTGGGCCAGTCTGAGGTGTAATAAAAAGGCCTGGAAAATGCATGTGTTTTCATTGATGTCATTCCTTTTCTTGATTTCAGTAGGCATACAGCTTGAATGTCTTCCTCCTCACAACTGTCTAGACCGTTACCTTTTGTTTGCTCAGAAGTGGCTAAATACCATGTCTCAGAATTGTATGTTGCGTGAGAGCTGAGCTTTGAGAGACTTTCCTTTAATATACGTTAAAAGATGTAGTATCAAATACTGAATGTGTTCGCTCAGGTTTCTGTATTTTTCCACCGTGGGTTGCAGTTGGCAGTTTTGGCTTTTTATTTTTATTTTTCTTTCAGTTGATTAATCATCTGTTGAGACCAGAAGGGCCACGTGACCGCTGTCTCTTGCCCCTCCATTGCCTACAACGTCCACCCGTGCTAATGCCCCTCTTTAAGGCAGAAACCGCTGTATTCCCAATTACTGCCTTTACTGCCGTGTCTCTCCAGTGACTCAAATGGATCAAACTGAGCAACCATAAAATTAAACTTGAAACAGATAACTGGCTGGGGGGGCATTTCTGGGGATGAGGCCCCTGCGGTTCCTGTTTCTTGAATCTGGTCTAAGTGGGTTCCGGTTTTCAAAGACTTCAAGGAAAATTAAATAGCACCGTGCTCTGCATGTACTGTTTTGAGATAGTGTTCCCTAGACTGATAGTCCAGCAGCATGACCATTCACGGCAGTATAGCGGGTGACCGTAGTAACTGCGGTCCAGACTCTTAACCACTGTTCTTGGCAGACTCATGCGATGGAGTCTGTTTGGTTCATACGGGTGCATTGGGTTCTCATAAAGTGTTGCTTTCTACTCAGTCAGTATCCACAAAACCGCGTGATGATGTGTCAGCATTTCTGGGACCGCGCTCACCGTGTACCGTGCCGGTAACAGGCCTGCAGGCCAGAACGAGACCCGGTATAGGGCTGAATATGCTCCCTGTATTTCCATAGGGTTCAATTGGGTCTGAGTGTGTGTTGCACCACCTCAATGGGAAGAGGGCTGCCTTTGCTGTGAGTAGGCCAGATCCCGTCTTCTAGCCGATGGTGAGTCAGGGGCTAACGGTAGACTAACCAGGATGGCCCCATTTGCTTTTTGGCTTTGCAGGCCAGCCAGTTTACAGAAGGCCAGAGCCTGTCCTCGACTAGCAGAGGTCAGGCTGGAGGTCAATGGGGAAAAACTGGAACCTCCAATTCCATCCTGGAATCAGAGTGAAATGTTGTAGCGTGTCATTGGCAGTAGGGTTCAATCTTAAGATGGCAGATGTTGTCCGGTGTGTTTGCGAATATAGTGATAATTCTATTGGACTTTTATAAAATATAAAGTCTATGATTCTGTTGAACTACGAACTACTACAAGATATCCTCTGCTAGCTAAGGATGCGGTTGTTTATAAATTCATGTAACTGTTTAGTGGGGCATTTGAATTTTTGATATGAACAGGCCTGCTTTCAAAATACATGTGAATTTATATGCTGTCTTGTGTTTGTAATGAAAATAAAAATACAGATATATTATCACATGCACACAGATGAAGAAACTATGTACACTCAAACTGTCTGAGTGTGTTTTCCAGTTTTTTGAGTAACTGTTACACTGGTAATCAGATTTGCAGCTTAAGACAGCTCAGTAAGACGAGGCGGGGTCTGTGGCCGGAGGGCGGCCCCCCGCGGGCTACGTGGCTGGAGGATTGGCGTGTCACAGCCAAGCTTGGCAGTTTGGGTGCTTACCATCCCGTATCCTGCAGAGTGAGAGAGGGAGAAAGTCGCTCATCACTGACCACTGAATTTAAGGACCCAAAGGCTAACGTTTTTGTGATGAGGCTTTTTGTAATGTGTTAAATCCTGACCTTTTCTTTCGATTTCTGATGCTCCTTATCAGTCTATTGGCCCCTCGTTCTCTAAAGACTACAGCACAGTATCTCTTGTTCATTAGACATTCATGTGAAATGACTCTGCTATTGAAAGCGAGGCCTTCGTGGTCTTCAGTGAAATTTTCTTTCTCATTTAAGGCTCTTATGCGTCTGACTCTTCCACAACAGTCATCCCCACCAGTCTCAAAGTCTGTGGTTCTCTGTTAATGAGGGCCAGACTGTCAGGCTCCCGTTGTGTGGGTCCTCATAACGGTTTGGACAGTTTCAATTTGCACTGTTAGCCAATGACGTTCAGCAGGCCTTACTTAGATGTGCAAATGGAAATTCTTTAACTGGGCAATTCCCTGCAGTCAGGGGGCTGCTTTTAGTGTGTCTGACCTGCCATCTCCTTGAGCTGATGTCACTTCCTGTGGTGTGGTGCCAGGATTTCCCTGAATCCAAGTTTTGTGCATCCCCGAGTAGTTTGAAATTGCAGTTGGTAAATGACATGAACATACAAATCAGTCCAGCATTTGGCGATTTAAGAGAGAGCTAAGGGGAATATTGACAGGGTCTCAGAGACACTCGGTGTATTAAAGCACTTATCTGGGCTGCCTCTGTTGTGTGTGGGGGATGAAAAACATTGCAGGATGAAAAGCCCAATGGTGCTAACGAACAAGAAGCTTCGTGTTTGCAAGACATGATTTTACAAGTTGTGGATGTAGATAATATGTTTCATATGAGGGGTGGCCATCGAGGGACGGTGCGTGGTGAGCATCTCTTCACACCTTGCAAACATGCCACTCGCTTGTTCCCCTCCTGTGGAGGTATGACTGCGCAGCACAGCTCCCGAGTCGTCTTCTCAGCCTTGTCTTCCGATGGCGTCTTTGCAAACAAACGGCTTCTATCTGTTTGTAGATGACGTTGCCAGGATCCTCTGGGGCTACTAGGGAACATGAGCCTCTCTGTGATCACATTATTCCTCGATGCTTTCCCCTTATTGTTTTGCTGTTCTCTTAGGCCTATCATTTGTGTTTTTTTTTTTTGTTTTTTTTTGCATGGGTTCAATGGCTCGCCCTCATTGGAATGTGCCCCCCCCCCCATCCTGTAGTCATACCATAACTTGGGGATAGTCACAGGAGAGGGTGATCCAACCCAATGACTGTGGCATGTGACCAGGAGGCGGTGATGGTGTTTCGTTTGGACAGTAAGCATTATCACTTTAAACGTACCTCAAGCAGCAGGGAAGTCTCTCTCCTACAGACTCAGGTCTCCCTGAATCAGGCTGTAATCAGACACTTGAATCCATCAGCGTAACCATTGTTTTTAACTGTAGCACGCCGATGGTTTCGACTAAGCCTGTCTGAGGCGTGTGCGGAGTGGCAGGTTTCCTGGAACGGAACGTTCTTCATCTCCCTGCTGTTTGAAGCTGCGACGGCGTCTGTGAGGAAAGGTCATGTTCCCATGCTCCCGCTTTAAGCAACGCTGGAGAGCAGACATGCATATGATCCCCAGGCCGCCGTGGAGAACCTGCTTAAGACCCGCTGGATTAATTCTCCTTTAAAGGGATGGGCTAATCGTGATGTGCTTGAAAATAACTTCTTATGGAGTCTTCTCCTTGTTTTGGAGGCTTTGCTTTAAATGTCTGCAGCTAATGTGGGCATCAGTTTTATGTGAGAAAGAAAGATGGAGGTTGGAACCAAGTAGAGGATCCCTTTGGATGGGAGCCATGCGGAGTCTCCTCTCATCTTTCTCTGAGCAGAAACAAAGGCACAGTGTGTTTATTACTGTGTGGATTTATGTGAAGTAGTATGACGTGTCTGAAAATGAAAACGCATGTTAGCGTTTAAAAAAAAATGGATGAAAATCGGTGAAATAACTTTGTCGTGCGTGTTTTTATCAGTCTCTCAGTGCAGTGCTTTCTGGAAAATGGCACGTCTTGGAATTGTCGCCTGTGCCTCCTCCGAGACGTGCGAGGGAGCTGATTTGAGCACGCTGAGTAATCCAGGTAGATTTATAACTGAACATTTTAGGACAAAGCAATGAATAGCAGCATTTACAGTAAGTACTTACAGGTTTACTACTGTGAGTCTGTTCAGTGAAGAAATGTTACAGCCATGAAAAATGAATTTAAAAAAAGAAAGGAAAAATTAGATGGCGCTCCTCCACCTAAGCTGTGAGTCATGTGAGGCAATATGGAGTCATCTGAATTAAGGCTGCCTTGTGTTATTTTATGGTTTGCGCTCTCTAACTCTCACGGTGGGATTTACAGAACACTGGGGTCCGTGCGTGACATGCTCGATGCTGCCTTTTTGTTTTTCAACTCCCTCTCTCTGTATTCCAGAGACTTGTAGTTCTTTTCTGATTCTGGGTGCCGCTGACGCTCAGCATACCCAGAGGAAGCAGAGCTTGAGGAGGTGAACTTAAGGGCCAGCAAATGTTATTAATCAAATAAATCCATTTCCCTTTTGCGTTGTAGCCGCTGTGGGAGTTGATCTCTAGCAACAAGGGGTTTCTTACCCGAGCTGACAGTGTTAGTCATTGGGGTCAGACGGAGTGGTTTGTCTGGAGAGCAGTGTTTCGAGCAAGGGACTAACGAGTGAGCTGTGGACAGCTGAGCTGCCACCAGTCCTGGAAGCCAATACGGATGGAGCTTGGCAGCTGTTCCAGGGTGATCTGAAACTCGCAAGAAAACGGCTTTTAAATTCGCATGTGTCAACGTTCAGAATGGATTAGCGCCATGCTTAAATTGCCATTTTTCCCCGCAGACATGTTGATAGTAAAACTGTGACATGGGAGTAGAAGTGAATTGCAGTAGCATGTTTGTGGAGCATTTAAAAGACTATCGATACTCCTGACGCGCGGTGTAGTGAGACCTGGGCCTTTGCTGCTAAGGCAGCTGCCTGTTGTGGGGAAACCGGACCTCATAGGAGACTGAAGAGGGCTGACAAAAGGCCAGGTGGAAGGACGCCAACTCAGCAGGAAGGGACAACCGCTGCGTAATCTCTGGCCAGGTGTCTTTTTGTAGGAAGCTGCCTTCCCTCTGTTGGCCTAGGATGATGACAGGTGATGTCCATGGTTGAAAACTGCACGACGGGAGTGATGATGCCTGGTTTTAATATGGATGGTTGTTGGTTTGAATCCCAGGAGGGGTTGTGCAGTAGTAATGTAGCAAGAACTTCTCAAGTAAGAATAACAAAGGCAACAGCGTTTTCAGAGAATTCTGTAGAATTTTGAAATATTAATTCTGTGTAGGATAGCATGTAAGCATGGCACTGTGGGCATGCAAGTTGCCCCTTGAAAACTGCCGGGTGAGAAGCAAAGCTTTGTGTGGGAGTATCACATGTCGTGTGGGGACCAATCGCAGATTCCTCTGTGCTCCAGATTATGCTCTTATGCGTCATTAATGGGAATTCATCTCATAGCTCTGAATTCTTCTGCTTCTGTAGGTTTAGCATTGCTGTCTATTTGAAGATGGTCCTGAATGCCAAAGCCGTTTTTATTTTTAATCTCATTAATTAGATTTATGCACATTGAAGCACAGTCAAGATCTGCTTAGCAAAGCCCTTTTGGGGGCTTTCTGTTCGTGGAGTGGAAAACGGCAATGAAAAATGGGCAAGTTTGGATGAGGAATTCTCCTGAGCAAAGTAGGGAGACGTGAAATGGGTATGAGAGAAGCAGGTGACCCTCAGCATCTGCGGTTTTCCCTCCCTTCGTCGTCGTCTCTTGATCAGTCGTACGAAACTCTCTTCCCAGTCAGTCGATCCCAGTTCCCCCGTTCCAGCTGGTCTTCAGATACACGGCAAACATGCCGTCTACTTTGAAACAGCTTCTGTGACCCGCGGGCATCATTGGTCTCATTTTCTCGCTGCGGTAAGGAGTGCCGCGGTAAGGAGTGCCACGGTCTTCCACATTTCCATCTTCATCTCCGATAGCAAAGCTTGAAAACCTCTAGCCAGCAATTAAGGACGCATTAATGTTTTGAGTATCAGAAGTGTCTTCGATTCACCAGAAAGTGATTGTTTGTTTAGATAGGTGTGTAGCTCACTTGGTAAGGGATCTGTGCTCTGTTCCCTATACCCACGTCCGGAAGGTCATGGGTTCTAATACTGCGGCCAGCAAGGTAATCGTGTCAAGCCCTTAACCTTAAGGCCCTTAACCTCAGCTGCACTCGACATTCCTGCTAAATAAACAGACGTTAATGCAAAGATAGCTCACACTCAGCATATTGCATTTGGGAGAGGATACAGTTAACCCAACACACCCGGCACAATGACTAAGCAGGTTAGTAATTGTGAAATGGCACGAATTCCGGGCAGGCGGATACCACAGATTTGTGGTACACTTTAACTCTCTGCTTTATTGCAGGGTGCTTGTCTGCTTTTAGCATTAGCGTGATAATGGGGCAGCATTCAGTAGCAGATCTCCAGGCCTACCTGTGCCGTTTTCACATCGTTGCAGGTGGGCGAACGACTCCAGAATGTCCCCCACACTGACTTGTAATTACTTTTCCTGAAGATGGACCCTTAGCTTCACACACATCCTCATTATGTCCGGCCCTCAAATAGTCTTCAACTGCACGGTCACACGAATATCGCCGGGAAGGAGAATATGTCAAAACGGGAGTGAGTGCGGAGTTCGCGCGCCCCGTACCCTCGCGCTTGCGTGGTTATGAGAGATAATTCATAGTGTTTTTAACGACTTTCCGTGTGTGTAATTCTTCCCATGTGAATTTTCTTCCCTAATCTCAGGAATAGTGTCTGTAACGCCGTTGCTTCAGTTTTTAATTTGTTTTTTATCTTTAGTTCCACGACCTTTGTTATAATTTGTATACGTATGAAGGGGGGCGGTCGCTCAAAAAAGAATAAAAAAAATCTTCGTTAAAATATCTGAAAGCCTTTGTTAGGTCTGTATTGGAGTTGTATTGTTAGCTAATTGCAGCACAGTTAAAACATCGCTGTGGTGACTCGTGACGCTGGAGGCAGGTGTTTGAGAGCTGCATTGACAAGGTGCAGGACCAGGGTTAACCACAGGGAGAGGCTTCGGTCTAGGAGGCTGATGCTTATCTAAATATTTCTCGAATTTTCTCTATTGAAACGCATTGAATGTCTAGGATAGTGCCCAAAGTGGTCTTGGGAGGGGGTAGTAGCTTTCAGAAATGTTGTTCCTGTTCATTTTCAGCCGTCATTTTAGCATATTAATCATGGCATTTGAGTGTCGCGTTCAGCCGGTCACATGGAATGGCAGCTGTGCGGCTCCCAAAATCCACAAGCACGGTTAAATCAATGGATGAACAGAATTAGCGGCTAACAAAGGCTAACAGGTGGCCTAGCCTTTCATCCTTGCCGCTTGCTGTAGAGCAGGGCAGTGAATACACACACCCGTCCTCTAACCGGTCAGCCTCACCGAGATGCCGACGTTTAGCTGATCTGCGTTGGCAGTCAGGCCGGCTGGGCTTCGATAGCCGAGCCATACGTTTACAGGATTCCTGCCTATTCCAGCGATGTGGCTGGATTATGTGCTCCGTGTCCAAATCCCGGGAACCCGCTGCCTTACGTGAATCTGCCTGTAAATCTAAGGAGCATGTCGGAAGCGTGATTGCAGCGTGCTTCTGCACGGCAGGCCTGTGCTGGGCTGCACTCGGCATCTGCTTTTTGCATTTTTGTAACTGCAATAATGAGAAATTAGTTCTCAGAGCAGGATTTGAGCTGAAACTGCTGAAATTGATTATCAAAGGGCACTAATTAATGAACTGGCATTCCAGGGTTCCATGTCTGGATTTTTCTGAATTGCAGAGTTGTGCTTGAGGGTGTTGAGCCCCTGTGAAAGGCTGCTGTCATTGTTTTTTTTGCCTGCATATTCATGTGGGGAAAACCCATTAGCTTTGCACCGGGAATGGGACTGTACTCTGACACCTTTAATCATCTTCATCCTTCCTCCTCCTCCTCAGAGCAGTCGGCATCCCGCTCCAAACGAACACCCGGCTCTGCGTTTACTTCCTGGCCTCTCCAGGGGCGGGGTGGCTAAAGATGGCGTCCAGTTAGATCACGCTGACGACTGTGATTCTGCAAGGGGGCCCCGGGGTGGGGTGGTTAAAGATGGCGTCCAGTTAGATCACGCTGACGACCGTGATTCTGGAGCGGGCTGGGGGATGCGAGACATGTAGACCAGAACCAGTGAGTGGGATCCAGGAGTGGTGCTGTTGAACCCTTGAGGATCCTGCTGAATTTGAAACATTAATAACAAAGCACAACTGTGCTCCATGTACCATGAAATAGTGTGAAATGTCATTTTTTTTAACCTTTAGATGCGACATTGGTGATTGATACCTGGTGTGGCTGGAGGTTAGAACTTATCAGCACAGCACATCTGAGGGTGTGATTGATCATATGGTCTGTGATGATGCAACAGGAGAGAGGACAGCTGTCTGCATTTCCTGGGGACTGTCCTGTCCCATGCTGAGTGCAGAGGGATGGCATGATGGCTGGGGAGTGTCTCTTTATTTAAGCTCTGCCTTTCTAAGCAGTGTGGATGAGAGGTACTGGGAGGTTTGCCCCACACGGTTTGTGGTCCTCGTGTCTCCCGGGTAACAGATGGGATTTTAATGCTCCCTTTATCGCACAGCCTCAGCTGCAACACACCTCACTTGTCCGAAAGGTGGGAAAGCGATGAGTTTCGCATTAAATCCACGGGATGCTCTGTTTGTGCCGACAGATCAGGTCTCAGATCTCGGTTTAGCGGCGGTGTGTTAGGGTTCTGTGTATGAATCATCATAGGGGGATGTCAGGCCTTCAGAATCCAAGCCCCTCCTTTGGGATCCCCTAGTCTAACCCCCCGAAACCCTGCCTGTATACTGATGTGAGGACGTGCTGACATAGACCTGCCTGGTGAACATGCTGTTGTACTGTTGGTGGAGATGACAAGATGCTCTGGGTGTCTGTGTTTCTTTCTCCCTGTTGTTCCCCCGTGTTGCCCCTGGTGATGTCGCCTTCCTCACAGCTCCCCCCCCCCATTTAGGCCAAACCATGCTAGGAGACCTTTTGGCGAGTTGCATAAATGAAGCTTCATTTTCAATCTGGTGCAAGGCCACCAAAGCTACAAGGCAAGATGCCGGGTTCTGAGCTGTAGAAGTATACGGAGTAGCCGCTGGAGCCTGCTACACGCATTTTGGGGCATCTGTTGGCCAAGGGAGCCAAACGGTGACCCAGAGCTGGGGGGAGGCCATGACAAGCGGGCCACCATGGGAGGGGCATTGATGCCCCCAGAAAGCAGGAGAGGCTGATGGGCCTGTACACATTTTGGCTTGTAGATCCTGGAGCTCATGAACAGTAAACTAAGCGTAACGATTACAAAGTGCTCTGTGATGGACTGGCATCATGGCTGGGGTGGACCTGTGCTGTTCCTGGCTGACCTGCTACCCTGATCAGGATAAGCAAGTGGATGGATGGATGGATGGATGGATGGATGGATGGATGGATGAATGGATGGATGGATGGATGGATGACCACAAATGATTTGCACATATGTCAGTAATGAACTATTTTTTTTAAACTGTTTGCAAACTCTTGGGCAGAAACATTGATTGCATGTGCAGAATTGAAATGTCTTTTCATAATGAGCTGGGTAGAAGCTGGTCTTCTAGAGATGCTGGTTTAAAGAATCATGTACAATTACATTGAATTTAATTCTTACTATGAACCTGCTGCCTTCTGCTGTGATGTCAAAACACCATGAATATTATTGCTGCTGCTTTTCATTGCACTGCCACGTTGAAAAATATATCAGGTGACATGTCCACTGGAGAACAGAGCAGTAAGACATGGGATGGAGCAGACCTGAGGAGACTGAAGGTAGACCTCCATCGCCCCCTTGCTGGCTGGCGGTCTACTCCCAGGGCAAAGATGGGCTGCTGGCTTACACATCTGCACAGACATGTTTCTGTGTTTGTATATATCAAGCACGACTATAGAAGGAGCTCAATGTGCAAAGACCTATGAAAAGGGTATGTGTGTGTACTCAATAAATACATCTGCCAGGGGCCAGCAAATGTGTTCACTGCTTATGTAGCCAATGGGCGTTCAGGAGGCGCCCACTGGTTCGCCTTCGTTGTCTGGTTGGGTGTTGGTAGCACGTGCTGATTGGATCGGAGCCAAGCTGCTGCTCGTAGTGCCTAAAACGTTTTCTTGTGAATCATGTGACTTTTCCACCACCTCAAATACCTCAATACCTCAAACCCCCCACCGCCACTGATAGGCACATTAAAAGGAAACCCATATGCAGACAGGAAGTCAGCCCCCATACCCTCCGCATGGAGGAAGAGGATGCCTATGAAACAGCAGGAGAACGGATAGAAGGGGAAATAAATACATCCCCTATTGTTTTTTTCCTTCCTCAGGAAAATATTGCATCACCTGTGACTTGTCAGAACTGTTATCTGTTTCAGTAAACTGATTTCATTGTTGCCGTACAGTACTGTGCAAAAGTCTTGAGCCGCCCCTCGTTTCTTTATATTTTGCTAGGAAAATGGGACAGTAGGTACATCAATAGGTGTAACCATCTGTGTCTTGACTGGTTCATGCCTTAAGTTAGATGGCTTCTGTTATGCTTGAATGATTGATACGTGGGTCACTGTCTGGCTTAACAAACAAAAAACATTCCTCTGAAACTGGTCAGGTACAGAGACTGGACTGAAAATGAGAGCCAAAAACTTTGAAAGTCCTTCAGGGAGCCTGGAGAGCTATTCCTCAAGACTACATTAAAAAAGTACAAGTCTGGCTCTTTGGAAATAAAATATGAAGAAATGAGGGGTGGCTCAAGACTTTTGCACAGTACTGTATGTGGTGGACCAAGCCCAGAGCCCTGGCACATGATCTAGGCCACGTCTCCTTGGCCATACGCTGTACGTCAGTCTAGATTCGGTGCTTAAAAGCCTCTCTGTGTCCTCTAGGGTGTAAAGCCTCACTCCGTGATGTCTGTTTAGCCAGCATGTTGGTGATTTAGGTCCCTCACTATTGGTTGTTTGCTAAACCCATACACCTTTGACCTGAGTTGGACTCCTCTTTGTTCGCTCATCTTTGGGCCACCGAATTGCACATTAGCGACATGCTCCAGCGACGTGTATCCCCATCTCCTCCCGGACTGGTCCACCGCTCCCCGGGATTAGATATCTCAGACGGTTGGCACCCCTTCGTTAGCTGAGGATGTGCTGGAGGTGAGAGATAACGAACATATGGAGACGCCTGTGGGACGTGCCGCGTTGGAGGCTGTTTAGCGGCACCTCTGACGTACAGTGTATACGTGCGCTTCGTCGCATGCTCTGCGTGCGTTTGCCCCTTTGATCTTCATTGGCTTTATCAGCTGACTGCGAGCACTGAGTGACGTGAGTGGCCAATAAACACCCAGTGGGGGGGGATGGCACGTGGCTCCAGGCCGCCGCGATGCCAGGAAGCGCGGTGAAGCACAATCGTTACGTTGCAGACGTGGAAATGGAACGGCAATGGAACGCAGGCTGACAGGAATGGGGCCGTCTGCGACCCGGGTACAGATTAGCAGCATATGCGCTTGGAAGTGTGGCCGTGTGTGCGTGTTCACGCATGTGCCATTACACGGTACACGGGTTTATGTGGCTGCAGGGTATGGGGGCGAGCTCTTCAAGCGGTCGTCATTTGTGGTGCTCAGATCTCTGGTGTCTGATCAGCAGTGAAATGAGTTACGCTTAATACATGGAGGCACAGGAAAACAGAAACAGTCTGAATGTAATAAATCATTCTTGGCTGGCAGATTAATTTTTATGGTAAGTACTGTTAATACATTTCTGAGATGAAATGTAGAGCGTTTTTACTGTCTGTTCTGAGCCCCACTTTCATGTCATTTTATACACCCATGTATGAATCGAATCCCCCGTACATTCTCGGTGGATTCCCAGTACATATGGATTTCCCATACATTCTCAGTGGATTCCCCGTACATCCTCGGTGGATTTCCCGTACATCCTCGGTGGATTTCCTGTACATTCTCGGTGGATTCCCAGTACATTCTCGGTGGATTCCCCGTATATATGGATTTCCCGTACATTCTCGGTGGATTCCCAGTACATTCTCGGTGGATTCCCCGTATATATGGATTTCCCGTACATTCTCGGTGGA
>JAACJT020000064.1:2568112-2578325 GCA_009936485.2 Gymnarchus niloticus | reverse complement strand
GGGGATTAGGTCCCCCCCCCCCCCCCCCCCCCAAGCCATTTTCTTTCCCGGTATCTTTGATTGTTAAAACCTTCTGCTTTATGCTTCTGTCCAACTCCAGTTTGATGAGGAGTATGAAGCTATCCCCTTACTGCTATATCACCAGGGAAATCTCTGACTCGACTTGGTTCCTCCTGCCAGTGTCATCTCAGAGTTCAGAATGGTTCGTCGCTGTGTTGACCAAAGAACCGTAACATCTAACCATTAGCCCTGCCTCTCTGTACCAGAATCAGCAAATCTCATGACTGACTGACAGCCAACGTTCCTGTGGCTGATCGCACAGCATCCAGTTGACAGATTTTTTTTTTTAATTTTTTTTTTTATACCCCCCTCATACATGTAGTTATAATGTAGTCTTTTTTTTAACCTGTGGAAGAATTGTAACTTTCAGAAAGTATCAGTTTTTTGAAAAACTTCAAGTGACCTTTGCTCAGTTTTTATATGTCGGTACGTAATTTCACATCTCTTTGGCTTCGGGTCTTCGTAGTGTTCAGCAAACTTGACAGATAATTGGCTATTAATTGGCCAGCCAAGGTTCCTATTAATTTCAAACCATCTTCACTTAGCCGGCTAGTGCTGCCATTTCCTTGGACTAGCCACAAACAGCTAATATTCATAACTTGTTCACTGCATTTTTTTGTTTTTTCATAATGACATTTAAAATGGGTTTTTAATTAAGTGTCTTTGAGGATTTGGTTGAAGTCTTTGATTTCCTGCCAAGAAGGTGGTGGTGGTCCAGTGGTTCTTTCAGACGCTTGTGAATGTTGATAGAAAATGTCATAGATGGACCTTCTTTTAATCCCCGGTAATTAATGTCACCTCCTATTAAAGTAACTGATTCTTAAAAACAAGGCAGTCTCTGCTTTGTCAATTTCCTCATCTCTTATCGCAGGCATGAGCTTGAAAGGATTCTGAGATTAGGGCTCTTAAAAACAACCCTTCAAAATGAGAAAGATCAAGATCTGGTTAATTTTCCTGCTACAGAATGCAGAGCCGTACCGCTATGGTGTCCTCTTAAATATTCACGGTCTCTAAGCTCTGAGTAATTATGCGAAATGAGTAATAAAGTAAAAGTGGCGGATTCTCTGGATCGAGGTAGATCGAGTCTGGGATTTCGCAGCAGACCTGTCGAGGAACGTTTTGGATGACTCTTACGCCAGCAGGGTTGCTGGACGAGCTGACAGCCCCGAGATTCTCAGAAATGATCAGATCTGTGCCGGAAAAGAGAAGTAGGTGTGCCGAGATTACGTCAGAACTGCAGATTCTGTTTCAGCGCGTATGGCAAGAAGATGGAGACGTTTGGCTGGCTGCAGGGAGAAAAAGATGGTCGGGCCCACAACCATCTAAATTCTACAAAGAACTGATGCACCAATTCAGCTCCACCGTGACTCCTTGGATGAGTTATCCATCTTAATTGGCTCTCTTGAGGTATGCAAAGAGAGAGCGGGAATTCTGGGTAACTGAAGCTCTCTAGGGCTGTAATGGAGACTCTGAGTTCACAGCTCCGTAACCCTGCCTTAAATTATGGCTGCTGGGTGTCTTGTATTGTTCTCTGAGCTGAGACAGAGCGTTGTCTATCACTTAGACCCCCAACGTCCCCCAGCACCAAGCGGGCTTTCGGCAAGCCAGCGACTAGTAATGCCAGCCATTCTTCGAGTATCCCGGAAATGGAGGAGGCATTGTCTGTGTGCAGAGTGGCCGAGGGTCCTGACTGCTCTCTGGGTCACGGTGGTTTGTGGATCGATAAATTCAGCAGTAAGGCCAGAGACAGGGAGTCAGTTGCACCCTGCTCTCTGGTGACGGTTCTTGGCCAGAAGAAGATGGTGGCTGGGGCCGGTCGCCATATGCCAGCTTACAGCGACAAGGCGGTGACAACGGAAATAAATTCAGAGCGTTGCTGCTGTAGCGTCTGGGAAGATTGCAGAGGATCGTCTGCTTCGAGCATGCTAACTCTCTGGTGGAAATCTGCCCGTTGGCTGTTAAGTCTGTCTTCCATAATGCAGATCGATCAAGGCGGTTTGCAGCTTTTTTTCTGTAAATCGCCCCATTTCCAGAGCAAACAGGCAAACTTTTTAATGATAATGTGTTTGTTTTGAGCCTGAGCTGCTTTCCGCCTGATGGAGAGACGGTCTCTTCTGTGGAGTGATGTGCTCCTTCCTTGGTAATCGGAAAGATTCATACAAAATTCTTTGTTCCTCTGCCCCAAGCAGGCTTGGGTCCATGAGATTTCTGCTTAACGTCCCGCTTTGGTCTGATCGCCTTTTGTACATCTGTAGGGAAAATACTTTGTTCTCAGTTTAGTAATTAAGCAGAGATGGTCTAGAAGAAGCTGCAAGGCTTCTGTATGCAGACACTCTAAGGACACAGAACTAGATTCAGATGGTCCTGCACAGGTTGAGTTCTGCTTGTGATCCAGACCTAGGAAAGGCAGTCAGGTGGAGTCCTGATGTGCAAACGGACACAGTGCTTCACTGTGGACCTGTCGGTAGATCGGTGTGACCTCTGACCTGCAGCCTGCCAACTGTCCGCCTGATGACCTCCGACCTGCGGGTGTCTGCCGGTGCACCTTAATGGACCTGGTTTTAAGAGCAGCAAACCGAAAAAAGGCTCGCCTGGTCTGCACCTCGCCCTCCCTGGATACGCTACTCCCCACACAGGATCTTCTATGTTCCCTACTGCACTACATTATTATGGCTGTCCCTGTGCTTAAAAAAAAAAAAAAACACAATAGTAATAACAGGACCTACCTTTGGGCAAATTTAGAGTAACTGTGTAGCAATTAGGCTACCAATGTAAACACACGGTAACCATAGTGACTACAGCAGAGCATCAAGATGTAAGTTCTGGTCTTCATCTTCCACTTCTTCACTTCGGAGCCCCAGAATACTTCAGTGACAGGCAATCAGTTCTGTAAAGAATATTTATGAGGTTGTTCATGGTAAATTAATCCATCTTAAAAATTAAAGGACCTTCATCTGGACTACAAAGAGATGGCTGTATAAAGCTGTTTTCAAGGGCCACGGATGCATTTTTGAAGCAGTCTGGAGTTAACAGTTGCCTCAGAGCGACTAATGAGGCTGTTTGAATAATTTAGATGTTGTGGACTGAATGTAGAGTCTCTGTCATTATAGTGATGTACTTTGTGTACGTGGGAGTTCATTTTTGGGACGGCCTGTAACTTTTTCAAGTAAATATGTGCATTATCATTAAAAGGAAACGGCACACACGCTTTTGTTTGTAGGCGGAGCTACTCCAGTGGTCTTTAGCAAACTCTTAACAAAAGAGGATTTGATGGTACCCATTAAAGGCTCTTCAGGTGGTTCCGTCACTGCAGAGCTGCCGTTTAACTCTATTTCTTCATCTTTACAGAGCAGTGGGAACATTAGCATTGCCGAGAATTACAGATATATATATATACTCATGAACGGCTGGCCGGGCTCGCGTGCCTTGGTATCGTCTTTTTGGCTTCAGCGATTTGCCAAGCCGCACACGGTCACGTTAACCCTTCACATGTGGTCCGCAGGCCTAGAAACTCTCCATTTTGCTCATCAAGGCATTAATTGCTTATGCTGCCTCTAGATGCCAATTTCACAAAATACTTCGCCTATTTCCACACGTCCAACTTTACATGTTTTGCATTCTTTGCATTCCTGCAAGATCATAAGTGACACTGGAACAATCTTCCTCGTAACAAAACCAATTTGTACAGCAAAATGGAAATGGTGAGTAAGCCTGTTTGAATCTTTTCGAAGTCAGAAAGTATAGTCCCGCTTCCACGGTACAGATATTTCTAAATATGCAAATGCATATCGCTGTAATATAAGTTGTGTATTGGACTTCCAAACAGGATCTTCTCGAGAGAGAGGTTGCACTGTACGTTTGTAATGTTTCTGGATATTGTTTTTGCAATATTTGTTCTGTATATTTTGATTAAACTGAAAGTTGTCTGAGGCTTTCTGTTTAAATGTAAATGATGAAATTGACTGGTCGGATATTTAAAACATGGGAAAACTGACCGCTGGTGGCACTCAGTTTCAGCACATGATCATAGAACCCATGGACCCAGATCTTTGTACCACAGCATCCATCAGGACGTCTCTGAAGCCACTGAGGAGATTACGCTGGACGCTGAAACATCACCTCCGTTTAACCTACTGCACAACATGTCCCACGAGTGGTCAGATTTGAAACTCTGAAAATACGGTGAGGGGTTGTTTCAACCACTTGAGAAAGAATGAGAGACCTGCAGCTGTTTTGATTCGTACCTACAGAAAACTGGACAACTAGCATCGGTCACTGTCTGATATACACCTGTTGAAGAACCCTGGGTCATGTGCAACAACTGTACATTATTGCGATTGACTGGTCAATATGCCCCATGAATAAAGCCTACTTTGTAGGGCTCTGGATATTGGAATCTGACTGCTTCTAGCAAATGTCATTTTTCTGAACATACATAGAGTATGATGCCAGAATCCCTGCATGCATGATACATAAGTCCCTGAATGTTTTATTACGCTGCTGTGTCTCTCTGCTTGAAAGCCTAAACTTAACTTGCGAAGGGATAAACATAATAGAGAAGTATAAATCAGATTTAAGCTCTTTTAGATGTATTTTTCTTGAGCTTAACCTAAAGATTTAAGGGTGCGTCCTTCAAGGAAAACACAAACGAGGGCCGAGGGACGATAAAGCTTCGGCCGTGGGGGCTGAAGAGTAATCCAGTCAATGAGTAAAGGCAGGAGGTTTGAGTGTATCAAGCCGCCGGGCGCTTTTCTGAAGGGTTTACCGCTATGAACGAGGGTGCTGGCGTTTTGGCCACCCTCTGGCGTGTGTGGCTCTCCATTAGTAGCATCCATAACAAGCCAAAGGGGAATAGTGGCCGGCAAAACCGTGATGGTCATCAGCGCCGTGGGCGAAGAGCCACCTTGAGTGATTCATCACGGAGCGCAGATATGCTGATAAGGATCTCAGATCCAGGACATATGAATGCAGGTTAATTCAATTTAAACTCTTTAACTGCGCAGAGCAAAACCAAGCAGCTTGTGGTTTCTATTGTTTTTTTCAAAAAATTGCGGCATGTAAGATTTCATTTCTAGAACCTTTGATAAGCTGTTTCTTCTTTCTTTCTTCCTTTCCCTCCCCTCTGAATGAGAGAAACGGGCATCACGCCATATGCTGGGCGCGAGTCCCTGCCTTTATCTGGCCTAAATCGAAGCCTGCGGCCGTACGAGCTCGTTCCCTTCGAGTGATCGTTACGCTAATGTACGCCACCTCAATTCAGTAACTAACATTCTGCAGACTCGCAAATGTACTCACAAAGTAATATATCCTAATAACAGCAATGTGCTTTGTTGGGAGTTTGTTTTTTAGGTGCTTTAAAAGCTGGTGACCAGGGCTGATGACTAAGGCTGCTAACTAGGCCTGACGGTTAAGATTTATCGACGTGACAACACTGACTCTGAGGATTTGCAACGAGGGTCTGCATTTTGGTATCTACAGTGTGAGATGGGGTCCCTGATTTATACAGGCACAGTACGATACCTCAGTGAAATGAGCCACTGTCCAGGGTCCTGATGTGAAGCTGGTCCATCCACGCATCATCATAAAGAAACGGGGGGTGAGGGTGTGACCGTGTGCGGTCCTCTCTCAGTCCTGACTGTGAACTGAGACCCTGATGGAACCATGACTACCTGTGAAGCTTGTAATCATTTTCTTGATGTATCACAGTATTGTCTGTGTAGTACTAGAAGACAGTGATGTTTCAAATATTGTTCTAAAAATGTTTTGGCTGTTGTGATTTTTTTTTTTTGTTGATATTCTGTTATGATGTTTTGCGTACGCATGCAGTAACATGCCAGGAAAAAACATGATCAAATGAAGCAGAATGGCGATATTCAGTTAGATATTTCTTGATCTTTGAAAATAGAGGGTAAGAAAAGAAGGAGATATCAAAAAAAACTCTTCAGGTGCTGAAAAGCCAAGAAGTAGACAAGGGAAAATGCGGCACGGCTAAGACACCATCGAGCAAGTGAAAACACAGCAACACTGAGTGTTAACAGCCAGCACACCAGCTGTTTCTCAGCACGGGCCCGCCTGTCTTAGCAAACGTGTTGTGGCAGACGTCATTCCCATTCAGGACTGCTCCTGACGTGACACGGGTGGAGGAGTCCATGCAAACCAAGCAAAAGGTGTCCGATATGAGCAAATAATCCTTGGAGCTCGCCTCGCGGAGCTTGTTTGGAAACCAAATCCGTAACCATGGCGGTCATCGAGGTCTGTCAGCTCCGGCGACTTCTGGAGACCCGCTGACGGCTCGTTTCCCCACAGGAGCAGGTTCGGTCCTGCGGGCAGCAAGTGTCAGCAGCCTGTTTACACCAGCGAACGAGAAGTGACCCCCCCCCCCACTAGTCAAGTGTGCTTGGATTCATAAGCATGTATTGTGGTTCAGTTCGTCATTCTCTAGGAGACAGGCACCTTGCTGTGTGTGGGGCAGCACTACACAAAGCTAACAATGGTATCGAGCTGTGATATCACCCCCAAGGTTTAACAGACGGAGTCGGACTGATGTTGCACCTCTAGTTACCACCACATGTCAGCTTATCACGAAGCAGCAATGCCAAGACACGCAGTTTAATACGTTTAATGTTCCGTGTGTAGCATGTAAGGCCCATTAAAGGGTAAAGTGGTATTCTCTTAGTGATGATAGTCTGTAAAAGGATAGCATTGCGCCCCCTGTGGCTGTTACACTGCTGTAGCGCTGTCTGTGTTGGACCCGGTCTGGCTGTGGGTGGTGACCCCTTATGTGTCTCTCTAGATACAGGTCGGCACGGCCATCCATTCACAAGTAGGAGCTCCATCATTGATTAGCCGGGGCTCTCAGGTTTGGATTCCTGCAATGAGCTCCACCCCCCCCTCACCGGAGCCATGCCTCACCTCTTTCTATGGCACATTTCTGTATGAAATGAAAAGTCGTGTGGTGGGGGGTGGTGTAAAATCTGCCCCTACCCCATTGTTCTCTCTCGAGGCTAAGAATAGTGGAGGGAAGCGGCCATCTCAGGTCCTGTTGCATGAGCAAATAGAGATTGGAGGGAAAGGCAGAAAGGAAAGCCCGTCACCTCGTAGTGCAGGGGAGAGGGGAGGAGCCAGGATCTTCCAGCAGCTCTCACACAAAAGGCAAACCACAGGAATCGGCACCTCGAGTCTCACTCGGCAACGGAGAGGCGGCGAGGGGAAGGAGAGCCTCGGCTGCTCAGAGTGACAGGCAGCTTCTCAACTTGCAGGGAAGCTTCACTGGAAAAAGGGACACCTTCACGCATGTGGCTGCTGGGGATCCTGTGCTCTTTATGAGCGGTCATCAGTAATGTGACAGGAATGCTCTTCTAGTCCCTCAGGAACAGCTGCACCTCTGAAAATCATTCTTCAATGACTTTTTTTTTTTTTTTTTTCCCCCTTTGGCTTACATGAAGCGATAGGACGACCAGTTGTTTGGAAGTGGTAATTCGTGTTTGTCTCCATGTGAACGTCTGACTAGGGTTGTCTATGCGTGCTTCAAATGTAGTTTTGTAGTTTGGATTGGGACAAAGTAACCATGGCGACTGCTTTGGAGACCCCGGAAATGATAACTCAGGAGTCCATCTCAAGCGAGGTGGAGCAGAGCGCCATCCGGTGTCCAGAAAGAAAAGCTCTCAGGCGCACGGTGAGCGAGATCACACTGGCTTTTGTGAGGAACACAAAATTCCACGGTCTCCGCTACGTGTTTGCCCGAGAACGCTCGAAGGCTAGCAGGTTCTTCTGGTTCCTGGCCTTCTTCTCATGTGTGGGCTTGCTGTCTACGTGGTCCTGGAACAGACTCCTCTACCTGCTGTCCTACCCGGCTGTCACTAAGATCCACATGGTATGGGCCCACAGCATGTCTTTCCCGGCCGTTACGTTCTGCAACCAGAACCTCTTCCGCATGTCCAGCCTGACAAAGTCGGACCTCTACCACAGTGGTTACTGGCTGGACCTGCTGCATGTCAACCACTCAATCAACCGCAGGACTCTGGCCACCTTGAGGGATGACCGCAAGCAGACTTTCCTGAGCCTGATGGACTTTAGCCAGTACACCCCCCCAGCCCGCTTCAACACCACTGAGATGGTGGACCGGCTTGGCCATCAGCTGGAGGACATGTTGCTGGAGTGTAAATTCCAGGGAGAGAATTGCACCTACAGGAACTTCACTCCTGTACGTACGGCAAGAGCGAGGCTTGGGCAGGCTGGAGTGTGTATGAGAGGGAACAAGCAATTCTATTGTTCCTTCACTCCAATTCAGTCTTGTGTCCTGAGAACTGGTAAATCAGATCTCCCAGGAGACTGCTAGCTATGGTGGGCTTAGAAACAATTTGACGGATGCTTCAGCAGATGTTGGATGTGATGTTTCTGTCTGACAGATCATTAATTGGGATTAGATAACAGAGCGGTGGTTCTCGCGTGCAGATCCTGAGGTTGGGGGGGTGCTGTTGATTACTCCGCGACAAATATCCTTAACCTAAACTGCTTCAGTGGAAATTCATTTATAAAGCCATTAAATATAAAATGTCTTTTACGTGAGTCATGCTGCATTAGGAAAATGATTATAATTACGTTAACTGATTGAAACTGACTCCTAACTTCAAGCGCACAGGTGCCATTATGGCTGCGCTGGCAGACCAATAGAGTGTGATTTATCAGAGAGACCGAATAATAAGTGTGCCTGCAATTTGGAAAGCGAGCCATGTCGGGTGCCTGTGCTCAGGGGCCCTCGGCGCTGACCGGGGTGCCTGTGCTCAGGGGCCCGCCCCCCCCCCACATCTCGTCCTCGGTGTGGGTGCCGAGATGATCGTACGAGCGCTCTCGCGGTGTGACAAGCTCTGAGCGGCTCATCCTGACAGTTTATTGCGAGAACGTGGGCGATCGAGCGTAAATTTAATTTCTTCTGTCAGATTAAAAACAAAAACAAAAAGCGAACGGGGGGCGGAACAAAAACCGGGATGAAGTTGACATTTTGCATGCATGTCTGGGAGGCTAGAAGGTAGCCTGAGAGGCGGCTTTGCAGCGGGGGGGGCGGTTGGTGCATGTGTAAGCGGGGCAGCCTTGCCGAGAAACACCGTCTGAAGCTAGAGTCCCTGGAGAATGTGGGTAGCAGCTCAGTGTGCCCCTGGCGTATTCTGCTCAGATTCACTTGTTTTCTCGGTACGAAAGTGAGGGAACAGTGAGAAGGGACACCCAAACAGCTCTTAATATGACCGAGACATCATCATGTGCAAACTGACTACATGTGTATGGTGAGCGATGAGAATCTGTGTGATGGTGATACGTAGATGTTTAAGCAGAGCTATTAAGCTGGGGCAGTCCTGTAAGTATCCATGTTGTTAAATCGGTAGAAACCTAATCCACTGTACAGCATGCAGATTGCTGCCCAGTTGGCTTTTTTGCTTTAGTGAAGGCTTTCAGGAGGGGGAGTCTTTAGATGCTCCTTAACTCTGAGTGGGGTGCCTGCCTGGAATTTGGAGGGAATTCACATTAATTTCTGAAGTTTCTGTGGCAGTTCTTGAGGAAAAAAAAAACATCTTGCACATTTTTTTTTTTTTTTTTTTATGGGTCAGCCATGTGGGAGAGCCAACCCCCACTTCTGGTGGTACATTATGATAAAGAAGCTATGACCACCTGACTCATTAGAAGAGGCCAGGCTTGTTCTCAGCTCCAGAGCAACAGGCAGAGACTTCGAGGAATCCTGCCTCGTCACAGATGGGTCACAGAAAGACCATGAGGCTTGAAGGGTTGAGGGTTAGGGTTCCTCATCCTCATGGATCCTCATCCAGAAAGACCTCAAGGGCCTCATCCTCAGACTAATTAGCAAACAAACCGTTAAACCAGATGATGAAGAGCAGTGTTGTGTTAATGCCTACGGGCCTCTTTTCAAAATATCACCGCACACTTTTCTCCCTGCTGGCACCTCTGGGAAGAAAAACAACAGACACCGCAGCTGCAGCCAGGTTTTCAGTGACTAAAAGTTGTAAACAATGTATTGAATGTGAAGTATCTTTTTTTTTTTTTTTTTTGGGGGGGGGGGGGTTGTATGGTCAATTCTTTGTTTTTTCCCTCTCCAAGCAATATTGTTTTATTTTGGACTTTTTGGCCGTCTGTACGCCCCTTT
>JAACJT020000064.1:2546645-2566976 GCA_009936485.2 Gymnarchus niloticus | reverse complement strand
CCCCCGCGGGAGAACAACAACAAACACCGCGCGCCCACCCGCTTTTTCTTACACTCATGTGGGTAAACATTTTTTTGAATTGAGAGTTTTTTTTTTTTTTTTTTTTTTGGGGGGGGGAGGGTTGTATTGTCAATACTAAGTTGTTTCCCTCTCAAAGCATAATAGTTTGAATTTGGACTATTGGCCGGTCTGTAAGCCCATTGTCTTGATTCACAGTACCAGCAGTCTGTATTAAGCCTCCCCTCGGTGTTGTTAAGGCAATGTAATGAGAATGACACTTTCTTGCTGGGAGGTGTTTCCTGACTGATGGCTGTCATTACATTCTCATTAGGAAAACTATGGCTGCAAAAAGCAAACGATTGTTCTTAAATTTCACAGGACTAACATTGGAAATTCTTCATTAACAGGCACACAGATGCTTACCTGTAAATATACGGATGGAATAATGAACAGAACGGAGGCAAAATTGTTCATTTAAATCAGCGACTCTGGAATTATCCTCCTCATTTTCTGGGGTCTCCCCTGAAAAGAATGTCACTATAATTGAAAAATGTCTGACTTTTAGTCTAAGGAGAAGCTGGAGGTGGTAAATGAATGAGCAGATGAGCATGACTGGCAGGCCTTAACAAGCTCATCATGTCACCAGCTCGTGTTAAAGAGCTTCTTCAAGCCTGAATTAAAAACCACATTCAAGCCAGGAGGAGCTGGGTTTTGGTCCAGGTGGTCAGAGGGGGTAAATGAGGTTTCTAGTTCATTCAGTGTGGCTGCCCATTTGTAAGCAGAAGTTCCATGGTGCTCCACCAGGACCGTGACCCAGGCGCTAATCACCAGCAGCTCCCCCTACTGGAGCTTTAATCAGGGTCTAGTATCCGTCTCTCCACAACAGCAGGCCGAGTCACTGGGCTGAAACAGCCCGAGCTCAGGGATCTCTGAGGCATGCAGAGCCATGGGGCAGTTCAGATGCAAATATATTCTCACCATTTTGAGGGCAGCCAGAACAAGTAATACCTCCCACCTGCTACACATAGGCGAGTAACTCCAGGCGAGTAACTCCAGGTGAGTAACTCCTGGCCAGAAACACTAGAAATGTATATTCACTGTGAGGGCATTTAAGGTTGTTAATGATGATGCTTCTGTCACTGGACAGTTCTTTAAAAACATTTTAAACAATTATTTAAAAACTGAAAACTGTTTTAATGGCTGTATGAAAACTTTTTTGGTTAATGGCTGGTTTTTCCCTAGGGAGTGATAATGTATTAAGCCAACCATATTTGTTCATGTATCAATAAGCCTTGTATGTGAGAGCATAATGAGGCAAATGGGTAAGTCAGGGGCAGTTATTAATAGGAGAGATTCCTGTGTTGAGATGCAGGCTTATTTCTGAACAGATTTGTTTAGCCAGGAAATGTCAGCATCTGTCAGTGCTGAAATACTCGGCTTCTGTCAGCGTTAAAGTGCACATCAGCCTCAAACAGGGAGACCGCAATCTGGAGGAAGCGGGTTACGGTCTAATGGTCAAACAAACGGATCTTTTGGGAGCTTCCTCAGCCGGTGTTCTCGTTCCCGTCGTCAGGCTGCGAAGCCAACTGCTCCTCATGACAGGAAGGCAGCGTTTCCTCTGACGCTGCGATGCAGACGCCGGGGACGGGAGCACCGCCAACATCCTGGATTCCAACTGCAATGCAAAAATCCACGTCCCGCAGCGGTAGTCCTTCCCCGCTGTGCCGCGCAGGCAGACATTCTGCGGTCCTCCCAGCAACACGGCATTCTCGACCACGTCTTGCCGCGGGATGCGGCAGGTTAGCGCTCCAGTCCATGATGGGAGGAGCCCTCGTACCATGTGTGCAGTCACAGGGCACACCCCTCCAGATTTTTCCAATCTGACTGCAATGTCTCAGCTCTGCAAGTGAAGGGTCCAGCCCACACCAGGGGTGGGTGGGTGGGGGGGTGATACATTAAACATTAGCTCATTAGCCGCTGGCAGGTCATGCTGAGTGTACGCCATTAGCCTCAGCACTGACCCCGGTGCATCTGAGGAGCAGACCTGTAAATGCAGATGAACCCCCCCTCCCACTGCCAGCTGTGGGTGTCGTCTGCCTGACGGAACATCTCAGTCTATCTGACTCACCATCACGGGTGACCACCGACCTGGGTAAATGACACGCATGTAGAGGGAGGTGGTACGTTACCACCTACCTGGGTAAATGACACGCATGTGGAGGGAGGTGGTACGTGACCACCGACCTGGGTAAATGACACGCATGTAGAGGGAGGTGGTACGTGACCACCGACCTGGGTAAATGACATGCATGTAGAGGGAGGTGGTACGTGACCACCGACCTGGGTAAATGACACGCATGTATTTGAAGCATCAGAAAATGGGTCAACGCCATTTAAAAAACACCCTAAACAGTAAAGCAATCACTCTGATTTGATGGTAATAATCTTACATAATCTGGTAGAAAACCAAACAAACTGGAGCTTTTCCAGTTCTCCTGTTGCCTTTGAGGCAGCTGGACAAGTGAGGCGGTTTTAGGGATCTCACGTTGTCTTCTGAAGCGTTAAACGCTAACCAGGTGAGCTAGTCAGACGTGAGCAGCGTGCCACCGGCAGGCCCAGGACGTGTGGGTCAGATCACAGGAGCAGCACTCAGATTGCGTGAACTCTGATGCTTTCTGACTGTGGGAACCATTAATGCACATTACAATTCTGAATCTTGCGTGCGGCATGCAGGTCTTCTGGACTCAGGAAACAGCAGCACTTTTGAGAATGTAAATGAAATGTCCAGTCTGTTTCCCAGCGTCATTGTGTAGGGTTCTGATCCGAGCGAGTAAACAATCTTCTCCTAAAATTCGGCCAGGCCAAGCCAATGCTCTGCATCCCCAGGGCTGAATAAACAGCAATTAAACAAATTAGCATTTTTTTGGTTCTGAACAGACTGACAAAATGCATTCTGATAATGTTTCTAGGTAGTTTGTGAAATCTGCTTGGTTAAAGTCTCTGTGGATTAACTCTTTGTTGCCTGGTCGTCTTAATAATGTGTTACAAAAATGTCTCCTCCTCAGATCTACACCCGATATGGGAAGTGCTACACCTTTAACTCTGGGCAGGACGGCAACCCTCTACTGACCACCCTGAAGGGTGGAACTGGTAACGGGCTGGAGATCATGCTGGACATCCAACAGGATGAGTACCTGCCCGTTTGGGGTGAGACAGGTAAGATCGAGACCACCTATACCCCCCAGTAACAAATCCACCCCAAGCCTCCATGCGCTTCACAGAAGAGCATGCAGGTCAGGCAGCTCCTGTTAAGGCCCAGCTTTCCTTCCGGATGGTTCAGCTGTGACCCAGCAGAGACACAGTAAACCCCGCGCCGTAATCGGGCCCACGGCGCTTTGCCCGGGCTGCACACCCTTGTTTGCAGTGGGGCTGGTGCTAATCGTCTGTGTAACCTGTCAGAAAATAGTAGTGAGAATGTAGGAAGGTGGAGGCATCAAATTCCCTTAGTGTTACAGCCATGAATTTATAAGCATAATCTTATGGACACCGCATTGAAGTCTGTGTCTGTACTGATGTAAGATTAGTGTAATATTGTAAAGTACTTTTCTTATAGCCAAAATAAAACTAAAGACAGACATGTTTCTAGTATTCTAAAGCACCCTGGTGATCCCTCAGATTGCTGACTCCTCCCTCAGATTATTAGCCCCTCCCTGAGGTCTTCTGCTGCAGATTCTTTTAAAGGTCCCTCCCCCCCATCTGAAATTGTAGCTGCCAAGGTATCGCCCCGGAGACTCCTCCTTCATGAACACTCCTCTCTTTCCTCTTTTTTTAACCACTTCTGATGTCTGCAATGTTTTACTTTGAAGTTTCTGCTTGTTTAAGATTTGGTGTCCCTTTATTGCCATGTAGCACTGATGCTTTAACGCCTAGGCGACAATACCATAAAGCAGCACCTCGTCGGGGCCAAAGGGCAGACGCCCAGGTGACCCTCCAGCCTGCTTGAACCAAAGCGGCAAGCTGACACCTCACACGTGCCACCAGGGGGCGTCTTTGCTGCGACAAGCACGTTACCTTTTCTCTCCAAGTCAAACATCAACGATCATTAAAATGATTTAACGACTTTTAATGTGTGAAGCCTCTAAGCCATTTTGTATTTCAGTTTTATCTGAACATGGGATCTATGCAAAAACATGGTAAGAAAATACATGGGGGTCATGAGTTATTGTTTTCTTTTTTTTTTTATTTGGGGACAGTTGACACTTGTCACTTCTGTTTTGCTTGATTGTTTTCTGCCTGTTAACGATGGCTTGCTTGCAGGCACTCTTTAGTCTCATGTGGGCAGGGGAACCTGATCTAATTTTACTTTCAGGGTGACGTTTCCCGAATACCCAGAGAGAAATGTGCCTTTTGATGGTGATGCCTTTATTTTGAGTATGCTTATTACTTTGTGCTAAATAATTAGTTAATTTGTATTTTTTTTAAGTAGCTTTCCCACCAACTTATGTGATTAAATGATAGAAGTTTACGAGTCCTCTCAGCGGTAAGGTGGCTGCTTATTTTAAACTCAAATGTATGTTCTTTTTTTCAATAACAAGTGAAAACACAGTTCAAAGCAAAAAGCTGAGTGCTTGCTTGGTGGACTTGGAAAAAGAAAATGCATGTGACACCCCACTGGTCTCTATGGTTGATCTGAGCATCACGTGACTTGCTGTTAAACAGCGAAGGCAGCTGGAGCAGTGGCTAGCTGTAGGCTTGGCGGATTACGTCACCATCAGACATGGAGGTCAACAGAAACATTACTGTGAAATATTAAAGTAACGTAAGAAAAGGAAAATTTGTTTCACTGTATAAACTGTGTATGTTCTCAAAGGAACTTCTGGAAGGGAGTGAGATTAATGGGTTAGATATTTAACCTGGGTTTATTGCCCAAATCTGCTTCAATTTCCATAGGAGATTAAATATTATGTTTCTTCAAAAGTGACACAGCAGTGCTTAACTCTAAGAAATTGGGCCGTGTCCTCAAACACCGTACATCCCCAGTGTGTCTCTAACATACGATTGTTGTTAATTTGACTCTTGGAACTATAAATGTGATGTCTCCAGAGAAGTGCAGCGCCCCCTCCTGGCGGCCCGCCGTTACGTTCTCTGGTCGTGCTGTGTCCACAGATGAGACCTCCTATGAAGCAGGCATCAAGGTTCAGATCCACAGCCAGGATGAGCCGCCCTTCATAGACCAGCTGGGATTTGGTGTGGCTCCAGGCTTTCAGACTTTTGTGTCATGTCAACAGCAACTGGTACTACGTTCTCGGCCTGCCTGGTTCTGCCCCCCACCCCAACCACCATTGCTACCCTCCAGTCCTGTGTGTCTACTGATACTTACATGTGTTGAAGTGTGAAGGAAGTGGAATTCCCCCCCCCCAGCCTGCTTCGCAGTCTCACAGAATGGAAGCATGCAGATTATTAAGTCCTCAGGCAAAGGCATTCTTCTACCAGATCTTCAGACATCCGGCACCAGGGCAGATCACAGCAGCGCTGGGTGAGCCAGAACCAAATTACGCCGGGGAAATCTCCAGTTTAGCTAGTAGCATGCACGTGCTTCCACTTGATGAGACGTGAACAGCAGCGGTTAAAATACCCACCGCACCCACCCTGGGCTATAGCGTTACCCCAGTGGTTTCCTTGAGCCTGTTGCATATCGCACATACCTGCAAAAATATGGAACACTTTTTTTTTTTTTTTTTTAAACCCCTTGAACCTCCGGACTACAGGAAACAAAACTGTCAGTGATAATTAAAATTTTTGAAACAAAAACCAGCACAAACCACGGTAAAATAATCCCAGCCTCAATTAGGTTGTACAGTAGAGGAAACTAGGAATAAAAATCACCGTGTGCTGATCCAGGTGTTTGTCTGGGATGTAGTCCTCATGAAGGGGTGGCCCGAGATCTCAGAGACCTGAGAACATGTCCCCTGGTGATTTGAAGTGGTCGTTATTCAGCTAGATGGTTTCCCTGGCAGCCACGGGAGCTGGGATTTTCCTTAAACTGATTCTGAAAGCTCTCTTCATACAGTGCTGTATGGTAGCCTGCCACATGGAGGCATCTCATCTGACACCAAAGACAAGCAGACTGCTGCGGGGAAAGGGGGCAAATTGGTTTGTACATCAGCCACTGCTTAAACGGATTACTGTGACAGACAGTCGTGTATTCATTTGCTCTGATCAGAGGGTCAGCAGTGTTTTTCTGAAAATCCGTCGCCGAACGAGGTGGGATTCTCTCCATGTTTGTGTGAACACAGAGCAGGACCAGTGTTTTATTTCACGTTGGCGTGCTCAGTCTAGTCACCTGACCTTCCTGAAGCTGTGCGGGCATCGTTTGCCCCGCCCCCAGGACGGCGCAGAGAGGATCGGCCTTGGTGCATCTGCTCTGCGACGGCGAAGAAACTGTAGGCTGTAAACCACCCCCCAGCCCCTCCGTGGGCTGCAATTGATGCTGTTTGTCCTCTCAAGTTGAATGATAAATGAGGAGCTTTTGGATAAAGAAAAATAAATAAATTGTATAGGTATTTGATATAGTTACTGTAACCATACTTTGATTTAAGGGTAGATGATTGGCTGCTGACTTGGAGCTCAACAAGGCCTCTCTTTATTTACATTTCTATATTCTCTACTTCTTTATATTCTGTACATATTTCCTATAATACTTCGAAACCTCGTATTCGCTGGCAACCAGGTCCTGGGGAAGCTTTCAAAAAAGCTTCTGGGCCACAGCTGACAATGGATAGAAATTTAAATATTTATTTGGTTTTGAAGATAGGCTTTATTTACTTTTAAAGTGATTCAATATTTATACGTTGTAAATTTGTTGCACCCGTATGTGTGAATCTCAGATGCACTGGAATTAAACCTCAGTCCGTGATTTCAGTAAATCTGGGATGGTGTCCTGAAGCCTGCTGAGCGGCTTCCAGCATCACGGCCTTAGTTAGCTGGAACAGTCCAAGTGTACATCAGATGTTGGTATTACTAATGGCCCCATTTAGGACTGAAGGATTTTTATTTGATGATTTGGAGAGCTGGGAAAATGACCTGCCCTCTCCAGCTTCTCCTTCAGCTGCCAGGTCTCTCGTTTCTTCTGCAAGGACCTTTCATAGCACCTGTGCTTTTGGTTAATAGCAAAATATTGGTATATTAACCTTGTGTTGTTTCTCTACACTTGTTTATTCGCCGAGTAATTTCATAAACGTAAGCTCACAGGGACCCTTTCATTAAGAGCAGATTGTTTAAATTTTAATGATAGTTAATGCGCTTGACGACATTCATTAGCCAAGTTTCCGACTCCGACTTGACTCCAGCAATCAAAGAAAGCAAAACCAAAAAGCCTGGATCAGTCTGAGTGATAAACAAAGAAGAACAATTCAGTATTCATTTTGCCTTTTTCTAATTTTTATAATTGGGGGAGGGGGCTTTCAAAAGCCTGAAGTAAAAACCGCTTTCTTTGGAAAAATTATGGATGTAGTTAGGGCTAAACAAATCAACATTTAAATACCTCTATGCAGCCAGCCTCACAATAAACAGTCGAGTCACTGCTTTGTAGCAGACAATAAAACACGTTCCAGCTTCAACCACGCTTCATCACGCTGCCTCGGTGCAGCGGAATAATAAGGTAATTAGCCAGAAACCGTCACGTCGCCACAAGGCTGCTAATGCAAATTAAATTTAATGCCAAACCTGTTACCTTTTTTTTTTTTTTTTTTTGTGAAATATTAAAGGTTTGACTTGCTCCCATGTTCATTCCCCTGCCGTGGAGTGTACTGTGAATAATCACCAAATGAGCTGGCCGACAGTGTGCGCTTTACTCTGTAATCATGCTTAAAACGTTTAAAATGCATAATTATACACTTTTAAATTGGTTGTGTTACAGGACATGTGTATGGTCATAATCAGCTTTAAGCATGTGTAAATGTCTTAAGCGATTTTTTTTTTTTTCCATTTTGTGCTGTTACGCTACAGCATGATTGGTACTTTTATATGGTATTTTTTCGGTAAAATGATCCAAACAGGCGAGTCGTTTTGGTCCTCCTCCAGGCGGAGGCAGGGTGCCGCTGGTTTGTGGGGTGACCCAGCGTGTGAACTGGCAAGGTGACCCGATGGCGGCCTGGGCTGCCGATCCCAGCTGGGTGTGTAGCTCTTAGATAGAATCCGGACTTGGCTTACAGGAATGGGCTCTACTCAGAGATGAAATAATTAGCTGTCAAGATTAGACAGAGGTTATTAATGAGATTTTTATTTAATTGAAAGAGATGAATGGTAGTGTCATGTGGTATAAAGTCACAGCACAGCACTTAATCTTAAAATACTTTCTTTCACAGCGAAGATGTCATAATCCAGTCATTACTAGTAGTGTCAACAGAAATATATCATTTACATAAAAGTTGCAGTCAGTCCTGTTTGGTATCTTTTATTAAGATCCCGATCACTGGCCACAAAATGATCGCAGTAATCATTTTAGATAAAAACAACATCAGCTTGGAAAATAAATGAGGACATTCTAAGCTGTTCTGTTATGCTGCCATGCAGCAAACAGCCTCATCTGGTGTCAGGGAGTCTGCCACCACTCCTGACATACATGATGTGGCGGCTGCTGAATTTTTAATATCCATCTTCGCTAATTTCCAGAGAAACACGTGTGGCGATGCGGGGGCCGAAACGAAGCGGTGAGATGTGTCGGGAATATCATTCATCTGACTTCTGGATAGATACTGCGTTTTAATCTATATTCATTATATCTCCTGCGCTCCGTGGCTATGTGGAGGTCGAGTGCAGGTCTCCTCTGGGTGATTTTGGCTTCTTCCTGAGGTCAGGCTAATTGGTGTTTCTAACTTGCCCGTGATGGACCTCATTTCTGTCTGGGCCTTCTGTACCTCCTGGGATAGTCTCCAGGTCCAACCGTGGGCCTGACTACAGTTAGAAGATGATGGATTCATTTTTTATCTCGTCAAGTCTTTCCTTCCATTACTTTTGGCGTCGTATAAGAGCTTATTCGATTTCATAGATACGCAGAACCCGAGCCTAAACAGAGAGCTCCAGACTGAAGATGATGAAATCTGTCACGTGCGGATGTGCTTGTGTACCTTAACCGTTGTGTGTGTATGACACTCTACCTGTGGAACAGACATACACACACTGCTCTTAATGACTGGGTTCATTGCACGAAGCCTCGTGTCAGCAACTGCGGTTGCTTTTGTGAAAAGGAAAGCACGTTTTCATGCAGTTACCTAAAATGGACCGATCAGCGAAATTAAATTCTAAATTCATTATCCATGTGAGCGCATGACGCATTTGTGCTTTAGGTCACAGTGAACTTCCAGTACAGGTTTTTCCCGTTCCATGTGTAATAAGTGGAAGCTGGACGTGTGGACGTGACCGTTATTCACATCCCGTTATTACTGAGCAGCAGGTTCCTAACATGCGTGCCATCGTTGATTAAGCAAGTGTCATGCCCTGCAAATTTAGGAGCGGTTTGCTCGCAGTGGTGTAATATCAGGCAAAGACCAATGAAATGGAGTGTTCTTCCTGCTGAAGGTCCACCTGAAACTCTATTGATGACATCAGTCAGGCTCTGAATTCCCATACAAGCCGAGCTTTGCTGCCTAACTTAACTGATGGTTGAGATATCCAGTTACTTGTCTTGTTTCCAAAGCCATTCCTGTGTCTTCCAACTCGATGCATCTCCTCCACATCACCTCTCAGAAGTGCTCCGCCATGACAGAACCTGGGGGAACTCCTCTCAGTGTGATTTTTACAGCGCTGTCTGTCCACAGGAACTTTTTAAGACTTTCCTGGATGTCCTCTTCCATAGTTTGCAGGCCCGCTTCACTGGTACACTTAGCTGTCAGGTTTAAATAATCAGCCGGCGCTTTAGCGGCATAAAGGTTTGAGGAATCGTTTGCCTTGGGGTTTCTCTCTCATCAAATGGCTTGCAGCGAAGTTGAGAAGACCCCGGTGACAAGTGACGGATGCCACGGACTGGGCATGGCGCCGAGGGGAGGGGCCAGGGGTGATCCCACCCAACTTCCTGTGTGCCTTCCTCGCCTGTGTTAACGTACAATGTGTCGGCTCATCTTCCTCCTAGACGAGACTTCGTACGAGGCCGGCGTGAGGGTGCAGCTTCACTCCCAGTCCGAGCCGCCTTTCGTTCACGAGCTAGGCTTCGGGGTCGCCCCAGGCTTCCAGACGTTCGTTTCCACCCAAGAGCAGCGGGTAGCGTATTGCTGCATGCCGCCAGGCCATGCCAGAGCTCCATCACGCTGGCACGCCGCTCTGCCATCTCTGGCTGCACAGTATCCGGCTTCCCATGGCCTCCCATCCGTCACCCACAGCCATCGGTCGCCGTGCTCCTCCCGTTTCACCGAGGTGCATCGTCAGTCCCCGAACCCCAGCTACATCTGTGTCGCTCCACAGCAATGTTGAGCTGACTGTCCACCTTCATCGGGGGCCGTGCGTGTCTCGTGCCCCTCAGCTCTCACGCAGCATGCAACCACACTGCTGTCCACTGGCATCTCTTGCAACAGACCATCATTGTTTACTTTGGTTTACTTTCTTGGTTGTTCTTTACTATATGTTTCCGTGTGACTTGCACAGTGGGATAGACTCGCGGGAGTAGGTAGAGAGTGGCTGCCTCCCAGGATCTTCTCTGAATGTTTAAGGACCATCCATCTGTAGGTATTGCATACACATCTCCATATTACAGTGAGGCACCAGGATAATCCTCTGTGGGATGGCGCAGTCTATCATGCCCACCGCTGACATGCTGTGCCTACAGCGACTCTGGGATTTGCTTTGATCAGCTCTGGATTATACTGAGAAAAGCAGACTTTGTGCATTGTTTGCTTTCTCTCCTGATGCAAACATCTGTCCTGCACTCCTAAGTGATTTTCTGTGTCTTTTCGACTAGTAGCAGCCACCCCAGTGCCAGGTTTGGTCTGTTGTCCTGTCAGTAGGCCTACATCTTCATTGGCTGTCGTTCATGACCTTCACATTACCTGCTGTCGCATTGTCTTATTCAAAGTCTTTCCAGCTGTTCTCTCGAAAGCAGAGTAAACACAGGCAGTGTGGTTTTTAAAAAAAAAAACTACGGCAGTTTGTTTTAGTTTATCGGCTGTTGCATACGCACAGTGGCGATAGTTTTATTTAATACTTAAAAGGTTGTAATATATGCTTCTTGTGAATGATATGAGAAGAATGTTACAGATAGATGTATTGACCATGGGGAAAGTCACAACATTTTTGACAAGTGAGACTAAATTTTGTGCCATGGTCTTAAAGTCACGTACACGCTAACTATACAGTATAGTGTGATTAGTGTTCATTTCATGGTCTTAATCCAGATGAGATTAAAATGTTTAGACATTTATATTTTACAAAGATTACTACCTCTAAAGCATTAACATCAACTATGGCAGCTAAGTTCAGTATGAGAAAAATGTCAGATATCAGTTTCAGGAACTGAGATGCAAATAAGGCTGTTTTATTATTTTGGCCCTAAGAATTTTTTAAGTCTTTTTATTATTGTTATTAATATCAACATGGTCCATGTTTGTGGATGGAGAAATGTGTTTATGGTGAATTTTGGTCTGTCTTCTGAGAGATTTGGCCAGTCAGTTGACGGAAAGAACATACCTGAAATCAAACTCTGTCTGAAGGCGTGGCCCGAGAACCGTACGGCGACCCGAGACTCCTGGGACGGATGTGAGACAATGCTTGTAAAAGTGTGCCGGTCCTGGAACTGAGCACTGGAGGGAAGGTCAACACAGGACACCTCTCTGCGCTGTGTAGCATTGTCTGTCATTATGCCACCTTACGTCTGTCACCATGACAGCAAATGTCACACTACAGAATTTTACTCACAGGCCAGAAACTTAGTGACTTCGAAGATGTCACCGGCACACTTAAGATGATGCTTGAAGATGTTTATATACTGTGCAGCTTGACGTTACTTCCCAGACTCTGCTGTTGTTGATTGTCTTTACATTTAGAAAATACTGGTCTGTTAAGTAATTTTATTGCATGTGCTGTGTGCCTAGATGACTGGCTTGGTTTCCATTCCATTAGCTTAATCCTCCCTGTGACTTTTGTCCAGGGTAGGTGATTAGAAGACGGATGGATGGATGGATGGATGGATGGATGGATGGATGGATGGATGGATGGTACGATCCTTTAGATTTTCCAGTTTCCTGTATATTCTAATAAAAATTTCACCTGCTGCTTAACTATGCTTAAAATGTTAGCGTTTATACCCTAATATGAATAATTCATCACTTGTATAAATAATTCATAATTGGTCGACCATTTTTTTATTTTTATTTTTGGATAATGTATTCCCAGACAGCCGGGTGTGCGCTTTGACAGTGTGGGTAATGGGCTGCTTCAGTTATCCACTCAGAATGCCTCTGATTCTGGCCCTGTTTCCATCACAAAGGCAGGAGAAAAGTTATTAATGGTTGGCACGGAAGGGGTGCCTCACATGTGCAGAGGATTAATGCAGAGAGGTCTGTGCTTCCAGACGCTAATCCGCAATGCAAAGCATCTCGCAATCCTGCACTGGGGCCGCAGCAGTTTTCTTTTTTTTCCTCCTCCTCTTCCGTGGTCTTCCTGGAAGTTGTTTTCCTGGCTAGTTCTCTGTTGACTGAGTCAGGAAGAGATGGTTTTCTAGTCCAGTCGGCATTTCTGAGAACTTTTTTCTGGGACTTACAGACACTTAAAACTTTGATTTAATGATGCCAATATTTCTGGAAGAGGTGCTTTTACTTAACGAGAATGTATTTTAGTGAACCCCATGAACGTGACACAGATGATCTCCCTGGTTACTCGGACTGTGCGTTTTCAGGATTGTTTTAGCTAACAATCCCGTATGACATTTTATTATGCATTGAAAATTTGACCCTCCACACTAGTTTAACATTTTGAAAGATGGAATACATGAATATAGATTATCAAAAATCATTGCCAAGCAAACATTGTGCAGTATGTGTAAGAATTAGGTTGTGTTTACACAGCCCATGTTCTGAAAATCTTTTGCTTATAGACTGAAAAGTGAGCTGCTAATTTTTCTCATTTGCTCTAATGTTTTTTTAGTTGCTAGCGCTACAGTACACAACACACTAGCTTGTTGAAGAGCTGCAGTGTTTCTGTCGTTATCGGATCACGAGAGTGTATTCTAACCTGTCATTTTATATATAATACTTCTCTACTGGCTCTTGTACAAAGCAATTTGTAAGGATCGTTGTTAGACCTCCCTTCGCTCTGCTGTCCTGTCTGGTGTCATGCTTCTCTTCAGGATGTCTCCATTTCCCATGATTCTCTGCTTTGTCCTCGGGGGCTGTCTGACATCTGTGACCCTGTGCATGGTCTCCGCTTGTGTCTTTCCGTTGGCTCTGCAGCCAAATAACCACACTCTCAAATTATGATTTTGTTTTTTGTCCATTTGTTGGCGATGAAACCTGAAAATCTATACGTGTACCTAGGTGACATTGTCGCTATGTTGGTTTTGTTTCTTGTGAATAAATAACTACAGGTGATATCTGAAAGGGACTCGGATATCATCTGTAAGGTAGTATAGCATTGGAGGTATTTATTTCTCAAGAGAATCAGGCATCTTTAGGATAGTGTCTGATTTTTCAGGGGAATGAGCTGTAAAGTGAGAAAATGGTCCCTTAAAATAAGCTTGAGGTCAGTGCAGGTTGGATGGTGTGGAGACGGTCCCTGCTGCCAGCGACACTAAGAGCATCACTGTGCTGTATCTCAGCTTCTCTACCTACCCCCACCCTGGGGAGACTGCAAGTCCACGGCGATCGAGTCGGAGTTCTTCACAAAGTACAGCATCACTGCCTGCCGTATCGACTGCGAGACGCGCTACCTGGTGGAGAACTGCAACTGCCGCATGGTCCACATGCCAGGTACCGCGTGAACGAGATGGCGTGTGGCAGAGGGAAGGTGGCCCAAGACCCCCCAGCAAAAATGCTTTATGTTTGTGCTAATGGAATGGCATTCTGAAAATGCATGGACCCCCAGAGGTTTAGAGGAAATTACTCCCTAAGAGTGTTGCATTGGATGAGCGTGCGAAATGTAGGTCTATTGAAACATAAAGGCCTGATTTCTCATCTGTGTAGGAACGTCCGCCGTGTGCACCCCCGAGCAGTACAAGGACTGCGCAGACCCCGCTCTGGGTAAGACCACCGGCCCGCACCCCCACTACACTCTGTGTCTTTGGGGCTTTGTGTGCCGTCCAGACCCACTGCTGTGGGGAAGCCCTGGGGTGACAGGAACCGATC
Organism: Gymnarchus niloticus; assembly: GCA_009936485.2. Classification (NCBI taxonomy): domain Eukaryota; kingdom Metazoa; phylum Chordata; class Actinopteri; order Osteoglossiformes; family Gymnarchidae; genus Gymnarchus; species Gymnarchus niloticus. The sequence continues at coordinate 2,552,649 of JAACJT020000064.1, read as the reverse complement.
CGATTGGCTTCTGGGGATTTTTCTCTGCTGTTTATGGAAATGTGATTGACTACAGAGCAAGCTGCTTCGCCGATGAAAAGGGCAAATATCTAAACAGCATTCCAGGGAAATGTTTGTGTCTGTCTGTCTGTCTGTTTGTTGAAATAGAGTACCTACCACACTGGCAGGAGTAGGAAGGGCCAGTGAAGTGTTACAGTATTAATGAACTTCATGTACAGTCCTCGTGCCCAACTGCTATGCTGCTATGTACAATATATTTAACAACTGAGCAGGCTTTGATTAATAAAAACACATTCCATTATTCTGAGTTCTCAGTCAGTCAGTTTTCTCATTTTCAAGAAGCGGGACACCTGACATTTCCATGCCACTTCCATGCCTGCGATCAATGAAATCCTGTTGCTGGATCTCGGCATGGGAACAAACGATCCTCTTAGCACACGCCATGAGGATTGTGCCATTGTCATTCTGTGCCGATGCTACCGTCATCCTCCAAGCACCCAACCATGTCAGATGCCTCCAAGGCTGCATATTTAATTTCCCCGCACGACCCTTCGCCCACTGTTAGGAGAGATCTGGCCCGGACTTTTTGGCTGCATTTGTGCTAACCAGATTACACAGCGGGTACTTTTTGGACTTTGTGTGATGTTGAGCATGATGTAACTTCATGTTAAAGGTTTATGTTCATTCTGCAAAGGATTACAGGTTCGTTTTTCATTCTGGAAGATCCACGCACCCCGTCGAAAGTTTCGTATGTATGCAATCTGGTCTTTCTGCTCTTCACACTGTGCCACGTGTTTGTCAGATTCCCCACGGAACATAAGCTTTCTTTGCAGATAAACGTGTGGTGCAGAGACGTCTGCCTCGACGCATTTCTAATAACCATGCTAATCGTTCTATCTGTTGCCCACGTTCAGTCATGACTCAGCCTGGTTTCTGTGACGTTTCCTGTCCGAATTCCTCCGCCTGTGCTTGCAGATTTCCTGGTTGAGAAGGACAACACGTACTGTGTATGCGAGACCCCCTGCAACATGACTCGGTACGGCAAGGAGCTGTCTATGGTGAAAATCCCAAGCAAAGCTTCAGCCAAGTACTTGGCTAAGAAGTTCAACAAGACTGAGCAGTACATAGGGTAAGGGTGCAGGGAGGCCACTGGGGTTGATTAGGGTGCTGTTACCTGCAAGTTATGGAATAAAGATCGACGATTTCGTTCACCTGTGGTATGGCCATTTTTTCCCCTCTATTATTCTACTCTAGAGAGAACATATTAGTCTTGGACATCTTCTTTGAGGCCCTGAACTATGAGAAGATCGAACAGAAGAAAGCATATGAAGTAGCAGGACTGCTTGGTGAGCCTCACTATTTCGGCGAAGTCTCTCAGAGCGACGAGCTGGTCTCCAAGTGAAAAATGTCAGGAGGGAGCTCTTTTGGGAGTCAGTTTCTGTGCTAATGCTCGATAATTAAGCACAAGATGCCACAGTCCCTGTGACCATGTGGTGATTAACACTAGTGATGAAACTCTCTTTTTGCTGCATAGGTGACATCGGTGGACAGATGGGTTTGTTTATTGGAGCCAGCGTCTTGACAATATTGGAGATTTTTGACTATTTGTACGAGGTGAGTATTTGCACGTCACTTTTATTTCGTGGGATGTTCCAGATGTGAAGAGTAGGAACGATGGGTGTAGATGGTTCCATTTTGAGGGTGTGTTCCTTAGTGCTGGTCCCACTACGCTGTGGCCCACAGTCCTCCATGTTAGAAATCATTAGAAGGGCTTCAAAACACGATGAGTGACACGGATCTGGCCGATGTTCTATTCTTTGCTGCTGTTTCCTCTGGAAATAGATTGAAACCCGAATGTGGATTGCTTGTTTGCAGTATCATGCATTACCACAACAGATTTCTTTTATAGACCGTATTTAGTAGGTATGGAGTGCTACGTAAAGAACCAACTTATGTCTTGAGGTTACTGATTTGTTCTTGTGATATCGGTCAGGTTGCATATTTACATCTTGACGTTCCCTTTGATTTGCGCAGGTGTTTAAAGATAAAGTCCTGGGTTTCTTCATAAACAAGAAACGTCCCAGACGGTGTCAGAGCGACAATCTGGTAACTAGCGCCCCTCAGCACAGCAGCCAGAGTCCGTTCTTTTCAGCGCTTGATTGTTAGTGTGGATGTTGCTCACTAGCGAGCCGTGTCTTTTTCCCGAGCCGTGGGGATGCCGAGGGCCTTTGCCTCGTCTCAGGAGAAGGCCCACTGCTCTTTCGTGATTTAGCGGATAACGAGATTTGTTTTTGGTCGACACCACAAAAGCTAAAACGTCTCCAAAACCGGATAGGCTTCAGTCTGCACCACAAAAGACTTAAAACTGCCGAGACCTTCCTGATTCAGAAGTGTCTGTTGAACAGCCGCCGTCGTCTTCGTAGTCGTGATGCGGTCTGACGCGACCTCTACGAAGGCGATTTGTGATTCCATCCGTAACTGGGCAGCTCCGTCCTGCAGTCGGCCACCTAGCAGCTGAGCTCCGAAAAAGACACGTGCTCCCCCTACTGCCTGGAGGTCTCTCTGCATGAACAGTTGCTTTGGTCCTGGAGTTTGGCTGACATGGCAGAGCATTGTTAAGAGAACGCCCCCTCCCTTCAAATAAGCGCATTACATGGCCAGAGAAACTATACATAGCCAAATCCAGTGTGTAACCATTTTACTGTGGAAAGTAGCCTAAAACCCTTAGCTATGTATTGTAACCAAGTGATACCTGTGATTCTAAATGGATGGCATGATATTTTGTTCCATTACTTGTGGTGGTTATTTGAATATATATATCTGTACTGCACATATATTAAATGCCATTCGTTTGGAATTCAGAGAATGACACAGAAGACTCCAGTGTCTCTGAATGATGGAACAAAATAGTAATTGACCGGCATTTAATATCTGCAGTAAAGTGTTGTGCTTGTCTGATTATTTGTGTTGTTAAAACCTTTGGGAGCGTAAATAAGATGAGAGCTTGACATACCTAACTACTGGATGGAGTTGCCATGTCAACTTGCTGGTACTCTGTAGCAGTTGTCTCTCGTAATGCTGTTCTGTTTTCTTTGCTGTCCGGGCTTGCGAGCCCCTGCACGGGACCCCCAGAGCCCACTGTATTGTACTGTTTGGAATACAAGAGCTATACTGTTCAATACAATACTCAACTATACATCCTTTTCACACGTGTCCTTTGTGACCCTCGGTGGACTGCGTTTCATTCGTTCCAGTTCTGAGTGTTCTGCTCCTCGTGAGAATTACTTTTTGCCAGCACATTGTGCCTAGCCAAAACCAGTGCTGCGTTTTCTTTGATTTGATGTTTTAAACTGAAAAATTCTTGCATTTACATGCTAAAGGGTAACGTGAAAAACAAAAACTAGGATATGACGTTAATAGCTGTACTATCTAATTGTCAGCCTCTGCTAACTCTAACGTTTGTGTTATGTCCCAGAAACTGAGATGGTTACGGACCTCTTAAATGTATTATGTAACTGCTATCCTCCCTCTAAAGAATTTAGCGATTAAAATTAGATCACAGTGGATATATATTCTTTTTTAGCTTTGTCGTGTCTTGACAGTAGTCTTCAGTTTGAGTAGAAAGTAGAATATTCTGAAGTTTCATCCGCATCTGACATTAAAGTCGATGGAATCATGAATACATGCAGAAGTGTGAATGCTTGGCATCAGTCGTTTGTACAAATCGCACACAAGTCGATTGGTTGGCGATGGTTCGCGTCTCCTTGAGTCGTTGCCACGTTTTGCTTTCCCTAATGAGCTTATTCCACAGAGGAGGTCCAGTACGTTGACTTTAGCCTAGCTTTTAATTTGGTGTGAACTCCAAAGTTATTCTTCCTCAAATAACCACACGATGACATCTCCAGCTACACTCCAGGACATGGAAGATGGGGAAAATACTGAACTCGATGTTCTCCGTTGTGATACCCCGTGGAATGTAAATGTTTTTTTAAATAAGAATATTGTAACATGATTTTGGGAACTTTTTTTCCCTTAATTTTAAATCTTTTTGGCATCCGTGGCCATACCGTCAAGATTGCAGGTGTCCTCAGCTTGGAGACCTATGAACACACGCGGCAGACGGATCACATATCTGCACGCCACCTAGACACTTTGGGAGACTGTTTATGAAAAAGGTCGCGTGCAAGCTTATGCCGAATGTTTTATGCAGGCAGCAAGCTTCAAATCAAAATCCATATCTTAAGAACATTCAGCATTTTCTGACAACGTAGTCAGTCCCCAAACATTTAAACATGGGCCATGTGCCCTTCCCATTTGCAAATACATAATTGAAATTAAGGGAAAAAATGCGAACATTTAATTCAATTGATTCTTAAAGGCCTGAATTAGAAAAAGGGAGAAAAGAACCATAAATTCAATCTCTCTATTCCAAACCTTTAATTGCTGGAACAGATAAAAGGAGATTCTCATTAAATTGAAATTCACACAAAGTTACAAATCATGGTTATCTGCATCATTAGCCACAGGCATTCTAACATGTGGTGAGTTCACATCTACTGTTCCTGGTTCCAGTTAAAAATCTGAACCTAATGCTTCATTTTTTTTCACTGCATGCTTTAATAGAATACAGTGACCCATGTTTGCTGGCTCCTCTGGTGACCCCAGACTGACATCACCTTCATGTCCTGGAGTGTTCTACTGCTCCATTATACTCAATGGCCACCATGATTTGTTTCAAAGCACTTGTTATTTACTTAATCTCTGCATTGAATTATTTTGCTTACTTTTCTTTAATTTCAATCACCTTCTTCATCTTTCTTTTCATCATGTCTATTCCAGGAATTTCCAGAGAATGCAACCAGCTCCGGTGTCACGCCTAGTCTTGCCCCCAGGTAGTGATCTCCCTTGATAACAGATCCCGCCCCCCACCCTCTCTCTCTCTGTTCAGACTCACTCGGAACCATTCCATTCTCCGTGCCCTTGCTGCAAGAGACTAACACGTTCAACTTGAGCAGTTTTCTGCAGAATACGTTATATAATTTAAGGCTTGATTTTTATTTTTCCCCCCCAACAGATTTAAAAAATGGCTGTTTAAGTTTCTTAATGATTCTTCACAATTAGGTATGAATGCAGATCGCTGCTTAACAACCTGCTACACAGTGAATGGACTGGACAGAACTTTCGGAATCCTGGATAAACACTCCCCGCAGCCATTCTTAGAAGTCACCGAAACTTTCTTAATGACCTCAGCAGATGCAGTAATTTTCTTCCCCTTCTCTGAAATATCTACTCATTTTGGTCCCATTTAGACTGGTGTCAGTTTGGATTTGAAGTCTCAGCTCTGAAACTTGTCACCAGTCAGGATATTTTCACGAGAGACTAACTTTAAATTCCACAGAAACCGAAAAATGCAGTGTGGCACTGTGTTTCTTTGCCAGAGGTCCTGATTTTTCAGATTTTTTTTTTTTCTTTTTCTTTTTTGAGCAGTGGCTTCTGTTAACGGTTGGCCTTTGGACAGTGCATCTGTGCAGAAAGTCCTTTTACCAGCGAATTGCTGTATGTGGTCTGTGTATAAATGCCTGCCTTTCCAAGAGAATCGTTCTCACTAAGCCCAAGGCTGTTGCACAGCAATTTGTAGTTGATCGTCCGTAAAGGAGATATGTCATCACAAATGGGATGCTGGATCCTGGTCGGGCCTGTAGCTCCTCTCAGAAATCAAAAAGAAATTCCATATTTTAGTTCTCCATCACAAGAAATACTCCATGTTTTTTTTTTTTTTATTTTTTTTTTTTATATAAAGAGAGTCATCCATTCATCCCCGTTATCTGAAATGAGAAAGGATGTGTAAGGGAAAAAGCATCAAAGACAACATTATCAGAAGCTGGCAGCTGGCTGTGATAAGTTTTGGGGGTGGGGGGGTGACGGCTGATTGTGCTTGCTTGACGTTAGTGTGCTGATGGACCCCCCTGGGGATTATTTAACATTTATGCAGGATACAGCTCTT
>JAACJT020000064.1:2526941-2540212 GCA_009936485.2 Gymnarchus niloticus | reverse complement strand
AAGAGAAAAGGACCTACAGTTAATATTTTTACAATTTTTTTTGACTACCTTTAGAATGGTTGTTAGGCCCCCCCCCCCCCCCCCCCCAAGGCCTCTTTTAAGGCTTGTTAACACCAACAGGTAGCGGCCGATGTGTGTTGGATTGACTGTGTTGAGTTTGTGATTGCGTTAAACTGGTACATACGATAACACCCATTACCTGCTGATATTGTATATCATACAGAAATCATTTCTGCATATAATAATTCGAAGGGTTTGATGGAAATGTTGGTTTGAATCGAGCAGTGTTGGAAAAACGCAGTTCAGTGAAAACACAAGCGTGGAACTCAGCCATCTTAATAGGAAAGGAACCGTGTACAGAGGCGGTTATAAGTAAGTCATTATTTAATAATAGTTTGATGACATGAACCTCAGAATTATTTGCAGTCTGTCTTAGATATTCTGGACCAGTCTGAGAAGTTCCACGTTCTGTAAGCACCTCTTCACCTGGAACCCCGGCAGCAACAGATAACTTTAGTTGCAAGCATGTTTGTTTTTCCAGTATTCTGTTTTCCTGACTTAGGATTCTTGAATAGACTGTTAGCTAAGAGAATACTCCCAATGTCTTCTGCTGTAGGCTTTAAACTCCTGGTTATATCTGCCCAGCTCTTTTCTCACATTTATTGTCAACATCAGCCAGTATATTTTACCAGTCCAACAGCCTTCATTCCTGAAGATCCACTCTAGTTCGCCCTTCCAGTAGAACATTGGCTCTCCAGCATCTCATCTAATTGATTTTCTCTTTCAGCTTAGCTTTTGTTTTCTTCAAACCCTTAAAATTTACAGGTTGTATTGCCTTGAGTCCTGACACGCTGCTGGCTGTAAAATACATTTCTCATCCCAGATTTTGGCAGGAATGGAAATATTAGAGACTTCACACAACTCCGTTTAGCGCCAAACAGTGAAAACGAATGCATTTCTTCAGCCTTGCTGTGGTTCTGTTTTCTATCTGGGCCTTTCTCTACTGTGAAGGTTGACTATTTGAAGAGCACACATCTTTTTCCCGGTCTGCACATCTGCCTGCTTGATAGTGTTTTACTGAGAAGGGAGGCAGCTCAGTTATGACGCATCAATGTGTTCTCAGTACTTTCTCCTTCACGCTAATGATATAATAATAATAGTACAACAGTATGCCGTCTTTGCTTTGCAATATACTCCTTGGTAATTACAGGACTTACGGGACAACTTTTAATGAGACCAAAAGTACCCCAGGGGATTAAGTGAAATGTCAGCGATGGTAAGTGAGAGAGGAAAGGTTGACTTCTGTATCCATTCTTATTTCTATGTCTCTTTTCATACTGATTAGCTCAGTGATATTTTATGAATTTTAATCATAATCAGTGGAAATAGGAACAGTGGGGATGTAAAAGGCGATCACAAAACTGGCTGTCGACAGGAATTCAAGTTTCTGTTAGTACATAACTCAATGACTGTTTATCCTGTACATAAAGCTGACTGTTGTTAAACACACAAAGCCTCTGAAACACATTTGTTTTTTGTTTGTAGAGGCTGAGCCCAGCTTCTCTCTCCTCTAAATGATGGGTGTGGAAATCCTACGATTCCATTAATTGGTACCGTGTTCGAACTCCAGCTCGAAGGATCCCTTCGGTGTCCCTCTCGAGCTTCTGGCTAAGAAGCTTTAGCGTTATTCCCTCCAGTCCATCTGACCATGCTGTAGCGAGAAAGCGTAGAGCACCCCCAGCTTAGGAGCTGCCAGCTGAGGAGAAGAGCAATACTGATGATTCACTCTGTCGTCTTGATGGCCTTCGAAATTGAATGAACCTGTCTATAATCAGCTCGATTAATATTCGTCAATTCTGCTACTTTAATATAATAACAATAATAAACAGGCTACATTTAGATTGTGCTCTTCATTCCACCATGGGATGTGCAGCATCATTTAATGAATTCTGAAGTTTATTATAAGCAATAAAATACATTCTGCAGACAATATCTCAGAATTTAAAGAGAAAATAAACTTCTCCAGTTGATTTACAGTTTGTATTTCATGACTCATCGGTTCCACTAAAAAAAAAAAAAAAAAAAAAAAAACTGAAAAGGTTTTGTTTTTTTGGCTGTAGATGTTCTCCTTCCAGTCGGCTCCTAATTATACAATAGGACGAACCACATGAAACGTAAACAGTGCTGTTTATAGTTAAGGGGGATTAATAAGATGGCCGAATTATATTTTACTTTTCATTACAGTGTCTAACTGTTACCCCCTCCTACACACACTGATAATGTGAGTCAAAACTGTCAAATCTGCAGACTATTTTAGGATGCTATCAGCAAGATTTTTTAAGTCAAGCAGCACTGTATGTGCTGGCTTTGGGACACTCTAATATGGTAAATATATAAGAATGACCGCCAAGAACCTGTGTTTTGTGGCCAACCACAGAGAAGCAGTGGCCACCGGAGAACACTGAATGAAGCGAGACAGTGTGCTGGTTTTAAAGGCCTCTTGGCAACACCGTGTGATTTTAAAATCTCCGGGCAACGGAACAACTGTGGGATCCTAGTTCTGTATTGGCACAAAGCTTTTAATGGGTTTTTAAAGTGAACTTCAGCCCACTTAGATTATCCTGTAGCTCTGTCCTCAACTAGTCAGTCGGATGTATTCTGCTCTTCAAGCTCAGCAGTTCTGTGTTGTTGTGACCCTCGTCCCCCTCTCTTCTCCTTGCATGTCCACTGCGAGTCCTCGATGCCTCGTTCCCGTGTATCTTTGCTATGTTTTACCACATATTGTGTATATATCTACTCGTATCAGTAAAGTACATGGAAGCCAGATGAAGCAAATGACATGTTCCTCGAGACTGACTGTGACTCTGACAGAGAGCCAGCACTGATGGCATCTGTGTCATTTAACGTGCGTTTTTAATAGTGCTGTTCTGTCATTTTCGACACAGCTGAAAGTACCATGGTTAGAAAGGTACTCTGTGACTGTGAGGTCCTCCTAAATGTATAGTTTTTATACCAGCTAGATCAAATATTTACCCAGTTCACTAGTCCAAACTAGTATTCTGGAGAACCAGTCTGACTGGGGGGGGTATTGCTGATTTTTCAACATCAACTTTTGATGAAAGTAGTTTTAGTCTAGATTTGTAGTCCTTGTTCTGTCATGACATCTTAATGCCCATTAGCATGTCAGACACAATATGTCTGGCACCTTTACCTCAGAACAGCTGAACTGTTGAAACCATTACCTGCTTTACCTTGTTTTTAGCTCTGTCCTCTGATTAGCATACAATCTGTCTTAAAGCAGAAGCTGCTACATCCTCTTCTGAAAATCATCATAGTAGAGATGTTAATGCATTAAAATAGCCAAGCATTTAATATTTTTTTTACCTTTTAAAAGCTTTTAGTTTAAATGTTTCCGTAAAGACCTGTGTCAGATTTAAATGTGACTCCTAAGTCTGTTCTGAATTACACGTCGTTTGAGGAACGAATAGGAAGTACCAGAGGTTTGTTTTCATGGTGTTGCCCTTCGGCATTCACAACAACCCACCATTTCTCTAGGCTCATCTGTTTTTTTTTTTTTTGTTTCGTTTTGAATTGCTGCTTTGCATTTTGGGAAATCTAAACACACGGGAATGGCAAGGAAAACATAATGGTGTCATATCCTGTGAACACTGAGACGTGTCTTTTTTTTTAAAAGGATTTTTTTGGTCAATGTAAAGAATTGAAAGGATGGGAAAGGGATGATTTATACAAAGAGCAAAAGGAGTCTGAAAACATCCAGCCATTTATATTTTATACATTAAGTTCAGATCTTTTGAAATGCATATAGAATGGTGCATATTTCCTCCATACTGTTAAACATCTTCACCTCTGTCTTACCTGTTCTGGCACCTGGGGGACTGTAACTTGGCTCATCTGGCTCCATTTACTGTATAAATATATTCCTTAAATAACTACCTACATATTTTGTGAATGAACTATGACCTGAAATATACTTCAAATAAAATGCCCTTCTCGTAAATCTCATGTTTTATGTCTCCATGCCTTGAGTGGTATTCTTTGCTGGTTGATTAAGGAAAACGAGATGTATGATCATCTTTGGCTGTCAGTCTAGTGTAGCCCTAGCACATTTAAAGAGAAGCCGAGTTTTTTTTTTCCTACAGAAATTGCATTGAAATTACACAAAATTAGTTCTACACTCGAGTACTTTATTAAATACTTATACAAATATACAACTTAAAATGTACAGGTAGTCTACACAAAAGTACTAAATAGCAAAAACTCAATCCTACAAGTGATCTGATAAAAACTAACAGGCTCAAAGAAGAAAGTGCACTAGTAAGGTGATCCTTACTTTTTGTTTTTCTTGCCCCGTCATTTTCTTGTATAAAAAGTAGCTTATTTTGGCAATGTTATATTTTTAGGTCTGCTTTTGGCTCCTCACTGGAATATTTTGGCATGGTCCTCTTGAACCTGAAATGCTAAGCCACAGACCAGCCTTGCTGTTTGCTGCTGTTCCTGCCACTTGATTTGCTTTTATTCACAAGAGAACTCGAAATGCAGTGTATAATTAAAAACAACAGAAACGGCTAAACAACAAGGCCTTGAATACTATAATTAGGGTCGGAGTTTCCTTTCTAGAGAAATTGTGTCCAAGGGCCAGCAGTGTGATTTTTATAGAGATTCTGGAACCCAATTTACACATTTAAAGCTATTAAAATTGACATGACCTGTTTTTACACTTCTAAAATTAGGTGGAACGTAGGTGTGATATAGTCTAATGAAAAGCTACAAAAACTAAACCAACCAACCAACCAACAGGAGTTTTTGTAACCACGCTCAAAGTCAATTTGTGAATTATTCATGTTTCACCTGAATTCAGCCCAAGAACTGCAGGAAATCCTACTAACGGACTATTTCCAGACTAAATTACATCTTAAAATAACCTCTGAGAAAACATACCTTAAAACAACTCACTATTTGAAATGGAAAGATCTCTATAGAAGGTGTTTTGTATATTTCAAAGTCAAAGCAGGCAAGCACATACTCAAAGAAGAAATGTGTGTGATCTGAATTTTTATAATCTTAACCATGACCTTTAACCTAGAAATGAACCTAATGACTGCAAGTTAAGTGTGATGGTCTGTTGTCTTTTGTGATTATTATAGGCTATGCTAAAACCTTGTGATTGTGTGTAACCCTAAAACACGCACACAGTGAAAAAGTTTAACAGCATGGATACAAAAACAACAACCAAAAAAAAAAAAAAACACTTAAGGAACCAAGCCAAAAATGAAAATACCCGTCAGTAAGAGTTTTTGCTGCCCTGGAATGGGACTCAGGCTCAGACATAATCAACTGGCTCATTCAGTCCTAAAAGTTAGTGATGGGACAAATGAGGCTTCAAACCCCACTGTGGCTGGGAGAATGGTGCTAGCCAGCTTTGATTGATTAGTTCAGGATACTCCCACCCACCACAGGTTTTGAAGCCTCATTTGTCCCATCACTACTCAAAGTAGCATCCAACACTGTGTCGTTCAGTGCTGACAATGTGTCGATAAGACACTTGTTGAATGATAAAATGCAACAACAACAACAACAACAACATCATAAGAGGAACACGCGCGAGTCCACACGACAGTTATGCTCCTGCCTGTCCTAGCAAAACAGGGATGCCTCTACTCTGTGTTCATTCCGTAAGAATCCAAATGGTGAAATTAAACGACAAAAAGCAAAAACGACCTTAAGATCCTGCAATTAAAGGGGAAAAAACATCATGACCCATACAAGAAAGCCTGAGAAATAAGTACATTTAAATAAGATTTTTTCTTTAATTTATACATTCTTAAACAAACGTTAGTAAGTGGCAAATAGTTCTACCTTAATGAACCTACCCCTAGAACGATACATACAGAAGCCAGCCAGTAGCTGGGTGATAGTGCCTTAACTTTAATCTTTAGCTGGTTTGGCTAAATGAATATTTTTATTCCCCTACATATGGTATTGAACCCACGCTGTCACCTGCCGCTAAGAGAAAAGGACTTTAACCTTGTTTGCAGACAAGAGATGCGATCTAGGCACACCTGAGCTTCAATGAGGACTCTGCTTCTCCGACCGTCAAGGAAAAGCCGGCGCCTGTCAGGTGAGAAGCTTTATAGAAACAGGAGACTTGACCGCATTCACAGAAGCCTGTGGTGTGATTTAATCGGACTCCATTCCTTCCTGACAGCTACTACATGCAGGGAGAAGGTTCTGACAATAGGTGTCATAGCCATTGGTGTGGGTTAGGATGGAGTAGAGGAATTCTATCTGTCAATCGGGGGAGGTCCTCTTTGGCCAGGTTTTAGTGACCATCTAGGGGGGGCAAAAGTCAGCGAAATAAGGGTGCTGCAGGGCTTCCTCTGCTGAAATGCGCTGCACAGGATTGCACTTCAGGAGATTCTGTGGAGAGATCCAGTTAAACGTAATCATAGGGCTTCCTGACAGACACAGGAGGAGGGGCTAAAGCCAGGCTGACACGCTTCACTGTAGGCATGGTGGAAAAATACCGAACTTCACCCTTACCTGACGCATGATGGCCAACTAAGAATCTTCACACACTACTTATTTTAGACCAACGATTATGATTTTATCCCACTATCAATGCCACATAAAGTGACTTTTTAAAGACGCTCTTGCGTGTTCACCTGCAGCAGGTCCCTTCCGGTGGCGCTGAGCTTGGGGACCACGTTCCCCAGTGACGTGGTGGCTGGATACATCGGGTACGGCTGGATGGAGAGGCACAGGTAGCAGTGCAGTCCCTCGATTTGTCACACTTTAAGAAAGCTTCTGCAAAGTGCTTAGTATCATAGACTATACACAGCTTGTCTATCCGAGGTTCGAACCCAGGACACAAAGGCCTAACAGCCTCACATGTATAGCTTGAGAAAAAAAGAAAAAAAAAAAAAAAAAAAAACGCCCTGACAGATACATTCAGTGGGGCTCTCACCTTATAGTCGGGCAATTTCGTCATGGTTGTCCACTGCTCCTCAGTTGGAGTTCCCAACAATGTATGGAAGCGTTAAGGTGAATATATGATTTACACAGAAGAGAATGCCATCTCCACAGCACTGTCACCTGTCTGGAAGGCCTATTCATGCTTGCTGTAGCAACCTAGCGAGATGGCATTGTGATAAGTATTCATATATGTGGTGTGGTGAAGTTCTTATTCACCACAGAATTACTGCAAGCTAGCTGAGGAATGAGAACCACCACCGTGACAGAATCCGATGTAGATGTCTGCAGAGCCCTGGAGCCAACAGAAACCATATCTGTACACTACGAAGCAGGCCAAAGATAGTTTAGCAGCATAATTAACTGTGTGTATAACAGATTACCAGTGTTGCTCTGTTAGGTACCTATGTCCGTAACCGAAAGGTCACTGCTTCAAGTCCTGCAGCCGGCAAAGCTGACCCTGTCACCCTTGGGCTCTTGAGCAAGGCCCTTTACTTGAATTGCTCCAGGGGCCCCAGACACCGGCTGACCCTCAGCTCTCAACTTGACAAACAAGATGGGAAAATGTGAGACCTACAGATTTCCCCACAGGGATGAATAAAGTAATAATTAGATCATTAAAATGTACAGGACTACCATCTGAGTTATGCTTTTTAAATGGATATCGGAAAATCCTTTTCAGCTGGTCATCCACATCATTCCCAGGGAACAGGGGCCTTCCTGCATTTGCTAGCTCTGGAAAACAACGACACACCATCTCAGAGGAACAACCACGCCCAAAAGCCAGGCCCTTTTCGTCCTCCTGGCACCGAACGGGACGCACAGGCCCCAGGTCAGTTGAAGCAGTGGAGTCTTAGGATTCACTGTAAGTAGTAAGTGGCTACACTCATGAAATGCACAAAAGCGGAGGGCTCACACCCTCAGAACATGGGCTGTGTCCTACATTTAAATATCGGCCGTAGCCTTTAAGATGCAATACGATGTCCTTCTAAAGTCCTTCTCAAAAGATAATACTGTGAAAACTGCTAGTATCAGGAGGACAGGTGCAGCTCTGTGCCGTGGGCGGGCTCCAGAGGAGCGGCCCACCTGCGAAGATGCACCCTGCTGACCACATGTCGATGGAGGTAGAGTACAGCTTAGCACCAAAGAGGACATCTGGCGGCCGGTACCACAACGTCACCACCTGCAGGTAAGAAGAGTGTGAGCGTCAAGACGTTTGGCTCTACAACAGCAATCAGACCTCGTTTAAGACAGCCAAATGGAATCTTGTATGGAAAAGGAGGCCAAGCAGCTCAAAGGTCTATTCTGAGGTAAAAGCTTGGCGTTCCTCACCTCGGCCGAATAACACCTCACCGGAATGCCAAATGCTCGGGCTAAACCGAAATCGGCCAGCTTCAGCTCTCCATTCTGCAGGGTGTGAAGAAGAGCATTTTTAACTGCTTGGAGAGCCATCTGCTGAAAGCTTTTGGGGGTCGGTACACCGACACAAATGTAGCTAAATGCTATCTTAGAATGACGGCCAGCTAGGTCACTGCCGTGTCGATCTCACCCGGTTGATAAGCAGGTTCTGGGGCTTCAGGTCCCTGTGCAGCACATTTCGGCTGTGACAAAAAGCCAGCCCCTTTAATAACTGGTACATGAAGGACTGGAGAGACAGAGAGGAATGAGGGGGATGATGATGATGGGACGACGATGATGTTCTGTTTTTAATCACCGACCACAGGGTGCAAAGTCTTTCCTGAAACGTGATCACTATTATTACGTGTCACTAACACGCATGACAGGAGAAAGCCTAGACGGTGTATGGCTTCATACGGCTTTAAGGGTGACATTTCTCCAAACGGAAATCACCTTCTCAGATGCAAATCCCAGAACACGTTTCAATTCAATTCGTTTTTTTATAGTGCCTCTCACAACACAGTTGCCCCAAGGCACTTAAAAGGAGTGCGTGGTAATTACAATTTCTGGATGGCTTCACGCAAAATGTAAACACGACGCTGTAAAACAGTAAACTCTCTAAACAAAAGCCAGCTCAATTAATCAAGCCTTAGCATTAGAATGAAATCTGTTAGCAGCAAATAATTATTGCCATAACTGTTACTCTAAATCGAACGTGGGCTAAACCTTGGTGCACAACACCTCTCCATTTTGACGTGGGGAGGACAATAGGGCCTGGCTGTCATCGCCAGGCCAAAGCGCTGAGAGCATGGCCAGGTATGCAGCCATCACTAGGGAAAAGGCTCTCTCACACGTTCCCATGACAGGGTCAAAGACGACCACCAAAGGACCAAGCAGAGTGCTGCTGAGAGGTACCAAACTGGGTCAGCACACCTTTTTGGTCAAGCTCCTCTGCCGTGACGATACTTTTTCCAAGTCGCCCATGTGTGAGTGCAGCTTCTCCACCCTCCTCTCCTTATCTGGGAAGGACTGAGTGTCACTCTGGCTACAGCTTGGAAGGCGTACGACCAGATGTTTCTTCTTGATGGACCGTGTCCTGGCTGAGTGGCAGTCTTTACATAAACCTGCCAGGCGCATGTTGCCTTGCCAGCATGTTTTATCCCCACTGCACACATCGCAGTGGCCTCAATCTCTTTCCTATAGAGTAAATGAACTGTTTCTTTGCAGTGATTCAGGTTGAGACTTGTGTCTGTTTATTTGTGTAAACACACAAGTATTTTTTCCTGTTAACTGTTTTGAGGGTTTCTATTAATTTAAAGGCAGATACTTAAGGTTGAGAGTCTTTGTTTTACTAATGAAATGTGGTTGTAAAATAGTTTGGTAGCTTTATTTTTAAAAAGTGACTGCAGTTTGAAGAAGTTTTAAATATCTGTCTCTTTAAATACATTCCAGAAAGCTAAATAAATTACATAATGAAGTGTATTACTGACTAAAAAAAAAATAACTTACTGCTCACCTTGACAGTTTCAGGATCCAAGTCCCCGTTACAGCTGTCAAAATATTTCTTTAAATCCTAAACAGTGAAGAAAATGAGGTTTGCTTTTTAAATGTTTAGTAATACAGTAATGTCAAAGAAAATATGAAACTACTCAGAAGCCAGTGGATTAAAGTCAGCCCAACTCCTGCAACTGCAAAGCAATACTTGTTTGAAAGAGACAAAAATCCCCTTCACAAGCATCGTACATTAAATGTTAAGTACTGTATCCATAATTATCCACGATAAACTGACCCATTCCTGCAATAAAAATAGCATTGTTCCATTCGGTACTAAAAGTAGGTCACCGTTGAGCTCTATGGTATCAATACAAATGGACTAAAACCAACACTTCCTGACTAAAAACAACCACCAAAGCCAAGCAGGCAATGCAAAGAGGACGCCTTCTACTCAACCCCACAGGCCGTCTTCGATTTGTGGGACGTACAGTCACGCAATGCAAAGTGTTCCCATAACCTGCTTCCAACATGCAAAAAAAAAAAAAATCAGACCTAACTGTCACGCTGTGTGATTTTTACAGTGATTTTACGACAGCTTACCTGATCACAGTATTCAAACACTAACGTTAGCTTTTTGTCGCTGTGCAGCACGTCATGCAACCTATAAAAAGAAAACCTGAATTGATACAAGTAAACTTCCTGTTTTGTGCATATAACCACATTCATGCAGCATGTAAAAAGGATATAGAAACTGCTTAGTGTTTTTACTGCTGATAATGTTAGCCAGCCATGGAAATCTATTCCACTATTGTAGAAATGTTACTCAGATCGTTATTTAAAATCTCCTCAGAAAGATGGTTCGCCAAAGGTTTATTTGACATTAAGCTCCCATCATGCCTCAGTGTGTTTCATGCCTACCTCACTATGTTCTTGTGTTTCAGTTCTTTCAATAAACAAATCTCCCGCAGCGCTGAGCTTGGAACCCCCTCGAAAAAGTACGATGACAGAAGAGGACTTAGAAACATTCAGCTTGTCTTATTACGTATCACGTAATGACACCTTAACGCAAATACCTCATCGTCATCGTCTAATCTCACTCTCTTCAGAGCAACAATCTCGTGAGTTTCTCTGTTCTTGGCTTTAAAGACCGTTCCGTAGGTACCTGCGAGAAATCCGTAATCAAAAGCTTATGATGCTGACAAATTTACATCCACTTTAAGATCAGTAAAATATTTATGCACAACATTTTGAACATTGTTATAAATATTTAAAGTATTTATCATAATACCGTGTAGTAAGTGGCATGGTTGCCTCACATCTTCAGGGGTGGGGGTTTGAATCTTCCCTTTGCTCAGTTTATATGATTGCATGATGGACAGGCAGTGTTTCTCAATGATTAGCACTGTTGCCTCACACCTCCACGGTTAGGGTTCAAATCCCGCCTCTGCTCTGTGTGCGTGGAGTTTGCATGTTCTCCCTGTGCTTTGTGAGTCTCCTGCGGGTATTCCGGTGTCATCCCACCATCCAAAGACATGCAATGTAGGCTAACTGGTGTGTTTAAACTGCCCGTAGTGTGTGTTTGGATGTGTGATGGTTTGGTGCCCCGTCCACGATGTCCCCTGCCCTGTGGCCTAAGCTGTCTGGGATAGGCTCAGGGCAACCCTGCATGGGATAAGAGGCTTGGAACATGGATGGTTATGTTCATGTGCTCACCTCATCTCGTGTGGGTTTCCTCCCACACTCACACAGTGAGGCTAATCATTGTCTCTAAATTGCCCATAATGTAGGATTGTGTGTCTACCCATGTACCCTGCAACGGATTAGCATCCTGTCCAGGGTGTACCACAGCCTTGTGCCCTGTGCTGGCTGGGATAGGCTCCATCTGCCCCGTCACCCAGTCAAAAGACACACGCATTATATAATCAACTGTCACGAACCGGTTCCTGGTGATTCCAGATACTGGAGATCAGTGGTATTCAATGAAGAAATGTCATTTCGCATGACAAACAAGAGCCTATAAATTAAACTAAGACAACCACTGAAACGTGGTAGTCAGGCCAGATTACCCCATTTACCTGTCAGAGTTTAATTGGGGGAAAACAGCTGTCACTAATCTTCAGTCAATGAATAACATTTTAAAGGGGGCGTGGTGGTTAACAGCACCTCAGACTGCGTGGATCCAGCTTCCTGGTACTGTACTAACCCCATTCACGGGTAGACAGCAAATATGCCAACAGACCAAGGAAGGTGCCAGGCGGCACATCACAGAGGGTAATTAAATTACATCTGTAAGATGTCCAGGGAGGGGCCTAGAATACCCTAGTTAAGGGTTACCTGGCTATGTCAGGTGCAACAGCGGGGCGGGGGGTTATAAATACAGCTATAAAGGATAATTAGTAACCAGATATGGAGGATTTTATAAATAAGGTCATGTAACATACAGCTCAGCTGTTAAGAAGCACAGGCTGCTGGTCTGCAGTAGCCTACGGATGAGTTATCTATCGTGCGAGTAAAAGAGACGTTAAACTGACACTTTGTGCTGCATTTAGAGAACAAAGGGAGGTTTTTATCGCCATGTAGCATCCGGATGCTATTGTGTCGCTGGCGGACTAGGCCGCGCTTTTAAATAGCCGGCGTCCCTTAGCCGCCTAGCTGTTAGAAGCTGGGCAGCCGAACGATGAGAGCACAAAGCACGACGGCCCCGTACTCACCTTCGCCGATCTTCTCCAATTTCTCGTATTTCTGCATGGTTCTTGGCGGCTAACGCTGCTAGCTTGCCCGGCTAGCCGCAGCTCACGAGCGCGCTCCCTTACGCTTCGCACGAGGATTTAACGTAGAGCGGCGGCGCTCCGGGCCACCTGGCGGCCAAAGGCGGAACTACAAGCCGGTCGCCGCCCACCTCCGCGATCTGGGACAGTTCATCTTTTTACGTCCTGTCCCTATATTTTTATTATATTAGGTGTTACATTGGCCCTCAGAAATTATTCTATCGTTTTTTTTTTTTTCCCCGTTAAGGTCACCTAAAAATCAGGACATCAACGAAAAGAATGTGACAGAAGGCTGCATACGAGGCACTTGCTCATAAAAAATATGCCCATCCACCAGCCTATAAGGTCAATTTTAAATTTAATGCGTTTCCCAGACAACCGCTCTTCCCACTTTCGAGAGGAGGCAGTGAGAAAAACAGAGCATATCTGTTCAAGTGGGCCGTCTCCTCTTTCTAGTTTTGGACTCTGTCGCCACCTTGCGGAAATTAATGGCCATGACAACTGACTCATAAAAAAGTTCAAACGGGGAAAAAGTTTACTAGTCTACTATAATATATATTAAAGTACACTTGTACACATTTTTTCATATTTGAAGATTTTTATTTATAGTATATATGAAAC
>JAACJT020000064.1:2500581-2523874 GCA_009936485.2 Gymnarchus niloticus | reverse complement strand
GGGGGGGTCAGAAGGAAGTGGTTTTGGAGTGAGTATTCTGCTGTGGGGGGGGGGCACTCCCAAATGTCAGTAGCTGAGAAACACACAGCGATTTAAACATGTACTTTATAACAAGACTCCTCCTCAAGGTGAGCAGCTGGAGTACCTGGTTGATAAAGCCGATGACCGTCCCTCGGATCCAGGAGGGGTCCAGGGTCCGAATGTCCTGACCGTCCAGCATGACCACTCCACTGTCGGGGTCATAGAAACGCTCCAGAAGAGAAGCCACTGTGGACTTTCCTGGGCAACGGGGTGAACTGACTGGTGAGTTGAGGTGAAATGGCAGAGTAGCCACACGATGGTTACATTAAACACTATATGATATAACCTCTTACCTCCTCCAGACTCGCCTACAACAGCCACAGTCTTCCCTGGAGGGAGGGAGAGGCTGAAGTTTTTCAGTACCTGGTGCCCCGGTCTTGTTGGATAGCTAACACAAGTGGAATTAATAGAACTAACAATTATATTTCATTTTTTAGTGCCTTTTTTTTTTTTTTTTACTGAATTTAACAGATTGGTATATGTCATAGACTCAAGGAATTGAACAGATAAGTACATTTTTCTAGATATTTATCAAGTAATAACATTTTAATTAAAATACTAATCAGAAATTTAAATAATTTGAAATTTCCCAGTTCTGAAAGCATGATTTAGTTAGATATATGTAAAAGTTTAAATAATCTTGCCTGAAAGTGACATTCATGAAGTCCACCCCCCCAAGGAGGGAATGGTATGGGATCCGGCCTCCCCCTTTCAGTGGAATGGTAGGCTCTAATTTCAAGTACTCAAACACACGGGCCCCAGCGCTGATTCCTCTCACCATCTGGGAAAATGTGGGATCTGTGTCACGACTCAGCAGATTTCTGCATATTCCGCACGCATGCATGCTTGAAAACTACCCCAGAGATGAGAAGGAACGAGTCAGCACCTGTCGTTTTCTTTACTATTAAAGGGACAGCTGTCCAGTTCCTGCGCAGGGGGCAGTCGGAAGTGGAAGTAGTGACACTTATACTTACTTGCCCAAACAGTACTGAGATGCTGGCCATGGATCTGCATGAAGACAAAGAACACCTCACTGAGAGCAACTACAGAACAGCCACCAGCTGCACTACACCCAGTACGTAGTAAAACAAGACGTCACTTTGTCAGGACTGCGGTGAGCTAACAGCACACAGCCTCGCTGTTGAGGGCCTGTGTCTGCAGCCAAAACCTTCCAAGTCACATTCCCAGTGATTTCTACAACTGCTGCTGCGAGATACCTAGGAGGGCACTTCACCCGAGCTGCTTGATAAGTCTAGGCATGTGAAACTGGGCTGTAATGCCTTAATAAATATGTGACTATAAATATACTGTATATTAAAAACAAAAATGGTTAGATTGCAGTGGGTTGCATCACATTTGTGTGCCAACAAGAAGATGTAAGATTAATTTCAAATTGCATCATGCATTGAACACTGAGCCTACATTCGGTGTGTTTCCTCTATTTGTTACAGTTTTGTGACATGATCTTGGCTTACATGACTTTTGAATGGATTGATTATCAGTAATAATATCACTGTGTCACATTCCATTTTTTGGTCTAACTAGTCTCGGAGTGGGTTCTCTTCGCTTAAAAAAACTCTCCGGTGCTGAGAAAGAAGAGTTTGGAGGTTGCAGCTCACCTCTGCACAGTCTGAGAGGCCACCAAAAATGACATGAGGTCACCAGGGGACATCTCCTCACTAGCCATTAAGGACCCCCCTGCAAAAATGGTGCCTAAAACAATGCCTGGTGAGAGACAAGTTCATACCGATGATCAACAACAATATATTGTCATTTCATGGTTTATTGAAATGTGAGTTTTACCAGTTTTGGATGGAATCCCATCTCAGGTGGTCCCCTGGTTTATGTCGTGCTAAGCTTCAGGACCCCCCCCCCCCCCTTTATGGATGGATTACACACAAGCTACTGTAAAAACTTACAATTCAAGACAATGTTGGACAGGCCTTGGAAAACTGCAATTCCAGACCCCAGACGTTCATTCATGGCACACGACTTCTCCACCTCACTGGCGTACATCCTGAGGCATGGGAGAAAGATGACATAAACTAATTAACGACTCAGATCTGCCTGGAATCATCAAGACAACCGCAAACCCTACCGGAATCATGCATGTGTGTCTGGAAGCATTCAGAAAATGACAAACGAATCCTTACTGCATCTCCCGGTCCTCCATGGCAAAAGCTTTCACTGTGCGCACATTTCCTATGGCCTCATCTGCCACGCCAGTTGCCTTGGCTACCTACGGCACCCAGACAGATGCAGATATGGCGCTGACACCCGTTCCATTTCCACGACAAAGGAAACAGCCGTCCCAGAAGGCCCTGTGTGTATCCCCAACAACTGTGCTCACCTGTTCCTGGGCTCTACGAGACAGTCGGCGCAGGAAGGAACCAACCAGGCTGCCAGCCCCCACCAAGCAGGGCATGACCACCACGGTCAGGCCAGTGAGCTTGGGGGAGATGAGGTAGAGGGACACAAAGCACCCGACCGTCTGGGTGACGCTACGCAAACCCTGAAGGGGGGGAGGCAAATAGACGTGCTGTGTGAATGAAGTCTCAGAGCACACACCTATGGATGCAGTGTACCTTAAGGTCAAGGGTCAAATTAACTGTCACCGCTACAACTGAATCTTCTCGGTGTGTATCGTGGGCTTCTGAAAATGACATTATACTCAACGGCAGATGTGGATACCTGAGAGACGACCAGTTTAAATGAAGACTTAAACTCTTGAACATCAGCCGTTAAGCGATTCACAAGCTGGCCCGTCTTGTTGGCATCAAAAAAGGCGACATCCTGTCTGGTGAAGAAAATCAACAGCGGGTTCATTTGCCACCCAACTGGCAATTCTAATGGTTTATCCCCACCAATGCCTGGTATGAAACATCCTGACAAGGACCCCTTTGGCATATTAAGCATGTTGTTGTGCCTTATGCAGCCTACTGGTACGCATGTCTTACGGTAAAAGCTATGCTACTGAACTGAAAGACCTTAGTAAAGACAGGAAGAGCTGTTTCCTCATGTCTGCAGCCACTCGTTCTCCTACCCTGGAGAGACAGATGATGTAACCGCTGGTCAACAGGCCCTGAAGACGGAAGTGAGCAGTAAAGGATGCGTTAGTCTGAGATGACATCACCTCCTGTGACCTCATCGACATCATGTGGGTAACCACGGCATGTGTGAATAGATCGGCTCTGGGATTGACAAGAAAATGACCTGTACTACCGCATGGACAAATAGGCTGTCATGCTTCCTGTGTGTTGAAAAGCCTTAGACGTTTGAACTTGAATCCCAAACTGCAGCTCACCTGGAGCCCATAATATCCCAGAAGCCTTAGAGCAGGGTCTCTCACTGCTCTGAGGTAGTTCCCTGGGTGGTCTCTCATGTAACAAGCCACCACGTTGACCAGGTCACCCAGCATGAGAGGGATCTGAATGTTCAGCACTGCTGCACCGAAAGCCAGCTGTTCAGTGCCAAGGCAAAACGGACAGTCATGATAGGACATGATTCATTTGATGGAACGGTCAAACTACCAATCCCTGCTGACAAAAAGGCTGTAAACAGCATTAATTATTTATTAAAAAGAAAAACTTCCAGGAGATAGATAAAATTATGGGTATTCATTTACAGTTTTTAGACAGAAATCCAATGTAACTTTCTATACAATCAAGTAAAATGAGACAGAAAGGACATTAAGGTGTAATTACTATTTCCTGCTTACAATTTACTCAAGAGTAAATTGTTTATACCATTCATTCAAAGTGCATGGTCGTGATGGCATAGGTTTCCAACTCCCACTTGTACGCATGAATAATGCTCAGCATGAAGTAAGGCAGTAAGAGTCATTAATTTGGTTGACATTACAGTCCCCTTAAGAATCCAAACGCTGGAGAATATATTAATTATCTATTGTAAAAGCTAGGCTGTTGATTTCATATTACTTACCACAATTGCGCTCAGAAGAGCTAGAATTTGTGGTTTAACGAACTCCCAGAGAATCGCCCAGCTAAAGTCGAGCTCAGCTTCTGGAGGTTGGACCGCAGCATCTGTAGCCCCATCCTGACAGTGTGCCGGGCTGCACAGCAGCCGTGCTGTGACCATCAGCACCGAGGGTCCCACCACAAACCAGCCCGGGACTGCCCTTGGGAGCTTGGCATTTCTCCCCATGGCGGTCCCGAGCAAATCCCGAACTCGAACCCACAACCGGACTGTCGCATCATTTGGCTTAGTTAAGACGCTCCGGGTACCGGAAAGTTGGGATAACGGGTTTTCTCTGCAAAAAAAAAAAAAAAAAAGACAACAGAATGACAGCTTTGGAATCATGACGTCATGATTTGTCTTGAAGTTATGCAGATGCCAGATGTCATGTCCTCGTATGAAATCCGTATACAGGTCACTATGGACTAGCTTCGAAAATGACTGCAAACCACACTTCCCGATGAATCTGGGAACATCCAACACACCATTCGGATCATTCAAAAATCCAACCTCTGTTTGACATTCAGCTTTAATTTGTGTTCAGTGCCCGCCTTGCGATAACCGCAATTCCAACTGTTAACTTTATTAAACCAGGTAGTATGAAGATGATCTTTTTTATAATATAGAAAATGTGAACTTTCTTAAAGATTTAGTGCATAAAACAGGGAATGCACAGCAATCCGTCCGTCCTCCTACCGTCTGTGGATCCACAAATCTCTGATTTTAGTTAGGCGAGCATGGAGAGGGCGCAGCCGAATACTGGGGCTGCAGCATGATTTGTACCTTAACAAAAGACAAAACATGTTTAAAAACAGGACGTGCAAAACTTCATCTATGCAAAAAGCATCGATGTTCAATAGAGGTTCCGGAGCCAGATGGGGGCCGCCATATTGGAGCGTCTACCCAGAATGCAACGCGGGACGACGTCATCGAACGCTATGGAAACGTGCCTATTTCATAACGTGGGAAAAAAAATTATAAAAAGTAAAATATTTCATAACATGGCAAAACACCTACACTTGGGAATTAAAATAATTTAGAAATACTAATCGGAACATTGTCGGGCGTGTAGTTTTGTCATTGCTTATAAGACGAACAATAACAATGCATAACAAAGACAGAAGGATTTTCAAATGTATAGTCGGTTTAGACACTGTACCGCCAGAGGGACAGCATATTAAAACACATGAGCTATTAAAATAAAAAAGCACATAACATTTAAATAAAATTAATATAGCAGAAAGAGAATACACAGCCACAAGTCTTACTGAAGATTTACTGATGACAGTTGTGTTTAGTAATTATATGATGAGCATTAATTGTTTTTTATCTTTACTTTTATGCAGAGACTCACAATATTGAGCAAATTCATTCATAAAATGAGAAAAATTAAGAGTTGAAACAGACTACTTTTTATGTGTATATTTCCCCAAAATAATTACTAAGTTTACAAGATATACTTTGTCTTTTCTTATCCCATTTCAGTATATCCATTCCCTCCAACATCAACATTAAATTTAGTTTTCTCCAAATTAATTTTTCTACATCAACCCAAAATATTTTATTGTACATGCAATGAAGGAATAAATGAAAAATGGTTTGCCTCTCACAACCACAGGACTCACAGGAGTATTCTATGTCTAAATTAAAGTGCTCGAGTACATTTTAAACTGAATATATTGTGTGTAAAACCTTGAAAGATACCTCTTTTACTTTATTATTTATATCAAATTTATCACGTACCTTCCAGGCCTTATGCCAATCTAATTCTCCAAAAAATTATGACCAAAAGAACTTAGCTGGTGAAAGGGTTGTATTTATAATCCTGCTCCTGGTGTAATTATTTTTGTCTTTATCCTGCATAATGTTAATATCACCCATGAAAATATTGTTTGAAATAACCGTAAAATTGTGTTAACAGTAGATACATCTTTAAAGAGTAGCAATGCTTTCCTTGGTATGGCATCCATAACAATGGCAAATTCTTTGGGTGTAACCAGCATATTTATCTAAAAATTCATGATAGGACAACAAAAAACCATTAGTATTAATTAAAGGGTTAACTAATAATATATTATTTTCAAACCATTGAAAATAAACCAATAAGAAAAAAATATTTCTTTTTATACTGAATATCTTTATTATTCAAAATATATCTATCAGGGGAAAAGTCATGCTTGTAAACCAGTGTCCAAGCCAGAAGAGCCTGTTGGTAGAATCTGGCAAGCAGATTTTATCAATAGAATAATTACACTTCAAAAGAAATTCATGACTGTTGGGCGTGTCCCGCCTCACTGCGAGGCGACGCTTTGCGTCATTAGGCTATAGGCACGCAGCGCGCTACATGGGAGTTAAAATGCTAATAATAATGATATTAATTTAAAATCACTAATCGGAACGTCGTCGGGCGTGTACTGCAGCACCGCGAGGCGACGCCTTGCGTCATTAGGCTGTAGGCTCGCAGCCCGCCGCGTGCGCGCTGACGGAGGGCGGGGCGTGCGCGGTGACGTCACACGGCGCCGCTCGGCGAGCCGTGCGTTAAAAATAGACGAGGCGAAAATCATAAACAGAAGCGGACGAGAGACGCGCCGAGCCGCTGGCCGAGCGTTCCGTGGCTCCTGCCCTGCGTGGTAGCCGGAGACTCGGCGGTGTAATGGAGCGATAGGCGTCCGAGGTGAGTGTGTGCGGCCCGGGCGGCCGGCTGGGGACCTTTTTCCGTTAGCGGCCGTTAGCCTGCTGCTAACGCGCTCGAGCTGTCGTGTCATTGTCACCGTAAGCGGCTGGTCAGGGACGGAGGGCCGGTCTCTTCCAGCAGCTACGCTCTACGTATGGTGTCATCCCGGGCTGACTACCCAGTTAACGAGATGGCCGCCTCGGGACGTCGTTGTCAGTCTTTTCATACGGTGTGGTGTTGGTTTTAATCCCCAGACACGATTCGCAGGCGCGCGCGCGCCTGCTAAATTGGTAATAAGTTGACGCCATGAGGTGTTTTGGCAGTTAAAGTCTCCTTGTCCCCCTGGTCTAGAGGGGGTGGTCATGCTGGGTGATCTTACGGGATGTCCTCTTTGTGACATGACAGACTCAAGGACGATGCCAGTGCCGCTCATCTGGTCTTTATCTTAAAGGATCCCTGACTTTAGAGGGCATTTAATGTGATATTTTGATGGGTTTAAACAATTGGGATCGTTGGGAGACCCCCCCCCCCCAAGACTAAAGCAAGTAGATGATCAGAGAGAGAAAGGTCAGTGTGTGTGTAATCTGATGTGGCTGCAGATTGCTTCACAGAGCGGAGATCTTGGTGTACAACCAGAGCTGTCATTTCCTGGGATTTGGGCCGTACCATCGCTCGTCCTCGACAGCTGGAGCTCGGCTTTTGGTTTCGCCCGCCAGAGGCCTGCCTGCCTGTGGGAGAGTGTGAAGCTGGCATGCAGAGGACCACCCGCAGCATCTCGGACCGCTCGGACAGGCCGGGGTGGTCGGACGTGCTGCCCAAGTGAGAGATTTAGCTCGGCAGTTTTTGGAAAATTTGCAGCTGTCAGATATTTGTTTTGAAATGACATATAAAATTAACTCTCTATATATTGTTTGCTGACTTGGCATGTTGGCTAAAGTCAGTCTAGGCCCGGACATGTTTATTTTGCTTGGGAACAGATTTATACCGCAACTTGCAGCCTGCATATGCTCAGTTTGGACAACTTAGATTGTTTAGTCAGTTTAGCCAACAGTCAATAAATATTTTAGAAGCTAGAGCCAGCGATTACATAAATCAATGGTCACAGTAGCATGTGGTCACATCTACAAGTGGGTACAGTGTGACAGCTATGAAGACATGCCTTCTGTGGACTCTCTCTTCACCACTGTTACAGCCAAGAAGAAGCTTTGGGCCTGCCAGTGAAGCGGTGATCACCCAGACAATGCCACCGGTGTGTGTGTGTGTGTGTGTGTGTGTGTGTGTGTGTGTGTGTGTGTCACACGTGCCATCACACACCTTAGTTACTTTGAAAGATGAGCTTGAGTTAGCGGTGGAGAGGATTCGTGCCGGACATGGCTGAGGTTAGAGACTGAAAAATAAAGGTGATATGGTTTTCTGATGCCGGTGTCCATGGTCCCAGGGTGTAGAATGCGTCCCTCATCAGCTACACGGTGATGGCAGGGTGCTGAGACGATGCCAAAGCGTGCAGCACTAATGGAGACCAAGACCTGCAGTCACCCTGGCCTGAAACTGGATTTTGTTCACGGAGGAAGTTACCAGAGATTTCTGCCCTCTGTCGGTAGCATTATTGGTGCCATTTGGTTGAGAAGTGATGAATTAGTTTTTTTCAGTGGTGTTTTTTCTGTTAACGATAATTCCGTGCATCATGTTTCTTTTTCTGATATGCTGAACAGAATACACCACTGCTAGTTTAAATGGATTTGGATTACTTTAAGTGATACATTTTCTTCTTAAAGAACAGAAACTGATAGTATGCAAGTACTTGCTGTAATACTAACTGAATCCAAAATCGTTTAAGCGTGAATACTTGATGTTGTTCAGAGGGGTTTTACATTTCTCCTTAGAGTCCAGCAAGTACTGTTTTAATTCTACAGTGCTGTTGTAAACGTAGACCATTATTCTGAAAATGCAAGGACAATTTTTGTTGGTCAGGTTCTCAAACCACTGTAATGGCAAGTCGTTCGGCGTGTCACCATGCACTGGCTGTTAGACAACTGCATTATGAATGTTTGAATGTTTCGGTAACACCTTGAAATTCCAGATACTCCAGAGCTCTCACCCCTGGTGGTTTTGAGGCAAGCAGCCTTATATTTTCTGTCCTGTTCTCTGTGATCAGGTGTTCAAACAGGACAGCTGACACCCAGTGTGGATCACATATGCAGCAAGCAGATGGTCGACAGGAAGAGAAGAAACTTGGTGTTGCAGCTTTTTTGAAGCAGTCTGACCGCTTCACAGGGAGAATGTGCTCGGAGGGGCTTGTGAGACATTTTTATTTTGGGAAAGTTGGAGTTTTCACTGGAAGCCTATGCCCAGAACAATAAACTATACTTTCACATTGTTACTGGTAATACATGATGTCACTGTTACTCGCAGTCTGTACTCTAGATAGGATAAGAGAGAATTTTATTGATCCCAGGGGGAGATTCTTGTCCATGCAGCAGCAAAATAGAGTAAAGATAAATAAATTTGGGGTGCATGACAAGACACATGGTGCAAACAAATTTGGCCTATATTAGAAAATAAACTAATAATTTCAGTTTTTTATTAGTTTATTATAACTGATGGGTATGTACAGTGGCTGTATATAATATGCAGTTTAAAGGCAGATTTTAGACAAATAAAAAATTACTGATAGTTTTGTGGGAGGCAGTTGCTTTAATAGATGTGACAGATGTTCCACTGTGTTGGGTCTGTTCATCAAACACTGAGCACGCTTGTGAGATACAGGATATGTAAAGACGCACAGAGAGGTGGACAAAAGGTACGGTTGACGCAAATGACCCCGATCTATGAAGCACTGCTAGGCATCTGGAGAATTCGGGCAGCTGTTAGCGGTCTCTGACAGCCTCGCAGTGGCGAGCCGTTGTTATTCCCATAAAGGCCGAATCATTAAATTCAGACTTTGTATGTCCTTTTTGGATGATGACTTGAACTTAAAAACAAAAAGTCGTCCTCAAGGGAATTGTGGACTTCTCTGGCAGACTGAAGTGGTTGGTGCGTTAGAGCAGTAGATGCAATTTCAGGAAACTGTATTCACATGTGCCTGTAATAAGTGACTTTTGCTGTGGTTTTAGTTTGGAAATATAATTGGATGTAAAATGTCTCATTTTCTCAATTTACGTCACATTTAACAATGACTTGATTAGCATTCTAGTTCTGATTCTTGAGTGCATAATTTGTGTATGTAGTAACCCCAGTTTGTTACGTGTGAAGAAATGTTTCTAATTAGTTTGGTAACATTAGACAGGTTCCATGTTATAAGTGCCATGTGAGTTATTGTGTGGTAAATTAAGACATGCTACATATAAGGGTTACTAATATGGTGGATACTGGAAAAGGGTAACATTGTAGTGCCTTGAAGAGGGGTGGGTAACTCCAGTCCTGGGGGGCGGCTGTCGGTGCAGGTTTTTGTTCTAACCAGTTCCTGCTTTAAAGTCAAGCCCTAGCTCATTTAATCATGCCCCATTTCCATCAATTTACATTGCTATCAGTCAATGACAAACCTGAAAGGGAGCTTGACTCTCGAGTTTGCTAAAGGACATTGTTAGTTCAGTAAAAACGGTATTCCCCGCAGTTTCTTTGTGGTCTGTGTCAATTGCTAATTATCACAATAGTGGACACACCTTAGGTCACTGCTGCTCGTTAGGCCCTAAAGGGCACCAGTGACCTAATTTGTGTTTCCACTGTGGCAATAATTAGCAACCAGTGGAGCAATATGAGGGAAGTGTTAAGAAGCAACATCACGACGTCCTACCCATTAAAAAAATTCTTTAAAATGTAAATAAATCCTGTTGAGAATATGCTGATTGGCACAGTAAATATGGAATGATGGAGGGCATGATTGAATGAGGTTGGGTTCATGTAAAAGCAGGAACGGGCTGGAATGAAAACCTGCATCCACAGCGACACCCATCCCCCAGGTCCGGAGCTGCCCACCCCTGACCTAGAAGACCCTGTGGTGTGTAAGAATGGAAGACAACATATGGCTTGTTAAGTGTGTTATTAAGACATTGAATATCAGTATTACTTCCCTTTAAAAAGTGACGTGCGCATGGTCACGAAGGTCGGGCTAAATAACTCTTTGATGTCATAGCTAGAGGAATGTCCCCTTTAAAGCACGAGGATAAAGGTAAAAGCAGGTGTTCTGGAGAATAAGCAGGGACTGTACTGCTGGTACTGGTACAGGACAGGTACTGGACATGCTGCTTTCATCAGCATAGTGAGCTGTACGTCACTGCTGGCCATGGGTTGTGTGTTCTTACGAAAGCTACTATACTATTACTAGCAGACATGACGACCGTACGGAGCTCTCCCTAATTCTAAAGAGAGTCTTATCACGTTCTTGAACCTTGATGTAGACCATTTTCTCTGGACAATTTGTATAGAAACCATATACTTCAGTAAGGTTATTCTGTGGAATAATACAGGGCTATTAAGGAGTGGCATGGTAATATGGATCATAGCTCAAAAATTAAGTGAGTCATTTCCTTAGCTGGACATTCCCATCTCATTGGCTGTACCCTGCTTTCACCTGTTTGAACATTTGGCTGAGTTCATGCCCAGTCTTCAGGCTATGTTATTACATCAAATGTCCGGATACGAGACTCCTTCTGAATTTCTGATCTAATTTGCGTGAACCTTGAAGGGAATATCAGATTTGAAACTCAGCTTAATGTTTTAGGAAACTGAGTGCCGGGAATCCATTCAGTAAGTTTAATTCGGAGTGACTACCCATTTCACCTCTTCATACTGGTGAATGTTCTACTAGAGTGGATCAGGTTTATTCATATTAAGAACAAGTACTTTTATCTTTGATTTACAACTCATCAAAGTGTGTGGTGGGAAACCCCTTCACACCGTGACCTCGTGTCACACCTTCTGCCTCGGGGTGAGATTTAGGCATTTCCATCATGCTGTGAGAGAAGTAGCACAATAACACACCTTAGCAGGAGTCCCAGAGCCAGAAGTGTACAGTGATGCTGTTCCACAGTATGATTTCTACATGTGTTACTGTAGCATGTACTGCATCATCTAATGTGTGTAGTCATTAAGCGGCAACAAACGTGACGCAAAGTCAAATCGCATTTCCTAGACCTTCTTTTCTGAAGCGTAAGCCCATTTCAGCCCAAGTTCGGCGTGTCAGTTCCTTCTGCAAGCGTTTACACCAGTGACTTAGTAATAACCGTTCCTTAAGACCAGACGCTCATGGCAGGATCCTCTTCCCTCCAGTGTTCAGCGGTATTTGGTGGGAAGCTGTATGGGAGATGTGAATCACAATGGCCAACTTTGAAGCCTACCAGGAGTACCAGCGGATCGAGGACTTTGAGGAGGACTCGCCCCCCGGGGAGGAAGACCTGCTTGTTCACGTCCCAGAAGGCTTGAAAGGTACTGTGGTAAATGCGGCACTATCGAGGTTGTGCTGTTTCATTGTTGTTCAGCTGACACTCCTCTCCCGAGTGACCAATGTAGTCACGAAGGTAAAACATACAACAGTGTGAGCAGCACCTCCTGGTGAAGCCCTGCTTCTGTCACACATTACATATTACCTACATATAACACAGCATGTCTACGTTGTTTTGATGCGAGCCTTGTTTTTTTTTCATCACTGTGACATGGTACTTTAATGTGATTTAGCTGTCAAATGCACTAATTCTGACCTTTTTCCCCTGCCCTTTGTGTGACAATTGACTTCTTGCTGTGGCTAAATCTGAAGGATAAATTAAGTCATTTAGTAATCATATCATTTAGTGTCACCGTTTTTTATTAGAATGGGGAGAGACGAGGTGGGATGCGGGCTAACACTGGTGTTTTTTCTCTGCACAGACTCATGGCATCATATTAAGAATCTGGACAACTTCTTCACAAGAATATCCTTTGACTAAATTTATTTGTATACCCAGATGTTTGGGCTGTGTCTGGACATTTTAATGACCCGTGAAACCTATTGCTTTAAAATTCTATGTTTCTGAAGTTTAAACGGCAGTCAGAGATGACATTTGTCTGTCAACCTTGTGGCTCAGTGTTGTCCGGTGGTCTTTTTTTCATTTTCTCTTGTGGTGCTCTGTTTGATAGGTGAAATGTTTTCAATTGCAACATGGCTGGAAGGTTTCCCATGATGCCACATCACATTGGGCCCTCTGTAGCAGGACCTGTCTCTCTGAAATGAGACTTGATTTTCTCCTCTTCATGTCAGTTGATTTTGCAAAAGGTGCTGGCAGATGCTGCATATTGAATTGTGTCTCACAAGTTAAGTTTCAGATAATAGTTCATCTGTTTCTTTTACCTTGGAAGTATTAAAATCAGCCCAAAGACCTCTGTTCTCATTAGCAGATGCAGTCTGCTGTATCACCGAGGCTTTTCCCTTGGAGAGATGATCTTAAAACCAAAAAAAAAAAAACTCTTTAGCTGCCAGTTCGGTTTGGAACCACGTGATGTAACACGTTTACAAAGCTGGGTATTTTCCAGTGCAATTGAAACACGTTGGGCAGAAAGGCAACTTTGGCTCTAACCACTGCTTTGTCTCCCAAAATAGCTGGTAGCCTTGAAATGATGGCCTTGAACTATAGAAAGGTTTATCTACAGACATAAAACGTAGTTCGGGGAAGATTATTTTTTTGTTGTTGATTTTCTCAAATCAATCAATATGGGTGCTTTCAATGTGAATTCTTAAGGAAAATGCCGGTATTTGGTGATTTATCTCTCGAACAAGTACGGCCAAAAATAACTTCAGGTTAACTGATTATGGAGATATCGTAAGGCTGCCTGATGTCATTTGTTTGTCAGTTTGTGCACAATTCCATAGGGTTTAGATGCAGCAGGTTCCAACTTCTAATGTAGCCGACCTACTTAAAGAATCCTGACCCTCGATGCAAAAAGAGCTGGCAGGTCAACTCCTTCCCTCAGTCAGACATTGGACAAATTCATTTTAACGTGCATGCTTTGTTACTTTGGCTAAATATAGCAAAATAGATGGATGTTGTTGAGAGTACCTCTTGACACACAGCCCTCCTGTCTCTAGCAGGATGAGATGTTGATCTGTTTACTTTAACCTCCTCCCCCACATCTATCACTTCCACCAGAAGAATGGCTTTGCCTGTATGATGCTGTCCGAGTTCTTCGAGCTGGTGTAAGTATGCATGCCTCTATCGCCTTCAGTTCTCCCACAACAGAGAACTTTGTTAGTCACTCCTGCAGACACACGCACTCGAGAGGGGGGCTGGGAAACACACGAGAGGCTGGGGAGAAAAAGAGCCGTGGATGTAATATGACACAGCACCTGGAACTGCAGGCCTGAAGTATACAGGCCACCTAAAGTACGGGTGCCCCATGGAGCAGGAGGGACAGGAACTGTGGACACAGTGGTGGTCGAACTCTGAGCACAGTGGTGCTCTACTCTCTGCTTGGCAGCCATAGCATTTCGCTTGCTTGTTTGGTGTCCGAAGCCAGCCAGTCTTATTCATGCCCAAGCTAAATGGTAGCTTAGATGTGGTGATACTGAAGTTGCTCTGGGAGGAGATCTTGGGTGATGCTCAACTAGCCTCTTGAATAAAATTCAGAAGTTTCTTTATGTACACCAATTTATCTTGGAAATAGCTTAAAAAAGTAATTATTGGGGGGGGGGAGATTCATGTCGATGAGAAACATAAACTGCTGTTTGACTTTGACCCTAGTGATCTTGACGTTTAGCATTATCGATTTTTTTTTTCCCCCCCTCTGCAGACAGTTCCTGTTTGTGGTCACGTTTACAACGTTCCTCTTTAACTGCGTGGAGTACGACGTGCTCTTTGCCAACCGGGCAGTAAACCATACGAGTCCGGGCCAGAACCCTCTGGACCGGAATAAAGTCACGTTACCCGACGCCATCCTGCCCAGCCAGCAGTGCACAGAAAGGTACGCAGTTCAGACACATGCAGGTGGGATGTAGCAAAACACAGCTATCATCTTAATTTCATTGTACTCGTTACAATGACAATAAAGATATTCTGATTCTGATCTCACTTTTCTCATTGTCACAGAGAATCACTTTGTCACATAAGTATATCTGTGAGCTCTGAGGCTAAATAATATTAATTTTGTAAAACATTAAGGTATTTAAGACATAATTGAAGTCAAATTATTGTGTTAGGAGAACAGTATTAAGCATAAGGAGATGACATGGAACAATTGGGTATGCTGGTATTTTCAGCCGTGATAACATCAGACTAGGACTGTTTCCTTTAAATCATCTAGGGAGGGGGTAGAGGTCCAGGTGGGGTTCTTCATGCCACACGGTGGGCAGAGGCACTTAAAGGGTGGAGAAAGGCCTTTGGAAGAAGCCAGCTGCTTTAAATAGCTGGTCATGTCTCTGAGTACCACCAGTTCATCATAGGGTCATAATGTATTCAGTGCCGGTTCATCAGGTTTTCACACTTGGAATGATGGCACCTACACTGATGCAAATCCATCTTCTCACCTACTTAAGGTGATCAGGATCACTGGGGGGGCTGGAACCTCGCTTTACAACAAGGTGTGATGCATTGTAGGTGGTCAGGCCTGATGGTTTTTGTAGTTTTTAATAAGCTGCTAAGATGTTTTTAAGGTTCTAGTCTGTTGTGTTTAAGGCCTGTGATTCTGTATTCTGCAGTACTGCTGTATGGTATTAAGGCGTGTGCTTATGGAAGCTCAGATAATGGAAAAAATACAGAACTGCAAATGCATTAACTGTTCTGTGTTAATTACAATACAGATCAATGATAACAAGGTGCAAATACAGTATTGAATTAACTCAGTGTAATAGTCTGACCTCATTCTAAAGCCTCTTGATGTGAGTTGAAAGGTCCTGTTTGGTGTAAACATAAAAGAATTGGCAACAGTGAGACGTTCTTCAAGCTTGCGTTCGGCAGAATTACTGAAAATGATATCCAAGTGAAGAATGCTCCGTTTTCTCTCATGGAGAGCTGTACCCTGTAGTCCAGGAATGACCTGCACTCTCCATTCGGCTGTGGAGTGTATTGCTGATTGAAATGTGAGACGTGTACAGTGTAAAAAGATTCTTGCATCCACTTAATTTGCAGTTGACCGGGATATCTTGTAAACAATGTTGCAGGATCCGGCTGTTTCTGTAAAGGTAGCCAACAGGGAGATTGATTATTGATTATCATTTTATTGTTATAACTAATAATAACATAATTAAAAAGTTATCATTTTAAGTTTGTTTATCGCAATATAGCCAGTTTGGGTTAGATGGTGGAGCTTTCTTTCAGATAAGACTTCATATTGGTAAATATTTAGCTTTTATCTAAGTCATTATGTCATGTTTTAGTATGGCGGAGAGGACTAAGGTGCATGTTATAGTAGATTTAAAAAAATAAATATGGAGCCGTGTGTTGGGGACCTTGAGTTGCCAGGAATGTGTTTTTGAAATGTTTCGCAATGGGAAAGCAGGTCAGTAAACTGGCCGGTCAAGTCCCATGAGCTCTGGTTTCTAATATGCTCAGCAAGCTCCTGCTTCTTGAATTACTGCCAGGCCTGCTGGGCGAAGGTCATTGACACCAAAATCAGTTCAGATGTGTCACCCTTACAAGCCAAGATGATTCCTCCAGATATCGATGTGGTGTTGATAGTGAGCTACGGAGGCTCCTCCAAGCTTCCTGGTCCGTCACAGGCAGTGTGAATAAGAGATACACTTGGTTTGCAGCTTCGGCAACGCAGTATGGGGAAATGAACGGAGAATTCGCCAAAGTCTGGACTAGAGTCACTATGAGGGAATGATGACTGTGAGGGAAGTCTTGGGGGAGTGGTGGTAGAGTGTCATCTGGTACCACTAAGGTGATAAGGGGAAACACTGAACTAGTATCTGGATCGGGAGATAAGGGAGCCAGCTTTTGGAGAATTTGGTAAATAGGGAGTCCCCATTTAGCCACATTATGCTTCAGGAGACCACATTTTTGGGGGAGTGTCTTATAAAAGGGGGGTAAAGACTTGTCCGATGTGTTTGGGCCACCTTTCAAAAGAGTCATTATTTTGCTGTACAATAAATCCTTGTTTTCCTGAAATCATGTGGCTGGAGTCTCTGCATGTAGATCCACCACACAAGGGACGGGAAGCCATGAGAGAGTTAAGCAGGCTTTCCTGCTGCTGCATGGCCCACCGTAGTCAGCTAATCTCCGGTCTTTCCTGCGACAGTCAGGGCTTCCCATGCACCCGTGGCACGGGACCAACACCCATCTGAAAGGGCTTAATGGGTTAAACAGGCACACAACAGCTGTGTACTTCAAATGGCTGCTTAAAAAAGCTAAAATACTTGTGATACAGTGTCTTTTCTGTAAAGCTCTTGCAGTTTTTCCAGCTTTCTGATTTAATATCATTTATCATATTAATAGCATTTTTAGCACCATTTGCCTGCCTTGCCCTCAGGGTGATTCAGTCTCTGGCCCCCATTCATAATTCATTCAGGCCACATTCTCTTTCATGCACAACCTGAATATTCCTCAGTTCTCTCTGTGTGTTGCCCGCCCGGGTGCCTAATATGGTACCGTGTCTCCTCGCCTTTCGTAACAGAGGAGTCTGAAGAACGGTGGTGAGCTTGGGGCGTTTTGGATTGAAGGGACAGCTGAGTACATCTGGTTTCCGATCTGCCTGTGATGTCAGGTGTGTCTGCTCCAACAGGACATTCCCGCACGGTGTGTGGCACACGTCTACAACCTCCACCCAATTCTGTGTGTTCTGGGTGGGATTGTAGTGAAGTGCTTTGTCATTTGAGTCACTGCAAGAAAGACAATAGTTGTTAGTTTTATTCTTCTCGGAGCTCGTGTTCTTGGATGCTGTTATGTTGAGCTTTATTTGTGATGGTTATTGCAGGAAGTCCTACATTAAATTATTGTTCACTAGGTTGTCGAGACCTGATTTGGGTGAGCTATCTGTCGATTTAATAACGGTATCTACAAGGGTAATCTGATGTTGGAGCATTCTCATCGAATCTCTCGCCCATGAGAAACTGCTGCAGCCCACATGATGAATGTGTACAGGCCTGATTCGTGCTTTACCTTGCTGAACAAGGTACCAGAGAAACTGCCCTCGCTGCTCCTGCTGCCTTGGATTTGGTCCCTCTTGGACGTTCTATGGAGTAGTTGAAGTGGAGTACCTGATGATGCGTGTTATTTTTCTGGAATTGCTTACTACAGGAATAACGTGGAAGCGTAAATTTAAGTGAATAAAATTCATACTTCAGTCACCTTCGGTTTAGCCAGACTGAATCTCTACTTTGCATGTGTTCATCTGTTTCCATACATTTTTATGCCTTAATGTTTTTGGTAGAATATTTTGTACAAATGTATGAAATGAAACTAAAAATAAGTACTTTACAAATTCCCCCACAGGGATGAATAGTTATCACGTTTTCCCGTCTTGCTGTCCAAGTTGAGAGCTGAGGGTCAGCCAGTGTCTGGGGCCCCTGGAACAATTCAGGTTAAGGGCCTTGCTCGAGGGCCCGACGGCGGTATGGACAAACAAATGATATAAACAACCTATTGGCCGATCATGTTATACCCATTTACTTTTTGTTTTGTAGTGTGTCTGCTGCATTATCTTTAAGAATTATTACATCGTTATATTTCCTATTTCTTCCCTGATTGTCGTGATTGTTTTTCTGTTCCTTTATGGCCATCAGCAGTTTCAGTAATGGTCTAAAGAATTTATGAGGTTTCATCAGCAGATCGATGTCAAGCAAACACAAAGAAAAGCATTTCATAAAAGCCGTGGGTGTTTGTCTTCTCACAGGATTCAGCAGAGCAGCTGGATCATTTTCCTCCTGATCATGGCTGCCATCTTCTGGGTCTATCGGCTGATCAAGGTCTTCTGCAACGTCCTGAGCTACTGGGAGATCCGGCAGTTTTACATTAAAGCGCTGAAAATAAGGATGGTGAGTCTTTCTGGCTTGATATAGGGGCGCTCTCACGGGGGCTCTGGTCTTGTGGGGAATACACATTTAGTGTAGACAAATAACCCACTCTGTGACTCTAACCTGGGGCTGCCGCTTCAGACCACACGGAAACGCGAGCCGATGGGTGTTCGCTGGAAGCGATGGAAAAAGGAGCGTTTTTGCATCATCATGATGGTCTTGCATCTTGCTGAGCTTGTTGTGAAATCGCGTGTTCTGCATCTGGGGCTATGTAATCACTCTCTGCTCTCTGTGAATCTCATATTACTTGATTTTGGTCTAAAATAAGATCAGACTTCCTGTAGATGGAATTGCCACACTTGTTCAAAGGAAATTCATTGGAAATTTGGTCCTCCAAATGTCTTTATGAAGAAGCACACAAGGAAATTAATATTTCCCCCTTCTAAATTAGACCAAATTTCCCCTTTAGTAGCTGGTCTGGTTATGTGTTCTTCCAAGACTGTAACTGAATTTGGTGAATTTGTGCTGGTTTACGTGTGATCCCGGTGTCGCCCCTCAGATGCCTTAGCTCTGTTCTCAGACGACCTCATTCCCATCCACAGCTTGTGTGCTCTCCTCTTGCACCCCCTGCAGGACGAGCTGTGCAACTTCACCTGGCAGGAGGTGCAGAGCCGGCTGATCAGCCTGCAGCGTGAGCACCAGATGTGCATCCACAAGAAAGAACTGACGGAGCTGGACATCTACCACCGCA
Source organism: Gymnarchus niloticus (assembly GCA_009936485.2). Lineage (NCBI taxonomy): Eukaryota > Metazoa > Chordata > Actinopteri > Osteoglossiformes > Gymnarchidae > Gymnarchus > Gymnarchus niloticus. Next base: position 2,504,476 of record JAACJT020000064.1, on the reverse strand, counting down.
TCCTGCGCTTCAAGAACTACATGGTGGCCATGGTCAACAAGTCCCTGCTGCCGGTGCAGCTGCAGGTCCCGCTGCTAGGCGACGTGGTCTTCCTCACGCAGGGCCTCAAGTACAACTTTGAGCTGATCCTGTTCTGGGGGCCCGGCTCGCTCTTCCAGAACAAGTGGAATCTGCACCCCAAGTACAAGCGGGCCGGGAACCGGTTAGAGCTCGCTCAGCAGCTCAGCCGTGTCATCCTCCTGATGGGCTTGGCTAACCTGCTGCTGTGCCCCTTTGTGTTGGTGTGGCAGGTGCTCTACGCTTTCTTCAGTTACACAGAGGCTATCCGCCGCGAGCCCGGTAGCTTGGGCGCCCGCCGCTGGTCACTCTACGGCCGCCTCTATTTGCGGCACTTCAACGAGCTGGACCACGAGCTGCATGGCCGCCTGGGCCGCGGCTACAAGGCGGTCTCCAAGTACATGAACTCGTTCACGTCGCCCCTGCTGGCCGTGCTGGCCCGTAACGTGGCCTTCTTCTCGGGTTCCGTCCTGGCCGTACTCATCGCGTTGACCGTCTATGATGAGGACGTCTTGACCGTGCAGCACATTCTGACTGCCGTCACGGTACTGGGTGTGGTCATCACAGTTGCCAGGTGAGTAGACGTTGATGTTCGAACTGTGAGTGGCACCACAGTCGCAGGAGCTTGGCTGCAGGACCTCACTCAGGCTTGTCTGACTGTTGATTATCCTTGATTAACCTTAGAATTAAGTGGGCCTTGTATCTAGAATACATTCAGGAACTGGCAGCCATCTATAAATCTTCCGGCCGTCTTGTGTCCTCTACTGTGTGGCGCCAGATTCCAGGCCCACTGGTGAAATTAAATCTTGTTAGAAAACCATTTTGGAGCCGAAACCTCTACCAACTTGAGTTCCCATCTAAATAACGTGGGTCAGAAGGAATAGCGTCTGGGCAGTGGGCACTGGATGACTGGGCGGTGGCTGCCCGCAGGTCCTTCATCCCCGACGAGCACATGGTCTGGTGCCCGGAGCAACTACTGCAGTGTGTGCTAGCACACATCCACTACATGCCTGACCACTGGAAGGGCAATGCCAACAAGAGCGAGACTCGTGACGAGATGGCCCAGCTCTTCCAGTACAAGGCGGTGAGTTCTTAGTCTGCAGCCCCGTGATTCTGAAGGCTGTGATGTGTGAGGAGTTTAGTATCCCTTTTCCTCTGGCAGGTCTTCATCCTCGAAGAGCTTCTCAGCCCTATCGTCACCCCCTTCATACTTATCTTTCTGCTCCGCAACAAATCCCTGGAGATCATCGACTTCTTCAGAAACTTCACAGTGGAGGTGGTGGGAGTGGGTGACATCTGCTCTTTTGCGCAGATGGACATTCGTCGTCATGGCAACCCACAGGTTAGCAACCGCGGGGGAGCAGTGCCGTTCTCGAGGCAGTCGTGTCAAGTTGTGTCTGGTAAAACTGGATAATAATTTTAAGACTGACAGGAGAAAGTTGCAGGGAATAACCTGGAGTCTGCTCTTTGGCATTCTGAGCTTTATACAGAGCAGTACCAAGCCTGCTGTCATTAAATGACAGGGCTTTGACTCCACAGTAGCAGCGAGAGAACAGTTCTGTGCTTTAACATTTTCCCAAAAACATTCTAAAAATTCCTTGGTGGGGGGTGAAAAAAAACAAGAGAGTTTGCAATAGTACATTAGTGATTCCAACCCTATTAAAATAGTAATACTGCTGTGAATAGTGTTGAAATGGGTGGCCGCGGGCATTAGGGTCACGTAAGCTGGTCTGTCTAATCCTCCCAGTGGATGTCCGAGGGGCAGACGGAGGCCTCCGTCTATCAGCAGGCGGAGAACGGCAAGACTGAGCTCTCCCTCATGCACTTCACCATCAAGAACCCGCATTGGCAGCCTCCTCGGGGCAGCTCGGTCTTCATCAGCCACCTGAAGGAGAAGGTGCAGCAGGATGCGGCCGTGGGGCCCCCCCGGCCCCTGCTGCTGTCTGAAACTCCCCTGTGCGCATCGCTGCTGTCCAACGAGTCCGGCCCCGGGGTAGGTCTGCCCGCACCCCCAAATCCTTAAACACACTCCTAGAATGTCAGGATGCTTATGCCCTCCTACACACACGAAGGCGCTATTCATCCCATCTGCAGTTGCTCATCTCACGCATGAATATCCCCCCAAGCAATAGAATGTACGATAGAGGACCCAGTTTGGAGTCGGACTTCCATTCCGTCACCTTCCTTCAGCGGAGTCTGGCTGTGTTCCTCAGCTTTTACTGTACATTGTTGTGCTCCTGATGTGATCCTGACAGAGGCATTGTTATGCTTAATGCAAGCCCCGCCGTTTCTCCTGTGTTTTGGGCTTCAGCCTGACAACCTTCTGGCCAGCGTGCTGACTGCCTCGGTTCAGCCGGCTCACGAACGGCGATTCCCTCTGGCCGGCAGCACGGCCTCAGCTGCCGCCAGTGTCCTAGCCTCCCTGTCGGCTTCTCAGCTGCCAGGCCGCACGCGGTCCCACGTCATGCTGCCGGCCGGCCACGCCGAGAGCCCCATGTACCGCAGTGAACGCACCGTGGTGGACAGGTGAGCGATGACAGGCTATTGTCTGTGATGGACACCAGAAAATTATCTGCCTTTTCCAGGTACTGAAGTTCACGTTTTATGCAGCATTAGTTACAGCTTGCATCCATCCATCCATCCATCCATTTTGAACCACTGATCAAGCACATGGGCTGTAGGGGGGCTGGAGCCTATCCCAGGCAGCATGGGGTACAAGGCTGGGGTAAACCCAGGATGGGATAGCAGAGGTGCCCATTCACATATCTGCATGTTTTTGGACTGCAGTGAGAAATAGGAAATGTTTGTGACATGGAGAACATGCAAACTATATACACACATAGTAGGGTGACGTCATGCAGTGCCAGTGAGTTTCTGTAATGTCGCTGTACACGTTGAAGGCAGGCTAAATCAGTCGATGAAGACTTGTGGGCTACCGTGCAGTGGAAAAGAGTGTCCGTCATTTTTCTTCTGTATAGTTTGTAATGAGCCTCTGAGAATGTGAATGATGAGCGATGTGATCATTAACCCCGCCTCCCATGGTGTGGCAGCTGTAAGTGTTACCAGATCCTCTTCATTTTGTCGGACAGCATGTCTGCCAGCGGCTCACGGTTTCGAGGCGAGACCAGGTCTGCCCTGCAGTTGGAATTGGCCTCTGCTGAGATGAGCCTGCACGCTATTTACATGCACGAGGTGGGTACTGCAACTTGGTCCTAAGATCCCAAAACTCACGGCGGCTCTGCCTCTGTTTGTGTGTTCTGTCTCACCGTATTCTGTCGACTCACTCTGTTTGTCCACTCTGACTTGCCGTACTCTGTCTGTGTTTACTGTGGTTCCAGCTGTGCTTCTTCTCACCATCCTTGTGTGCTTATCCCTGACACCCCCTGCATTAGTCATATACGGGCCACTCCCTCCCCCCAAGGTTAATGGTTAAGTGGGATTACCAGTTTGGTTCTCACATGTCCTGCCCTGCCCTGTCCCTCCTCCAGCTACACCAGCAGGGCTCCCAGCCCCAGCGCCCCCCTGGACGATGGCCCACCCCCATGAGAGACCTCACGCCAGGTCAGTGAGCAAAGTCTTCGTGACCCACACATTTATTTATCCTTCATTAAATGGACTTGAGCAAACTGTTGTGCTTTTTAAGTCGACAGCTGACGATTTTGTCCAGATGTCACCTGACTTCTCAGTGATTCGTCTATGTGCCCCCCCCCCCCCCCCCCCCCCCGACCCCAAGAGGGCTTTTTCCTTCCAAAAAAAGTTTGTGGGGCGGGCGCGGCGTACGCGGGGGGGGGGGGGGGGGGGGGGGGGGGGGGGGGGGGGGGGGGGGGGGGGGGGGTGG
>JAACJT020000064.1:2485448-2498685 GCA_009936485.2 Gymnarchus niloticus | reverse complement strand
AGTTTTATTGCAGCTGGATAGTTTATTGAAATTATTCCAGATTAAGCTCTAAGGTACCACAGCATGAAGCCCTGCAAGGACTTAACCTGGCAACATTTAGGTGACAGTTTCATGTTCTTTACTGTCATTTCTGGCTGTCTGAGAAAGAGTATCTTCTACAGTGAGGAAGATCAAGGTGGTGAAGGGGTTGGAGGACGTGAAGGCCTGCGAAAAGGAAACTGTGACAATGGAAGTGGAGTTAAATCACGTTGACGTGGAGGGTTTGTGGACCAAGGGTGGGATCCGTGTGAAAGCGGGGCCTCACTGCCGCTTCACCGTCCTGGGTAAGAAGCATGCCCTTACCTTGTCCCAGCTGAAGATGGAAGATGCAGGCATGATTTCGTTCCAGGCTGAGGGGGTCCACACGTCCTGCAGACTTAATGTCACAGGTATTACCACAAACAATCGCATTTCATGCATACAAGGCAGTCTTAGTTATGTTCATGTGTATGAATCATTTTTGCCTGAAGCTAATGGACCACACCTTGACCACTTCCTCTAATAGTACAGCGTTTTTGACTGGACTGTTACCTGCCTTTGCTGTCTGATTTTGATGTTTATCGTAGTGAACATCAGTCAGATTTGTTCTTTGTGTTACGAGGTACAGTAGGAATACATAAATCAGGTGTGGTGGGCGATAAAATTTTGTGTACCTCTGCCCAAAATCATCAAAATCAGCACAAGTTCAACAGTTATTGCAAGAATTAAAAAGGGTTTATTTTGTTGTTTTTTCTTTGTATGTAGTTTGTCGCTGGATTTAAATTTCTGTGATTGTAATACTCATTGTAAAGCTGCATCTTCAATGTGAAAATATTCAGTAAAAAAACTAATAAAATATGAGCTTATATATTTAAAATTTAAAATAATGATGAAAATATGAGTTATATATTTAAATTTATAATAACAATGTGCTGGGGTTCTGCAGAACCTGCTGTAAAAATTACGAAACCTCTGGAAGACATCAAGGTTCCAGAGAAGGAGAAGGTTATATTTGAGTGTGAGGTCTCCAGAGCCAATGCCGGAGCCAGATGGTTCAAGGTGGGTCAGTACTTGCTGTAATGTATGTCTAGCATATGGACATTCTGTGCTGTTTGACACCTTTGTTGAGTAATGCTATGGTGATTTGAGACTGTTGGTCAGTTTTGCTTTTCATTGAGCCATTTAGAAATGAGCATGCCTCCATGCTAGGCCGGGAGGTTGGTGGGGTTATTTCTGCGTTGTCTCATACCTTCAGGATGCTGTTGAGGTTAAGCCAGGGAAGAAGTTCGGCATCCACTCTCAAGGATGCAAGCGAAGTCTGCTGATTCACAAGTGTGCCTATGAGGACCAAGGCTTGTATGTCTGTGACGTGACTGATGACAAAACCTCAGCCAAGCTCACAGTGCACGGTACGCATTTTCGTGTTTTCTGCTGTATTCCCCTTTTCGTCTGTCCATGCATCCAACTGCCGTGACTTGGGAGGACATTAAAGCGGCACACAGATGCAGAACCTTCAAGCCTGGAGGTGACCGTTGAGCTGTCATGCCACCAGCTTTGTGTATGCCTATCTCTGAAAATCATAACTAATTTTGGGATTGAGTGGAATGTTGTAGGAGGGGTTTTAAATCGTGATGGTTACTCACCATTGACCTCTTTTAATCCAGCCCGAGATATCAAGATAGTGAAGAAACATGAGGATGTAGAGGTGCTGGAACAGGAAAGTGCAGCCTTCGTCTGCGAGGTCTCCCATGATGAGGTGGACTGTCATTGGTACAAGAATGGCATCAAGATCAAGGCTGGGGAGAACATCAAGATGAGACAAGAGGGTGAGCCAGTTAGTGCATTTCAGAGAGTCTGACCCAAGACCGGCATCAGTGAACTTTACGCTGCTCTTTAAGTGTGTCCTGTACGTATTTTAAAGTCCTGTTCTTTATTAAGCCATTGATATAGTTCCTTGACTACGATCTTTTTTTTTGCCAGAAATCTTTCATAATAAAAAGGCTGTTATGAAAACTAAAAATGCAGAATTATGGTTATGGTACAGCTTTGCTGTGGTTTTACCGGTACAGGTCACACCTATGTGTTGTTGTTCAAGTCTGTGAGGCCGGAGGACACGGGTGAGATTAAATTCACGGCAGAAAAAGCTTCCTCAACAGCCAAACTGAAGGTCAAAGGTGGGCGGATCACGTTTTCTTCAGTGTATCCCATAACATCATGTAACAATTTATATAATGCGGTCTAATGAATTTTAAATGTTTTTGAGCTTTTTTTAAATTTTAGTAAGCTCCAAACTGTATGCATGTATATTTTATTTTGTATGCCTAAAATGATTTATGGTTAATGACCAAAGCATTAACTAATGTTATTCTGGAGAAAACAGTGCAGTGTTCTTCCTTTAAAGATCATGACTATGGTGGGTGAATGGTTTGTATGACAGTCCTCCTTGGCAAGATCGTTGTACACATGTAGAACCTACCATTAAGGCTGACTGAAATATTACTGTCAGTGGGTGCCTCGGGCAGTTTACGGCATGGCTAGATGAGTAAAGTGGAGGCTTTTTGAAAGCCTTCTCTTTCATGGAGAAAGCAGCCTGGTTCAGCATCGCTGGAGCAACAAAACTGTAAGAAGCCAGCGACGGAGATGAAACTAAAGGAGAAATGTCCAGAATATAAACCTCGAGGCACTGAGTTTCTTTAGGATGCCCGATAGCACTCAGAAAGGTAACTATGTTCAGTCCAGGATTCTCTTCAAACAAGCTAAAGGCAGCCAGTCTAACTAGGAGCTTCTGAGAAGCTTCACCTTGTCATGAAAGATTGCGGAATTAACTGAACGGCAAATGTAGCGAAGTCAATAAATGCAAATTAGCAGATATGAAGTGAACCTCAGTGGGTTAAGGAACTTCTCCCTTGTCTAATAGGTTGTGGGTTTAAAACCCGTGGCCAGCAGAGTTGTTATATTGCTGTTGGGGCCTTGAGCAAGGCCCTTAAATACAGCTGTTCCACAGATGCTGGTCCTGAGCTGAATGTGACTTTGAATGAAAGTGTCTGCTTTATACGTGAATGTACAAATTTGCCTGTGGAGTTATGGTTGTCTTTATGGACGTTCTTGGAAATGTCAAACTGAAGGAACAGCACTGGGTGACACGAAGAATTTGCTGGAATTGCAGGAGGACATTACACTGGATCAGGCGTGAGAGACAGGGAAAGAATCTCAGTTCTTTGAAGAATTCCTGCTCTTCAAGTTTCCCATTAGAAGCTTAGAAAATATACTCCAGTGTTTGTACTACTTACCAGCTATGTTAACCAAGATCATGTTGCATTCCACCATTGCAGAGCTGCCAGTAAAACTTGTGAAGAAACTCAAGGATAAAATTGCCATGTACAAACATCGTGCCCACCTAGAATGTCAGGTCTCTCGAGCAAACGCTGAGGTCAAGTGGTACAAGAGCAAGACCGAGCTGCAACCTGGAAGAAAGTATGAAATTGTCAGTGAGAACGTCTATAGGAAACTCACCATCAACGACGTGAACTCGGATGACGAGGACACGTACGTCTGTGATGCTTTTGATGAAAAGACCTCCTGCAAGCTGTTTGTAGAAGGTATTGAGGATCGTTGGCGGGGTGGCTGCGTGTTCCGGAGCAGACAAGCAAAATTAATACATATGGGTTCACTACTTATCATTTCATGCATACTTTGCTGTTCCTCACATTTTTTTTTAATAAACCCCAAAATTTTCCTTTCAATTTTAAGAAAGGAATTCAGTTATTTAATATTTCACATTTTTGTTGAATACAGTTCAGCTTGAAATAATGATATAATTTTAAAGTCAAAGAAATAGGATGTAAAATCACAACGAAGGCTGAACATTTCTCCCAAATGGCTTTGACAATCCACACGATGGTTTTTGAGCATATTTGAAATCGTGATCGAATGCTAAGGTCTGTTGCTGTTGTCTGATCATACCTCGTCCTGCCAGAGCAAGCCATCAGCATCGTGAGGGAGCTGAGTGCCGTTGAGGTGACAGAGCCTGGGATGGCATGTTTTGAAGTCGAGATCAGCGTGGAGGCTGTTAAGGCACCCAAGTGGACGCTTGACGGACAGTTGCTTAAGGCCAATGCTGACGTCAAGATCGAACAAGACGGAAGAATACACCGCCTTACATTCAAGAAGACTAAACCGACAATGTCAGGCTCTGTGCAGTTCACAGCTGGAAAGAGTAAATCGGTGGCCCAGCTTACTGTGAAAGGTAAGCTTAAGAGTCATGTAACTGTAAAGATCCATTCACATTCAGGGTCTTGCAAGGAGGCTTTTAGCCTAATTATGCAGTTGGGATGATGGAAGTAAACTGAACTGAAGAGAGATGACAAAAGATTTTATTCAGACTACAAACAAGTTTTTTGAGGAGAAGAGGGGTAGATGTAAAATTTTGAACTGATGACTCTGGTCTTTTGCAGTAAAAAGGAAATACCTGAATAACCTCAGAACGATTTTCAGATTCGTTTTCTTTCAGCCATAACATTTTCATGGAGGCTACATTGAATTGTGGTTTTGGAAACGTTGGCCACAAGGTGCTAGCTGGTTTTGGAGGTTCTATTCTAAACACAGCGTGGGGATTCATTTAAAAAAAAAAAAGCTTGTTAAGTTGACAGCACAGGCTTTTAGAGAAGAAGTGTTAAAAAGAGTCAGTGTTATTTTTGCAGAAGTGAAACAAGCATTAGGTTTAATCTCCTCTGTTCGTATTTTTGTGTTTATTGATGAAGAACATGCTATCCATTGATGCCTCGTTCTGTTTTTATTCCACTGTCTTAGAGCGCCCTCTGGAGATCATACAGCCCATCAAAAATACAACAGCCAAGGAGAAGGAGTCTGTCACCCTTAGCTGCAAGTTCTCTGCCCCACCAAAGGAAGTCTGCTGGTTTAAAGGTCAAGCTCTCCTGGAGACATCGAAGAAGTACAGCATGAGGCAAGATGCCGCCCGGGTGGAGCTCATCATCCAGAAACTTGTGGGCGGAGACTCTGGAGAATACCGGTGCCGGTCTGGAGCTGCCGAGAGCAAGGCGACGCTCACAGTGGAAGGTCAGCTACATGCAGTCTTGTCTGGGTTACCGTCAGTTAACAAGCTTCTACAGGACCCTGATGCCATGTGTACTGATTTTTCTTTCCAAGAGAATTCTGTATTCCTTTTGCTCTCCTGTGAGTGAAGAACAATGACAAATTGATATAAACTAAAACAAAAGCTTTTATTGTAATCTTCAGTGTGGACGATCAAAAACCTATTTAAAAACGTTGATTTAAAATGTATTAAAAATGATGAACAGTACTTTATAAGCATGCATCACGCATTTTCTGTTGGGTATGCTTGTTGGACAATGAAAGAATAGGTTGTTAAACAAAGTAATGGGATTATTCCAAACTGTCAGTCACTAAGGGAGGAGGAGCCAATAAAATAACTCTACCTGGATGATCTATTCCTGGTCCCACCCACTACGGACTTTGTAGCCTCTTTTGAGTCTTCCAGTGGTGAACTTAAAGGTGCGATTGTATCCAAAAATGACAGCCTCCCTCTTTGCACATGTGACCACAGAGAGGAAAGTGAAGATCACCAAGCACCTGCAGGACGTGCAGGTGGATGAGGACGGCGATGCGGCGTTCACCTGCGAGTTGAACTTCGCCGACGAGGAAGTGCAGTGGCTGCTGAATGGCACAGCGCTTTGCTCCAATGACGTCAACGAAATCCAACACGTGGGAAAAGCACACACCCTCACCCTCCGCCGCCTGACCCCTGACGATGGGGGCACCATCTCCATAAAGGTCAGGGAGATCAGCGAATCTGCCTCCCTCAAGGTCAAAGGTGAGTATCATCACTCATGCATCCAAGTACTGCAGTACGGCCCTAATCACCTCTTAGCTGCATTATAAAGCTGGCAGTCTCAAAAACTTGAGATTCGATTCTGTGTAATGAGAAATTCTGTTAGGGTGAGTATCGTCTATCCCGAGACAATTAATTTCTTAACCTAAGGACTTCAAGGGAATGTATTTCTCTTTCCTATATTAGGATCATGCAATTTTACACATTGATCGAAACATGTTGGCTGCTGGTAAGATTTTGTGTCTTACCACCTCTCTCTCTCCCATACCCTCAGAAAAGCGAGCGGTGTTCCTCAAGTCCCTGGATGACGTCGTGGGGGAGGAACGGGGCACGATCACTCTGGAGTGTGAGGCATCCAAGCCACGTGTCTCCCCCATCTGGAGAAAGGACGGCGTAATCCTGGCTGCAAGTGACAAGTATGAGCTGCTGCACGCAGGAAGGTCTTTGGGCCTTATCATTCACGAGCTCACTCAAGACGACGTAGGGGAATACACCTGTGACCTTGGCACAGACCTGGCAAAGTCAAAGGTCACCGTGCAAGGTATGTGCAGGCAATTCGGGTGAAGGAGACACAAACGCAAGCGTGAGCGACTGGAACGTATAGTCCACAGATATGATGGAGTTTGTGCAATGTCTTTAAGGTGTCTCTAATCACTGTTCATCTTATGAACCTGTTGAGGTATTTGACAACACCCTTTGTTCTCCTCGCCCCGCCTGCAGACTTCAGCATCGGCATCACCAAGCGGCTGAAGTCTGTGGAGGTCAAGGAGGGTGAGAGCTGTAGCTTTGAGTGCATCTTATCACGTGAGAGCACCGACCAGGGCTCCTGGATGCTGAATGGCAAACCCGTGATCAATGGTGGTCGCTACCAAATCTCGAATAAGGGCCGGAAGTACACCCTGAACATCAAGGGCGTGACTGGAGCTGACACAGGCGACGTTGTCTTTACCATCAAAGGCCTCAGTTCCACAACAACACTGTCTGTGAAGGGTGAGCGGTCTTCTACGTCCCCACTTCATACGCGTGGTCTTAAGGACACATGGACTATTGTACATATGTACGTATTTACATTTAGTAAAATTGTGAGTCAGACCAGTTGTCCATGGGACCATCCATATGTGTCATCCATGTGACTGAGCCCAGTAATGAATTCTTCACTTTTTGGCACAGGGAAAATCATTGTTGTGACCAGAGAGCTGCAGAACACCACTGTTGCTCCAGGTGAGGATGCTGAGCTAAGCTGTGAGATCAATCAGCCAGGAGTCAACATCAGATGGTCCAAGGATGGAAAGGCTATCAGGAAGGCACTGAAGTATGACATCACCCAGGTGGAAAGCCTTGCAAAACTGGTGATCCGTGGTGCTACCGCTAAGGATTCTGGAGAGTATACATGTGAGATTGATGGTGTCACAACGAGAGCCAAGCTGGAAGTCAAAGGCAAGATTCTGGGTCTCTGTGACATTGTCATCTTAAGTGTCATTTGAGTCCTTCACTCCTCACATTCTGTGGGTTTGTGAGACAGATTTGTCCCCCACTCCACTTGTGGTCCTTACCTTATTGCTGGTCCAAATCCCCTCTCTCTACATGTCTGCATCCTCCAGAACGGGACCATGTCTTCATGAGGGAATTGCAGGACGTCCAGGCTGAGGAGAAGGGCACGGTGACACTGCAGTGTGAGACCAAGTGGCCAGCAAGCAAGGTGACATGGTGGAAGGGAAAAACCGAGCTGAAGGCTGGTGGCAGGTTCGAGATGAAGCAGCTGGGCAACATCCTCACCCTCAGCATCCGTGCACTAGAGAAGAACGACAGTGATTCCTACACGTGTGATGTGGTTTCTGCCCAGACCAGGGCACGGCTCACGGTGCAAGGTAAGACCTGAGTTTGGCTGGCACTAAGTGGTGATGTAATGGTCTGAAGTCAGTCTGCGCTATGGGTGTAACGGTAGTTTTTCCACGGTTCGATATTTGTCACGGTATTGGGACCACGGTAATGGTACAGTTTCGGTATCTTAAATATAAAGAAGAAAATAAAAACACATCACCCTTTTAATTAAACAATGAACTTTATTTTGACATTCTATTTTACACTTTATTATTTAAATAAAATTTAACATCAAGTGAACTACCTGTCTAAGCATTCTGTGTTCTAAGCTTTGACAACCTGGAAGTAGCCTAATTTGCCTTCTCTATTTTATTTAAACAGGCTACATATTTGTATAGACAATATTAAATGTAAAAATGACAAAGTTCAAAATTCAGTATCCTCATTAGGTACACTAATGAGAGTTCACCCTAATGAGTTTGTTTACTGTCTTCTTTTTCCCTCGTCATCGTATCCCATGCTGAATCTAAAATGTTCCCACACCGCGGATTTTAAAGGCGGCGGGTCCTCTTCAGATTAGCGTCTCTCTGTCTCCCTACTAGCACCCGCCATTGTCACGTTGGACCGAAGAGAATATTCTTTTTAGCCTCTCTTCTCGATCCCGTAGTTCCATACAAAGCGCTGATAGCCAGGAGGTGGATAATTTACGCCATCTGCTCTTGTATAATGACATTTAAGCTGTAGCTCTCGGAAATAAGACAACCCCAGTTTTTTAGATGTATTTTTGGGGAAAATAAATCATCTTATATTCACGCCAATAAGTATAGGAAAATGACAAAATGATATCGTAATACTGCAGTACACGTGTGTGTACCGAACTATCGGGGACGTACCGAATGGTTCGCTGATATACCGAATATCGTTACACCCCTAGTCCGTTAGAATGTAGACCTTGTGAAATGGTGTCTGGCTTGACATCCAGTTTACTTGATGCTATGGAAGACTCAACAGATATGGGCTAAACTGAGCATTATAATGCTGGTTTGACTCGTATTAAAAGCAGGGAATCTAGGAAGCGAACCAGTCATGCATCGTGTTTTCTGTTGATTGGATAAACGGAACAGTGTGACGACGTGATTGGCTGTGATCGCTGACTACTGTGTACGTTTCCAGTGGATTTGCTAAATCAGTTACAATTTCTTGAGTTCATGTTAAATGAAAAACTGCTAGTTTCATCCATGTCGCTTATGGTGTTTCTTTCAAAAAAGGGTGTGTGATCTGTGGTCATCAGCTGATTGATGTGGCATAATATGAGCCTTGTATGATATCAGTGTTCTGTCATGTCCATGTGTTCCACTCTATCGTCTTAAAGGGGTGATTCCGTCTGCAGCTGGACATAATCCAAGCAGAAATGATCTTTGTGTTGCCCTCCCTGTCTCTTTCATTGCCCGAGGTCCACCATCCGTGGCTGATCAAGAAACGGTCAAGGGCCATTTCCTGGTTCCGTTTGGTGTTTGTTTGCTGTTTCTGGACAGCCCTATCCTCATAATCTTGTGTAAGCAACATGCATTTGGATGTTTGTGTCGCATCCAGGTGAGAAAGTTCAAATAACAGAGGAGCCGAAAGATGTTGAATGTTTAGAGGGGGATGCGGCCACTTTTAAGTGCCGTGTTAGTCCCAGTGATTACATCGGCGTGCAGTGGTACCTTAAAAAAAAAACACCCCTGCACAACAAAGACCTCAATGAAATCCAAGTCTTCCCGGTAGGGTACCATACACTCACCATAAAGAAACTGGCACAGAAAGACTCAGGCACAATCTCTGTTGAGGCTGGGGACAAGACAGCACATGCCTCGCTGATGGTCAAAGGTAACCGCCCGCTTCATCATCCATAAGTTCAGTGCTTGGTTTTCCTGACTCCGTCATCTTCATCCAGCATCAAGTTCTGTTTTATGTTCTTTGCACTGAATCCTCCTGGACCTTTTTGTACCCATTGGATGGACGGATGCTTCTCCAGGACAAACGAATGTGTGTGACATCATCCCACGATGTCAAAAGACATCACTGAGTCTTATTTTTTCATCCCCTCTTTGGGTTGTTATGGTTTGTTTCTCCCACGGAGGGTGTATTTTAGTGATCGAAGTGTGCTATGTAGTTAGCCTTTTGGTTAGGGTACATACTGGTCAGTACCCCACATAAGATGGATAAGATCTGGATTGATAAGCTGAAGAGGTGCCCAGTTGAACTAAAACTAGTTATTTTTCAATATATTATATTACACTCTCCCTTATTTGCCACCTTAACTTTCCTCAAAACTTTCTGAGACAGAGTTGAGTGACACGTGTGTTTTCTGGATGTGATTGAATTACATGGAATTCTTCAAATGCAGCCCTCACAAGTCAAGCTGTATATAAACAGAAGAAGCTTGTACTCTCACACACATATAGCGGCCTTGTCTGATTTCTTTTAGAGAGGCCCTTGGTCATTACTAAGGAACTGGAGGACTGTGAAGCCAGGGAAGGTGAGGACTTGATGCTGTCATGCTGGACTTCCAGAAGTTGCGGTGTTCACTGGTACAAGGATGGATGCTTGATAAGGGAGTCCAGCAAGTGGGCTGTGACTCAGTCAGACAAGGAGGCCACGTTGACGATCCGGAGGCTGGAAGAGAAGGACAGAGGGGTGTACGAGTGTCGTGCAGGTCTGGCCACCACCAAAGCCCTGGTTACAGTGAAGGGTAAGGCAGACTTTCTCTGAGAAGCATACCGTGGAGCTCTGTCACTTCATCCTTTGTCATGTCATCTTTCTTCCAACTGACTCTGCCCCGTCACTACACCGCGGAACCCCCTTTTCAAGACCCTAGCCAATTTTAACCAGCTTGCTTCCAGTGGTCTTATTGCTGTAGAGCAATTTATTGTAGGCATGTGTCTACAATGGCTTATACTGTTTATTTGTTATGCACTAGTGGGTTTCCAAATTCTTCTCTTGAAATCACAAGTGTAAGTGAAAAAGATGCCCTGAGGGCCACACTGAGAACATTTAAAACCGGGGAAACTGGAAACGCCTTGATTGTTAACCTCAAGAAGGCGAAGACCTTTGATTGAAGAATGAAGGTCCCTTCTGTCAAAGCCTGTTTTAGGACCTCGATCGAAAATTCGAAACAGCTTTCCATGAAGGACTACCATCTCATCATTTTATGGCTTGTGGATGTTTTGTTTCCACAGATTTGTGTATAAATAGCCATTGTTCAGTTATTTTCCAAAATCATATCACAGAATAAATAGGTCAGGGATTCATTTAATGAGAAATTAACCAGGTTTTATAACAAGTATGACTGACATGGTCTGTTTTTCACCGTGACAGCTTTGGGAAATAAAATGAGATCCTTATTTAGTTTTGCATAATTAAACACCACTTGTTAATTAATTTTAGCTGTGGCTGCTGACTTTAAGCAAAAGCTGAAGAATGTGGAGGCCAAGGAAGGAGAGAGCATCACCCTCCGCTGTGAGCTCTCTAAACCTGGGGCTCAAGTGGAGTGGAGGAGGGAAGGAGAGGTGCTGAAGTCAGGAGGAAGGATCCAGGTGAAGCAGATGGACACCTCCGTTGAGCTGAAGATCAATGATCTGAAACCTGAAGACGGTGGAGAATATTCCTGTCAATGTGGAAACATGAAGACCGTGGCTAATGTTGTGGTCACTGGTAGGATGTAACGAGCGTATTTCATACAGTTGTTTTCTTTATTTTCCTGGGAGAATAGTGGAATTTTTTCCTGTATTATTTGTGGTTAAATGACTAACTGAAAAACAAGAATGTTTATGGATGTGTACATTCCCTTGTTTTTGTTGTTGTCATCAGCAAGTTAAACTTCGGAACGTCTACTAACTGCACACTTCACTGACAGTTGAAACAAACTGATTGTTCTGCAGCGCTTCCAATAACATTTAAAGAACATCTGAAGGACCAAAATGCAAATGAGGGCAGCAGTGTCACCCTCCGCTGTGAGCTGTCTAAACCTGGAGGTCCAGTGGAATGGAGGAAAGGAGGAGAGGTTCTGAAGTCAGGAGGAAGGATCCAGGTGAAGCAGATGGACACCTCCGTTGAGCTGAAGATCAGTGATCTCAAGCCTGTGGATGCAGGAGACTACAGCTGCATTTGGGGCAGTCAAGCAAGCTCAGCACACCTCAAAGTCAATGGTAGGAGGAACCGAAAGTTTCACAAAGCATCTGGAGACACTGTATATCTGCACTTTTTAAAGAATGTGCTTGGAGTCAGCCGATCACTGGGAGGCTAATGCAAGTTAACCACAGTGGAAAAGGTAGTTTTGTGTAGATGTGACAGTGTGGTTGAAGACTCTGTCCATGATACACTTTGACCATGTGTGATATGGTACCACTGTTTTGGAGTTGAATATGGCCATTATTAATGTTTTCTCTCAGGTTCCCTTTTTGCAGATTGTTCAGTTTTTATTTTTCAATTTTCGCATCATATTGTGATTGTAGGACCTTAATCCTTTCGCTTGGACCACAGTGTCCAGGTTTCAGCTGAAGAAATGTCCTCTGTCTCCGGTTAACTATGATGGCCAAAGTTTTTATTCACGTATTTTGGGTATTTATCTGATTTGAAGAGTTAAGAGTTAGAGAACTCAACGAAAGAATTATCTTTCGATTTAAGAAAAATAAAAAAAACTTTTATTATTCCCATGTGGGAATTAAGGAAAATAACCCGAAGAGGAATTGTAGAAAATTAAAATTAAATATCCTATCAACTTGGAAATTTTGTTGTGGCTCCGGAATCATCAGTTTCCCCACCTCTTCTAAAACAGGGGAATAAAATGGCATGATTTGTCTATGGTTTACTCTTAATGTTTGTGTTGTTTTCTGCAGAGCATTAGTTTGTACAAGGTTAGTAATGTTGATCTCATAGCTTAGCTTGTGTTTCATTTTGGCAAAGCTGATTTAAATCTGATTGTCACTCTTGATCTTGTCTACTTGAACCTAGCTATTATGGATTTAATCTGTCTTTAACAGGGTGTGATTTTCAGACAGTCCCATTTTGCAGGTCTGAGCAGTCAGACTTTTTCCTTGTCCAAGCTTGTAAAGTAAACATCTTGTACATGCAGCATTTTCTCCTTGTTCTCGTTGGTACCTTCTTCTGCTTGGCATTATGATTTTCTTAGTTTCTATCTAAAGCTACGCCTTTCATTGCCCATTCAAATTTGCTAAGCTTGCTGTACTTTATAATTCATCATGGTTCTCCAGAACTTCCCTTCACATTCAAACGAGAGCTGAAGGACGTGCAGGCCGAGGAGGGTAGCAGTGTCACCCTCCGCTGTGAGCTGTCTAAACCTGGAGCTCCAGTGGAGTGGAGGAGGGAAGGAGAGGTTCTGAAGTTAGGAGGAAGGATCCAGATGAAGCAGATGGACACCTCCGTTGAGCTGAAGATCGATGGTCTGACACCTGAGGATGCAGGAAACTACAGCTGCCACACCAGGGACAAACAGAGTGCTTGTAAAGTCAAAGTCAATGGTAGGAA
>JAACJT020000064.1:2469773-2485348 GCA_009936485.2 Gymnarchus niloticus | reverse complement strand
GAGGTTCTGAAGTTAGGAGGAAGGATCCAGATGAAGCAGATGGACACCTCCGTTGAGCTGAAGATCGATGGTCTGACGCCTGAGGATGCAGGAAACTACAGCTGCCACACCAGGGACAAACAGAGTGCTTGTAAAGTCAAAGTCAATGGTAGGATAATCACCCGTGTTTTACATATCCTGGCATCTGGTGTCTGGGGCCATCTTGCACCTCTGCCTTCTGTTCAGAAGGCTTCCCTCTACAGTCCTGAGACACATTTCATCACCATCCTGTGGTTTCCTTTCTCATTTTGTGACAGATGTCTCGCATTTCGAGTTTTAATGGCACAAGAGCATAGTCCTGTTTCACTTTACTTTGTTTGCTTTGTATGCTAAACAGATATTCGGTTTATGGTTTGTGTTTCTTGTAGGTCATGTTGCCCATGAAGCAGAACTGTAATCGTACTTCTGTGTACTGAACGTGAATCTGGTCATTCATGATTTGTCCCTCATTGCCTGATACTCCTGTCTGCCTGCTTCCAGGCATCTTTCAAGAGGATTTCAACATTCAGTTTGTCGTCATTAAAATAGACGTATTGTGTTTAGCAGGTGGAGTACTTAAAATATATGGGACTCTAGACATGACTTGCCATTAGTTTCTGCCTAGCTGTGTATTAGCTGAATGTACAAATCAGAGAGGAGGTTTAGATTGAGAAGAAGAAATGATCTTGCTTCGTATTCCTTCATCATTTGGCTTTGGGTTTCCAGCCCTTCCGGTTATCTTTAGACGAGAGCTTCAGGACCAGGAGGGAGAAGAGGGTGGTGAAGTCACCCTCCACTGTGAGCTCTCCAAACCTGGAGCTCCAGTGGAGTGGAGGAAAGGTGGTTTGGTATTGCAGCCCAGCGAGAAGTATGAAATGAAGCTAAATCGAACCAGGGTGGAGCTTGTGGTCCACGATCTGAAGATGGATGACATGGGCGACTATGTCTGTGACCTAGGGAACAGTGCATGCATGGCGTCCATCAAAGTCAATGGTAGGAAACTGACATTTTACACCCTGTCACTCATTTTACCTGCGTGATGTGAAGATTTTTATGGGTTTTCTCCGAAGCGTAGAGTTTCAGAACATAAAACTAGGGTTCCATTTGGGTCTCCTGATACATTCTTCATCGTTCTTTGCTCACTTTTACTGCTGTACTTAAGAAAAAGTCTTGTGCATGAAATGACACACAGATAGGCTTATGGCATCTGCATTCAGTCAGGTGAGTAGTCATGTGACTGAAGTCAGTTCAGTGTCTCATGGGTTCTGTGTGTTGATCGGTAGCTCATTAGCTTTCAAGCATGAGGGGCTGCTGGTGGTTTGTGTTAGGAACAACCACAGAATTTGTGTTTAACACCATGTCTGTTCACCCTTCCTCTTCTCTGGGACAAAAATAAGGGGAATATTTGTAGAAGTAAACCTAGGTTGAAATCTCATTTGCATTTCTTTATAAACGTTTCATTCAATGAGTAATCTGCCTTATATAAAGAGTCTCAGGCAAGAAAATGTTGATTTTTGCATACATGCTTCCGTGAAATGCCAGCCCTCCCAATTATTTTCACGCACGAGCTGGAGGATCAGCAGGTTGAAGAGGGGGGCAGTGTTGTCCTCCACTGCGAGCTGTCGAAACACGGGGCGCCTGTGGAGTGGAGGAAAGGAGGGATGGACCTCTGCCCCTGTTCCAAGTACAAAATGAGCCAAGATGGCTGCCACGTCCAGTTAGTCGTGCATTGTGTAGATCCAGAGGACTCTGGGAGCTACACCTGTGACACTGGGGACCGGCAAACAACAGCCCACCTGACAGTGAAGGGTAGGCTAAGAAAGATTTCTTTGGATTTTACAGTGGGCATGCTTTCGGCTGAATTTCTTCTGAATCGGGGTGTAGATAGAAAGGTGAGTCTAGCTATATTTAGGCTAACCATCTGAAAATTTAGTGTGGCTGAGTGGTTAGCACCAGGGTCGGGAGCTCAGGTCCCACTTGCTCCTCTGAGTTTTCCTTCCTTATTGACTCTCGCTTCCTGTTTCCCCTGGCCTTGTGCCCTGCCCTGTCTGGGATAAGTTCCCGTCCCCCCAAGGCAGTGAACAGGACAAGTGGCTACAAGGAAAGTGAGCGGCATTTAGGCTCTTCTGTACAGAGAAAGGGCGGTGATCTAAAATATTGTGGTTTACTAACCGGAAATCATACCAATAACCACCTGTCTCCGAGATCCACTCTTCTTATGGTGTTTTTTTTCTTCAGTGGATATTAGTTTCTTCACATTATTATTAAAAATAATTTCTCTGTATATTATGTATGTTTATATTGGCATCCATTTTTTAAGTAGATGACATGAAGTACTACAGTAGTGATTATGTTATTTGAAATATTCTTCAACTTTTCAGCAGACTGAATAATTTTTCTACAATTTAGCTAAGACATTTCTGTACAAGTTCTGAAATGGGAAAGTGAGAGAAGTGCCTGTTTTACGAATGACTTTTAGAAAAATCTTTTTGAGTTCCGCATTGCGTTTATGAACCAGGAGATGGCGCTATAGCTGTTGTGTGCCAGTCTGTGGCTGTCTGGTGTTGGTCATGTGGAGGCTGTGTTTTGGAAGGATCAAACGATGAAAAACGACCCGTTCCACAGCCCTGCCAGTGTTCTTCAGGAGTGGGCTGGAGAACGTGGAGGGCGAGGTGGGGGCCAGCGCCACCCTTCGCTGTGAGCTGACCAAGCCCGGCGCTCAGGTACGCTGGAGGCACGGCGGCCGGCCTCTGGAATCCAGCGGCAAGTACCAGCTGAAGCAGCAAGGTGACGTGGTGGAGCTGGTCATCTACAACCTGCAGCTGACAGACGGCGGAGAATACACGTGCGACACCGGGGACCACGCCACGTCCGGCACGCTGTCCGTGCAGGGTAGGGTGGCCAGGAACCTCTTATCAACAGCGCTTGGAAATGAAGCCATTTTGTTTTGGCTGCCTCTGGCACCTCTTATCCTGTTATCCTCGTTCATCATTCTTTGACTTGTGTCAACATTCTGTGTTCATGCTTCTCATCAGGCATAAGGGAGGCTGAAGCGCTTTCTTCTCTGTGAAGCTGCTCTTATTATCTTCTGCTGGTCACTTTCCATTGCTACCATCATCATGCAGACATTTTCACTTCCTGCGTGCCCAGAATGGCCCAAACGGATTTATTTCGTAAAACCACACCATCCATTTTCATCAAAATGGGCAAATCTTATTTAATTTTTCTTTCTATCAAATACATATCTTTGTTATCAAGTTATTTCTTATGCTGTATCTTCTTTTGGATCTTGTGGCGGGAATCTCTGGATGTTTGTGATCATTTCTTGCTTGTTGGTTTGGGAAGACTACAAATCTCAGATCCTTCAGCCCATAAGTTCTTCCATTTCACTCTCATTTGTGGAATTTTCTTACACCAAGTCAGAATTACATCCCCAGCCAGAATGTACAAGTTAACGTGCATACCACCACCCGTCTCATCTCGGGTGTCTGACGGGCTTTTCAAAACAGAGCTGGAGGTCACCATAGTTACTGGTTTAGAAGACTGCACAGCGCATGAGGAGGACGATGTGCGGTTTGAATGCTGCGTCTCCCATGACAACGCTCCTCCGGTCCAGTGGATGCTGCAGGGTGTCCCGCTGCAGAATAACGAGATGAACTTCATCCAGGTGGAGGGAAAGGTGCACAGCCTGACTCTCCGAAGTGTCACCCGGGAGGATTCGGGCACCATTGCCTTTACCGTGGGCATGTACACATCGTCCGCTCGGCTGAAAGTCACAGGTGAGGTGGCACTGTGGCCTTCATAGACTCTTGTCCATTTGGTGCCACCTGGATCCAAAAAGGCTCACTAGTCTTCCTTGTTTCTCGTATGAAGCGATCATTTAATGTAGGAATTTGATCGTTGAGAAAATAACCCTGCATCTTTTTAAAGCTTGAGACTTTTCGGTCCTTTGTGATCTTTAGTTGTCTCGTGTTGGCCAGCTGAAAAAGACTTTGCATCATTTGTCATCCTGTAGTTTTAGGCTTCCTTTGCCTCGTTGCTTTAGATGTTTTGCCCCGTTCTGACAGCCTACTCTTCTAAAGATGAAGCTGTGTCGTTCTTCATACCCAGCTGCCAATGTGACGTTCGTTCGCGGCCTGCAGTGTCAGGAGGCACCAGAAGGGGGCAGCACCACTTTGAGCTGTGAGCTCTCTGTGCCTGGGGCACAAGTGGAGTGGACGAAGGGTGGCGTAGTCCTGACGCTCAGTGACAAGCATCAGATAAGGTCAGAGGGCACAAAGGCTGAACTGGTGATCAACAATCTGAGAATAGAGGACTCAGGAGACTATACCTGTGATACAGGAGACCATCAGACCACAGCCTCGGTCAAGGTCAAAGGTGTGTGGGCAGCAACGAAGAGACGGTCAGTTCAAACCGGCTGGCGGTCACTTTGACTGGTGCTCATGAGCTTTCCTGCACCCTGATTGTTTGCCTTACCAAATATTTCTGTGTGTATGTGTGTGTGCGCCACCTGGCAGAGGTGTTGAAGGTTTTCTCTTGACATTTTGGTGTTGACCAAAATCACAGTTGATGCATAGTGGAACCCTGGGAAACACAGGCCCTGTTACTCATTGGTCGCCTGGCAACCCGCTCACCCCGTTTCTTTGTTTATCGTAGTAAGTAGTAATTTGGCAAAACGACAGGCCTTTCAGTAGGTTCAGCATTTTCATAATGTTAAACTTCATTAATAAGCTTCTCATTCCAGTACGGAATGAACACACATAAACACAATTAATCTGATCATTTTGTCAGCCTGTTTGTAATTAAATGAAAGACTGAAAACCAAAGTTTGTGTAATTCTCGGGTAATCTTCAGAAAATATGTTCTGTAGTGGTTGTTTATGTAGGCGAGAATTGCAAGTACTTTGTAGAACAAACAGGAGACTTTGTGTGCCAAGTGAAATTTGATATGAGAAATGAGGCCGTTAGTGTGGTCACGTTTGGGTTTTTGCCGTATAAGACAAATGACCCTGAAATGTCAGGATGACCTTGGAGGACCACTGGTAGTAAGTGGAACCCTTTCTCACTCTGACCCGGCAGCGGCTCCGGTGGTCTTCAAGAAAGAGCTGGAGAGCCTAGAAGTGAAGGAGGGTAGCGAAGTCTCACTGTGCTGTGAGGTCTCCAGCCCTGACGCCCCTGTGACATGGAGGAAGGACTCCAGGGTGCTGTCCCAGGGAAGAAAGCATACCTTTCAGCAGCGGGGATCCATACGGGAGCTGGTTATCCACCAAGTGGCCCTTGAAGATGCTGGTGAATACAGCTGCACTACTGGGGACAAGACAAGCACCGCCAGGCTGACAGTCAAAGGTAACTGGGCAGCTTTGCCTACCTGTCCGAGCTGACCGTATGGTATCTGAGCTTTGGTATTTGTCTGTCATGTTGAGCAGCGCATAACAACCTTGCGGCTGAGCTGACACTACCTGAAATCTAACAAAAGCTTTTCTTCCTCTTTTTTGAGTATTTCCCTTTTATTGAGAAGATTACTGCACCATATTTTCTTGTATGCCGAGCAAGCTTCTATTGCTGGAAATGTTTTTTTTGGACTCGAGACGAGGACGATTTTCTAGCGTCTTGAAAAACACCCCCCCTTAGTTCAACGTTTATGCACAGATAATTTCTGGTGTCTTAGTAAAAGGAGATGCTGAGTTTAAAAATATTCATAGCTCATAGTTTCAAGCCTAAAAATAGTATTTACAAATTTTCAAAATAGGTAAACTGAGTGTGTACACAGCTGCTCTGTGCAGGGTGTTCCATGAGATAGAATGATTTAGTAATCCCCGAAGGGAAATTCTCATTATCTGAGTTTGGCAAAATTTTGCCGCTACAAGTGTGGACCGTGCTTCAGCTGTTACGAGGAACGTGCCATGACATGGCACCACATTGTCGCCCCGATGGCCATCTTCCCCGGCAGAGCGTGTGCGCATCACGGAGCGACTGTGTGACGCAGCTGTGACGACGGGCGAAGACGCGCGATTCGAGTGCGGGCTCTCCCAGGCCGACGTGACAGAGGTCGAGTGGCGCCTGGGCGCCAACGTTCTGCAGAACAACGACCTCAACCAGATGTGCTGCCGGGGATGCTGGCACAGTCTGGTCCTGAGAATGCTCACGCCGGACGACTCGGGCACTGTGGCCTTCACAGTGGGTGGAGAGATGACCACCGCCACCCTGCTGGTACTGGACAAGCCCAAAGGTAGAGGCAAGAAGGCGAAAGGTGGAAGCTGGCCTTCACCTTGCTCCACCTGTGACATGCCTTCATCCTGTCTTGACTTCTTTTAGCCCGGAGAAGCTGTATCTCAACGTGTTCCTCGCATGGCTGGCTCTTGTGCGTCCTAATGCTCATGCTACTTATTCTTTCGATGTAACGGCATGGCTGTGTTTCAACGAAGTCTTTGCATCGGTATTTATCCTTTTTGGTTTTTTTTTCTGATGCCCACACCATCCTCTTCTATCTTGCATCTCCATTAGTTTTCATTTCGTAAAGCCCCGTGTCAGCGCACTGCAGGAGATAAGAAGATTGGTGTGGTTAGTGGCAAGCCTGAGAAGAAACATTTGGGAAATGTTTGTGAACGTGGTGCTCTTTGGTTTTGATCAACGGAAGTTTTAACGATATCCCTGCACTCCCAGCACGAGTGACCTTTTTAGCAGAACTTCACCGGACCTGGTGACTTGACGGGAAAACGACTACAGATAGTGGAGATGTGTGTGACATAATCAAGGGTGGAGGGTGGTGAACAGCTCATTGATTAAAAAAAAACAAAAAAAAAAACGCAGTGGCCACGCCATCAATGCTGGAGATGTTTCCCTCTCCACCGAGGCATAACAAGACAGTGGTTGCATCTTGGCAGGAATCCGCATGATCTTCACTCTGGCTTTGAAGATTGGATATGAAGAACATGTACTGCTATGAGATCTCATAAACCCCCCCCATTCGAATCCCTGTTTAGATTTTCTCGTTTTCTTGTCCACCCCTCCCAACCTTGTCTGTTCCATGTTTTTTCCCCCAGGGGAACCCATCTTTTTCCAGCAGGAGCTGAAGAACCTAGAGGCGGAGGAAGGTGGTGGTGTCATTCTCCGCTGTGAGCTCTCCAAACCTGGTGCCCCAGTGGAGTGGAGGAAGGGAGGGGTGGTGCTACAGCCTGGGAAAAAGTACGAGATGAAGCAGGACGGCCGTCAGCTGGAGTTGCATGTCCATGACCTCCAGCAGGAGGACAGCGGTTACTACACCTGCGATGCGGGAGACCAGCTGACCACGGCTTCACTCAGAGTGAAAGGTAAGCAGAACATCAGGTCATGATGAGCATTGCTACCCTAAAGTAGTGAGTTACTGATGGGAAGGCTGGCCATTTGTCCTGGAAAAAAGAAAATTAGCTGAAGGACGGGTCAATTATATTCATGCTTGACGTTGCAGTTCCTGTACTGCAGATGGCTTGAAGGTGTTCGTCTTTATCCATGGGATCAGGCAATAGCGAAATCCTCTACAAGTCCACAAGCTATATAGGAGTGATGTTCCAGCATTGCAAAGTCAGCAGGAAATACAGCTGTGATATTCATGGATGGTACCTGTGAAATTATCAAAGGTGTTTGGTAGAAGTGTTTTTCAAGACACACCAATACGAAGACTGCAGCATTCTGTGACAATTATGATTGCTGTTTTGTGCTTCAAAATCACACAATGCTGCGTAATGGAAATCAGGGAGAATCTCATCACTTTGAACAGCAGTTACATAGGTGTTTTCCGTGTCTAGGTTCCATTTCATTGTTCCAAATTCATATTTATACAATCGTTAAGATGTTATGTTATTTTTAAGGGAAAACAGCTTTTCCTCCTGGTAGTTAGACGACTCAGTGAATACACATGACTAGCAATGGGAGATCCATGGGAGACTATGTATCAGACTATGTATGGATTATGACTGAAGGTTTCAGCTCAGTGGTGAGCTCAGGTAGACTCTAGTCCATCATTCATTATGCGTTTTAATCTCAGAAATTTCTTTAATCACAATGACAAAGTGTTTTTGTGAAGCCAATGGAACCATTCAAACGTTGATTCTTTAGATGTTTGTTGAGCCTACGGTAAGATAAAGTATGTACTAGAAATGTCTCAAGATTCTTCTGTTCGTGTTGTGAATCATTGGAGTCTTGAGGCAGGAGGCCCAAGGCTAGACAAAATTTCGAGCAGGCTGACAGGGAATGAGCAGTTCAGGTACCCCAAAGTGAGCACTGACGGCCCGAGCGGCGCTGTCTGTGCCTCACTCCACAGCGGAGGAGGCACGGATGGTGTCCGGGTTGAGGAGCACGGACGTCTTTGTGGGAGAGCAGGCCTCGTTCTCCTGCCAGCTGTCCCGTGGTGGCATCAGTGAAGCACAGTGGTGGCTGGATGGCACCTGGCTGCAGCAGGGCACCTTCGCTGACATTGGGGTCACCGGTGACAATGTCCACACGCTCGTCCTAAAGAACCTGGCTGCCAACGACTCGGGGACGGTCACTTTCAAGGCCGGCAGCCTGGTGTCCTCTGCCAAGTTGTTAGTGAAAGGTACTGACTGTTGGAAGGGGGTCAGGGGCAGCTAACTGGGCCTACTTGGGTTAACCCTTTCCTTGGCATTCTGCTGTGTCTGTTCATAAACACTGACAGCTCTGTAAAGCATGTATAAATCACACTTCAGAGCCGCAGCAATGTCACAAAACAAGCATGACACGACATATGTGACGTTGAACACGTGTGCAGTATGCCTGGTTTAAATGATAAATTGGTGTCGGGCGATGGATTTGAATTAATGTTTCAGAACTTCGGTTTTGCACACATTGTTATTTTAATGAGTGTTTTTATGTGGTTTTTCATTTACATCACAACCCAGGTATTCGCTTAAAATGTAGAAATCTCGGATATCATAAATACTTATGTATATTCAGACCACCGGAGGCCAAAATTCCTGAGGCATCTGTCATGCCTTCACAGCTATGACACAGAAGGTTAACAATAAGCCAGATATGACTGGACATCCCTCAGTTGACCCAGTGAGAAACACAACTCATGCCAAAGCCATCTCATGGGCCCAGAGGGTCATTGTAGAAGCCAAGTGTCCAGGCTGAAAAGCGTTAATATCCTCTTTGGTGGTGTTGATCTTAGTTGGCTATAGGTTGGAGCTGCTGCTTTGTTGGTTCTGCCCTCCTTCCACGCATTACCTCTTTAAAGAGTAATCCTAAGTCGAAGATCATCCAATTCGGTAAGCCATTTGCCGTCGATAGCCTGTGGGATTTCTGAACTTGTTAAACGTAAACAGGTTTTCTCTCTCCCCCATTTTTGACTACTGTTTGTGGTTTTTATTAGGATGGCCTCATATGACCTCGAATATGATTTTGAATATGATCCTAGGCTCTTTCTATCTGGAGACCTTCCCATGTTGTGCAGGTTTCATCTGGGTTCTCTGGTTTTCTCCTGCAGTTGGATGAATTGGTGTCTCTAAATCGCCCGTAGTGTGTGCTTGTGTGTGTACCTCATGATGGACCATGTCCAGGGTGCCCCCTCCCTCGTGCTCAGTGCATTCTGGGATAGGCTGTAGACTCGCTGTGAGTCTGCACCAGATAAACAGGTACGATGATAGATGGATAAGATGTATGTATCTTCGTCTTGAGAATTTGGAATAGCATTGACACAACAATTTGAGGGAAGCTTCTTCCTCAACTAAGGGAATCTCTTGGGTTCTGACAGATACTCTATGTGGCTTAAGGGCCCATCCACACGTAGGATGGTAAATGATATGTTGAGTTATGATAATGACATACTCTGGTGTCATGTGTTCATACCCTGTGGGTGTTGTCTATTGTACCGACAGATGAGCTTGTGAGAGAGCGTATGACGATCGTTCCTCTGAAATCCAGAATTTGACCAGTCCCTTTCTGTTTTAAAGCTTAAGATGTAGTTAGGCGTGTATCATGTACTACTTGATTTTATTCATTTGTATTTGTTCTTGTAGTTGTTTTTACAAATATATGGAGTGTGAGTGAATTTTTGGTAACTGATACCAGGGTCAGTGTCTTGGGTCGTACATATATGGTCATTAACTTAGCAGTTAGAGTAAATATTTGAAAGGCTGTTACTGATTTATGAGGCTTTTATTGCTTTGAATATAGTGTGAAAATACTGGATTCCAGCGGGTCAATGGAAAAAATGCGTGAGGATAGTCATTATGATAACAACCCAGACTGCAGCCCGCCATCTACCAGATCTGCTCATAAGCTCCTCCCTGCTTCCACCCAGCTTCCAGATCCTAAAAGCAGCATAACACTTCCTGGGCTCGGCATGTGTATGTGCTCTTCCACCCTCACTGCCTAGCTTCTGCTGTGTGTGGTTGCAAAGTTGACCATGTGGCCCTGATTGTGTAGCTGCTCAGTTGACCATGTGGCCCTGATTGTGTAGCTGCTCAGTTGACCATGTGGCCCTGAACGTGTAGGCACTCAGTTGACCATGTGGCCCTGAACGTGTAGCTGCTCAGTTGACCATGTGGCCCTGAACGTGTAGCTGCTCAGTTGACCATGTGGCCCTGAACGTGTAGCCACTCAGTTGACCATATGGCCCTGAACAAGTAGCCGCTCAGTTGACCATGTGGCCCTGATGGTGTAGCTGCTCAGTTGACCATGTGGCCCTGAACGCGTAGTCGCTCAGTTGACCATGTGGCCCTGAACGTGTAGCCGCTCAGTTGACCATATGGCCCTGAATGTGTAGCCGCTCAGTTGACCATGTGGCTGTGGATTATCTGGAGAACTTCAGAGTAGGAGGTGTACACATTTCTTTTCCTCCTTTTTGATATGGAAAAATGAAATTCCATGTGCTGGCAAAGATCCCAATAGAACAACAAACCCCAATGACATACTTAAAAAAATAATCCTACTCTGAAAATTCCATGCACTTTGCTGCACTATGCTGGGGGGCTGGCTGTAGAGAATAAGCTGGGATGCTGCCTGACCCCCCCCCCCCCCATCCCCCGACGGTTTAGATCCTACGGTGGAGGTGGTCAGCGCCATGACCGACGAGCAGGTGGTGGAGGGCGAGGCCGTGGAGTTCATCTGCCAGTACTCAAGGCCCGTGAAGGCCGTGTGGAAAAGAAACGGGCGTCCCGTGCAGCCGGATGGTCAGCGGGTGGTGGTGGAGCAGGACTGGAACGTGGCCCGGCTGTACATCAGCCGCGTGGCTGCCCAGGATGGGGGCTCGTACTCCTGTGAGGCTGAGGGCACCTGTGTGGTGGCCCTCCTGGAGGTGCAAGGTGAGCCTTCCTCTCATCAGGAGCTTCACCTTGCTGCCTCCCAGCTGCTGCTTTGGCCTCTCGCATTGATTGTTACTTTTATTCTGGTGATGCCTTGTTAATTACCCACCCGGCAGTCACACGGGAGATTTACTGGTCCTAAAACCCAGCTGAAGTGGATTCAAGAACTTCATAAGTTTCATTATGTTGGCCAAAACGCTTGTCTTCCCAGTAGTGTCTGTGTCCATGTGTTAGACACATTTCATAGTGATATGACGTTCATCCATCTTATTTATGTATATGGTCATGTCTCAGTGTCATCTTGGTGCAGCTGATAATCAGTTTATTGCAACATGGAATGTGTACCCTGGGGATTCTGTTGGAATTACTAAGACTGAGAGCACAGAAGGAATGGTGCGTAACTGTAACATAGCTAGATGTCTGTGGAAAACTGTAAGCAGCCTGGGAGAGGCTGGAGTCTCTGTATTCTTTCCTGGATGTTGACATTTTAAATGATCAAGGACATAACACTGTATTTTATACTAAACTGGTTCTTCATGGTTTTATTATAACTTGTGAGCATATTTTGAAGTTCACGTATTCAAAGCAACTTCTCACCAACAGATAAACCTGTTGACATCATCCAGGGCCTGGAGAACGTGGAGACCTTGGATGGTGGAGAAGCACTGTTCGAGTGTTCACTGTCCCGGCCTGAGAGCCAAAACTGCCGTTGGCTCATTAACGGCAAGCCAGTGCGTGAGTCGGCCAACGTGGAGATCGTGGCCTTCGAGAACGGCCGGCGACACCTTCTGCTGCTCAAAGAGCTGCACCCCGTGGACAGTGGCCAGGTCACCTTCCAGGTTGGCACGGCAATCACATCAGCCTTGCTGACTGTCAAGGGTGAGCATCTGTGGCCCTGAGATCCAGCTGTAAATTTCAAATTCCCAGTGCAGATCTTGGCAAGGTTGATTTACAATAAGGAGGAAAAGAAAATATATTTAGACTTTGGGGAAAAACGGGGGCAGTAGCGTGGGGATGACGTGTTTTGTGTTTCCAGGCTGGCAGCTGGATGTGGTACAGGCCCTGGAGGATCAGACGGTGTCAGTGGGTGAGCAGGCAGAGTTCTGCTGTGCCCTGAGCGAACGCGTCCCTGAGACCGAGGTCACCTGGTACACCAACGGCGTGGAGCTGCGGCCCAATGACAACTGGGCCATGCAGACAGAGGGGCGTCTTCACCGCCTGCTCCTCCGTCGCGCCCAGGCCAGCCCCCCCCAGGAGATCACCTTCGCGGCACGGGATGCCCTCTCGATGGCCAAGCTTACAGTCGTCGGTACGGTCCACCCAGCCGAAATGGGCGTGTGCTTTGGACCCTGTGACTGAGGGTCTTTATGTTCATCACCCAACCTCATGGCAGGTTTACAAAGTTAAACCAAATTCAGGAGATGTCACTGGTTCTTTAAATGTGCTATGCCATTACAAATAGATGCAAGAAAGAATTGTGCCATGATAAATGGTATACTTGTATAACCTTCTAACTATGATTAACTACCAGATACACTTTTGGTCTTGTAGTTAACTAAAATATGCCTGTTAGCCTATATTGCTGTTTTCCTGCCTTCTGAGAATCCCTTATTAATGAGTGTATTGTACTGAAATAAGAGAAGATTGATGTAACTGTCTCCCCAATGGACCGTAAACCCGTAACCTGAAGCCACGCCCTGCATCCGCAGCCCTCCCCGACCCCCCCGAAGACCCTGAGCTGGTCAATAAGAGCAGTCGATCTGTCACTCTGTCCTGGTTCACTCCCCTGAGTGATGGCGGCAGCCCCATCCTGGGTTACCGGGTGGAGATGCGGCTGGCTGACAGCGCCCTCTGGCTGCCGTGCCACTCGGAGCCAGTGCGGGACACGGAGTTTGTAGTGGAGAACCTCAGCCCAGGTGTGGGATACAGGTTCCGTGTGGCAGCCATGAACAGAGCTGGCACTGGGGAGCCCATCCAGCTTCCACAAACCGTGTACTTGGGTAAGAGGCCCCGACCCCACCGGGCCCTTATTCACCTGGCAGTGACTGAAGGGTCTCACCACCAGCTGCCATCGTCTACTTTAGGCCTAGACAATAAGTGGGGGATGTACGTTCGAAAATAGAGAAACACATGTATTCTCAATATGGATAGACGTCCATCCGTTCACGGCCTTTCCTGCATGTGTATTTGAGCTTTCTTCTTGCAGAAGAGCTAATTATTTAATCCCGTTAATTGTTTGTAGCTATTCCGTTATTGTAGATTTATTTATGTATTCCCTGTTGACTGCAATAAGGAGAAGTGATTTGCTGCGCTGTGTATTGTTGTTAGCGATGTTGCTGAATTTAGATCCTGTCCTGTCTGCAGCTGAGGAGGTTTCCCAAACAGTGGCGGCCACAGAGGAGGACAGCGGGCAGCCTAGCCTGCCCCCAGAGGCCGCCTCTGAAGGGGATCTGCACCTCCTGTGGGAGGCGCTGGCCAGGAAGCGGCGCATGAGCCGAGAGCCCACCCTGGACTCCATCTCCGAGCTGCCCGAGGAAGACGGCAAGGAACCCAAAGATGCTGCGTCGAAGTCCAAAGAGATGGATGTGGAGCCAGTGCCTAGGAAAGAGCCAGAAGCTAATCTTTACACCAGCTCTGAGGACGAGTCCCTTACCGGCCCATCTTCTCTGGTGTCCTACCTCAAGAAGAGTAGCAAGTCCACTGTCACTCTGGCTGGTGGCCAGGCACAAAGCCTCTCCACTAAGAAGTTCTACGAGCACTTCCAGATGACCGAGCAGGTGGAGCAGTCAGAGGCTGCGGAGGTCAGTAAGGATGATGAGGCTGAGATGATGGAGGCAGCTGTTAAGATCCAGGCCGCCTTCAAAGGCTACAAGGCACGCAAGGATCTGCGGCCCGTCTTCAAGGAAGTCTTCAAGGACCAGACAAAGGAGCCCAATGGCACCATTCACTTGGAGTGTGTTGCAGCAGGCAGACCTGATAAGGTTTGCTGGCTAAAGGACGGTGACATGCTGACTGATGGAAAACACCACCACATTGATATTTACAACGACGGCACGTGCTCTCTGGTCATCACCGGGGTGACCACCAAGGACACGGGCGTTTACACCTGTCAGGTGTCCAACAAGTTTGGATCGACCACCCACAGCGCCAAGGTGACGGTGGGTGTGCCGCGGGAGTCTTCAGGCCGACGCCCTCTGCAGTTCGCTTACGGCTACAGTGCGGACAGTGAGCCGGAGAGTTCCTCGGGAAGTGAGATGGATGAGTCCCTACGGCAGGCCAGCAAGCGACTTCGCCGTCTTCTGGGCAACCGACTGCCGGCAGACATACTGGGCATGGAGGAGGAGCCCTTCCTGAGCGCAGAAGAAGGCGAGCTGCCGGCTCCCGATCCCCGCTCGTACCGCGAAGATGACAACTACATCTATATTCGCTTTGACAGCCGTGGGGAGGCTCAGGTGGCCTCTAAGCGCTTCGGTGAGATGTTCACTGTACATGGGGTCCCCGTTGAGACCACCATCCTGGAGGGGGGCCCCCGCAAGATAGAGCTGCGCATCCTGAAGATGGGCTACGTGCAGGACGGCTCACGGACACCCACTCAGGACCAGCAGCAGCTTGCATTCATGGCTGGACCGTCTGGTGAGTTTCAGCTCAATGTTCATGAAAAAAAATCCGTAAGAATGTAAGGTCATCCATCCATCCAATACAGTTGTGGGGTTAACCTGAAGCCTATCCTAGGAAACTCAGCAAGCGAGGCTGGTACTACACAGGACTCAATGGCATGCCACCACACTATACGCAAACATTAGGTGCAAACCACTGCAGAAAATCTTATGTAGTCAAGGAGAGTGCGTATGCAAACATTTAGTTTAATTCATTTGAAGCTTTTGCATCATAAGACAAATCCATCCATCCATCCATTGTCTATATCGCTTGTACGTCAGGGTCGTGGGCAAGCTGGAGCCAATCCCAGCTGACTTTGGGTGAGAGGCGGGGTAAACCCTGGACAGGTCGCCAATCCACCGCGGTCAATTCTGCAGTACTGTGTTATTGTGACCTGGTAAATTGCTTCTGTTAAATTCAGGATATTCCTCCCTGTATAGAAATAATTTCATAATAATGAGTGGTGCAGGAATTACATCGAGGCTCTCAGCCCTTTCTTAATTGCAATGGTGATGGACAGGCAGGGAAAAGAGGTGAAGAAGAGAGTGCAGGCAGGGTGGAGTGGGTGGAGAAGAGTGTCAGGGGTGATTTGTGACAGACA
>JAACJT020000064.1:2449619-2469673 GCA_009936485.2 Gymnarchus niloticus | reverse complement strand
GAGGAAAAGAGGAAGGCCAAAGAGGAGGTTTATGGATGTGGTGAGAGAGGACATGCAGTTGGTGGGTGTGACAGAGCGGGATGCAGAGGACAGGAGGAGATGGAGAAGGTTGATGGGAGCAGCTGAAAGTGAATGATGATGATGATGATGATGACAATGATGAGTGGTGCAGGAAACCACTGGAGATTTTCATCTGCTTCTGTGGGATCAGCTGTTGCTTTTCCTCGCCAGCGGCTCCGGTCTTCCTGACGGAGCTGCAGAGCCAAGACGTGCCCGACGGCTACCCCGTCAGCTTCGACTGCGTGGTTATCGGCAAGCCCTCCCCCACCGTGCGGTGGTTTAAGGACGGCCGGCTGATCGAGGAGAGTGACCACTACATGATCAACGAAGACCAGGAGGGCTGCCACCAGCTCATTATTACCACGGCGAGGCCCTGCGATATTGGGGCCTACCGCTGTGTCGCCGAGAACAGTAGCGGCATATCCTCTACGGCAGCCGAGCTACGGGTCGACTGTGAGTTTCTCTGTCTGGCTCTTCCAACACGTAGCCCGTCGCTCAGTTTAGCTTCCCCTCACAAAGGCTGGTATGCGAACTGG
Source organism: Gymnarchus niloticus (assembly GCA_009936485.2). Taxonomy (NCBI): domain Eukaryota; kingdom Metazoa; phylum Chordata; class Actinopteri; order Osteoglossiformes; family Gymnarchidae; genus Gymnarchus; species Gymnarchus niloticus. The sequence continues at coordinate 2,469,077 of JAACJT020000064.1, read as the reverse complement.
TGCTAGTGAGTCTTAGAAGAAACAGGCTTTCATTGGTCAGAGTGCACCGTGCTGTCAACGAATGCCTGATGTGACACAACTAAAAGCAAAGACGTAACCAATAGGAATGTTGGCATAAGATAACCCCGCCCCCTGCAGGCTGTGAGGCCTTCTATCTACCATCAGTACTGTTTTTACAGGCTTTGAGGTGTTGATCTGATAACTGTAGATGAAAGACTTTTTCCAACACTCCACGTAACATGCTGACATATTTTACATAAGCTTGTACCACTCAGTAGATGTAATTAAGCTGTTTGGTCAAGAGATCAAATATGTATTTCTAAAGGTTTAATGAGTACAGGTTTTCGGTGTTTCCTCAAATTAGACGACTTAAGTAAACATCCTGGTAATGATTTAACAGAGATGCAATTCTAAAGTGTCTGATCTCTAGGGCTGTCAATTATGGATACGAATCTGCAACCTTGACTTTTGAATACATGAACTCCAGTGATTTCCTTAAAAAAGAAAGAAATGATCCCATAACCTCTCTCTCTGTGTGTGTGGTTTTTTAGTGTCCTGCAGTTCTGACTACGATACTGCAGCAGATGCCACAGAAACTTCATCTTACATTAGTGCCAAGGGATACCAGTCCAGGTGAGACCATACAGACCCAAGCACGGGTCCAGAAACACCCCAGAAGCCCCAAAAGAGTAGCCATAGAGCTGTCCTAAGAGTTCGGTAGGCTAAGTGTCCAGTCCGCAGGAATCAGTGTACACATATAAATGCACGTCATACACTCAGCACGGATGCTAATGTAGCAGTGGCCTTCTTCCCAGGGAAACGGAGGCCTTTGAGTCTGTGACGGAAGAGGAGCAGCTCCCCCAAGTGCTCGATGAGCTGCGTGACCTGCGTGTGTATCCCGGGGCACCCATAGCCAAGATGCAGGTCAAGGTCAAAGGTCAGTCACCTGCATCCTCATTAAATGCTGTGAAGCTGGGTCTACGAGTACCGACACGCATTACCGGCAATAGATATACGTACACTAAATTCTTAAATTGATACGATCAGAGTGTTTCTGGTCATCTTTGTCAGAAGTCTGTTTTTTGGATTGTGTTTCAAGAGCATTAATTTGAAATATGCTCTCACGCTTTCCTCGTAAAGGAGTAGTCCACATTGAAAGTAAAGTTTATGAAAGCTGATTAATATTCATTTCACATGCAGGATATTGTTTGAGAGCTCACATTCCAGTTTTGGCAGAAAAACCCATAGCTAGAACCCTGTCCATCTGGCTAGGTTTCCCCCGGCCCAGGGTGTACTGGTTCAAAGACGGGCAGCCCCTACGGCCCTCGGACCGCATCCTGACGAAGGAGGAGAAGAGTGTGTACTCCCTGGAGATCCTGGGGGTGACACGGGAGGACACGGGGGAGTACTCCGCCTACATCAGCAATGCGGCCGGCTCCTCCTACTCCTCCGCCAGGCTTCTGGTGCTCGGTGAGCCTTCTAGAGGTCCTGGGCTCCATCTGGGCTTTAAACTGAAATGTCCAAGGTTTATTTTAAAGGCTATGAGGAACAGTAATGATGCTATGTCAAGAAAAAGCATTTTCCACTGCCTGATAAGTGTAACGCCAGCTTCCTCTCTTTATGAACCCATGTCTCTGTTCTCCACTTCAGCAGGACAGAATTGACTTCTCTGCTTCAGCTGGATTAGAGTCCCCATGTGTGGTTCAGTTAATGTCCGTGTCCCCAATGACTGTTTACATTGCTTTAGTGGGACTCTGGTGTCCATTCACTTCCCACTCAGGAGTAATGAGCGCTGTTATTCTACAGGGCCTGGAGAAGAAATTCCAGACGATTCTTCCAAAGTCAAAGGTAAACGGCTTCTCATTCTGCTGGAGAGTCTTCCAGTTCTCTTCGGCTGCACAACTCGCTTGTGGGCATTTTATCGTGTGCCAGTTGCGTAAAACGTTATCCCTGGCACAGACATCAGCTGTTTTCATGCGCCCTTAAACGAGTGTGCTTATGCTGTGTGTGTCTCGCGAAGGTGCCGAGCAGCCCCACGTGCCCCCCCGCTTCCTGGAGCGATACCCCAACCGGACGGTGAAGAGTGGAGCCAGCATCACCATGTCAGTCAAAGTGGAAGGTAAGACCCCCGCCGCTCATCAAGGCGGGTGGAGTGACCCCTTCCTATGATTTTCCCCTGTTAGGGGCTTTAAAAATTCCAGCATGCAGGTTTCGTGAGTTTAAATTTTCCAAAAGTTTATGATTATACGATTCACCTGAAATTTGTCCCAGGTCACGCTTGGTCATCTGTTTTTCTATTTAAAATTGAAGTCCCCTGTGACCCTGACTAGGATAAGAGGTTCCGGGATGGATTGACAGATGTTGAGCTGTTTAATGTGAGCTGTTTAATGTAAGCTGTGGCCTGATTCCAGTGCCGCAAGGCGGAGCAGGATAGAGGAAGTTTTTCTCATAAGTGGAAGAGGAGTTTCCATGGACTTACTTTTCAGGGTTTTTTCCTCGCCTCCTTGTCTCCCCCCTGCAGGCTCCCCCCAGCCTTCCGTTACCTGGCTTAAGGAGGAGTCTGCTGAGGATGTGTTATGGATTAAGGCAGACACACCTGGGTACAAGATGGCCAGCTCTGGTCGTCAGCATAGCCTCATCCTGATGGACGTGAACAAGACCCACACCGGCACCTACACCTGCATCGCCACCAACCAGGCTGGCCAGTCGGTCTGCACAGCTCGGCTCCAAGTGGAGGATGGTGAGGGGTGGGACTTCCTGTGGGACTTCCAGCAGAATTGGGCTACTTCCTTTATGAAGTAATTGGCACCAACACACTTGAAGTGCCCGTTATTCACATAGTGCGTGGCGAATATTGTGTTTTGACCAAGTGCTTCAGAAGTTCTTACATCCGTATGTAAAGCGCAGGCGTACATTACATGTTTGGACCATGATTCTTTTTCAGTGCCGGAAAAGAAGACTGAAATAGAGGAGCAAGCAGCCAAGGCAGTTCAAGAGTAAGTTGTTGTGCTGTGGTCAACAAGAAAACAACAACCTCCAGTGCAGGGAGAAATATCATCATGATCACGATCAAGGTCACGTCACTCACATTCCGAGTCTTAGTCGATGTATGAGACACAATGCTTCAGACATACAGCAGTTGTAACTGAATCCACTGTATCGCTCCTTGAGTGTCCGTCTGTCTGTTCTCTGATGCTGTACATTTGTTCCTCAGGGTTCTTGGGATCACGGTCAGCCCCCCAGAAGATGAGACACCCGCTAAAAGAGGTGGGAATGGATGTTAAAGATGGGGCGTTTCCTCTTAATGCATCGGTGCCCTCCTGTCTTACAGCCAGAGTAATTTCCTTTATTATTCCATGTAGGTGGCAAAGCAGCTACTGCTTTCCTGGGTGAGGTAGGCACGGAAGAGTTCATTCAGAAGCTCACCACCCAAATCACCGAAATGGTATCTGCCAAGATTACCCAAGGTGAGAAGCAGCACTGGAGTATTCCACTGAAACTCTTCAAGGGACGAGTTTCTATAACTAGAGAGAGAATATGTTTCTGATTCTTAACTGTCAGTTACAGGTTTAATCGTATAAAGATATTTTGCCTACTTGTTAGGCCAGACCGAACTCTTGAAGAGTTTTTGACGTTTGATGCCTCTTCGGTTGAGCATGACCGATTGCTGGCACAGGACAAGAGTGTGGAAATGTGTTGGCGTGTAAGCTGCTAGCCATGCTTCAGCACTGATTGTGAGGCAGCAGGGTGGGGTGGCATGCATGCGCTCTGGCTGGCTGCCTTTGGCTTGTATTGTCCTTTTAGAATGGGAAGGGGGGGGGGGGGTTTGGGACGGCACCCTACTTTGGTCCAGCTTTGTTAATTGAGACAGGCTATATGCAAGCTTCTTTTAAAGCGTCTGGCGTTGTTGCACTTCCAAGCCAGGTTGAAACTCTTCCAGCCCTCCCCCCCCCCAATCCCCATCATTACATCTCTTAATTTTCATCTCTCCTTCCATCTATCCATGCACCCATGCGTCCCTTCACTTACCTGCTCACTCAATCATTCATTTGTTATTCAGACAGCTTTGAGAACCTCCAAGTGCTCCAGTGGATGAGGTCATGGCCAAAATCCAGTATGTATCTGCTGTACTCTGCCCCATATTCTGTACCATTAGAACATTCTAGATTCCATACCTACATTTTTCCCCACCTGGCTTTCATAAGGCGGTGTCGACATGTGCTGGATCTGTAAATCTGTTTTATCCCAGCTTAATGCCATTTCAGTGCTGCTTTGACTTACTTGAGAATATTCAGCCATGTTAATAAAATCAAACGTTTATGCCAGCTGCATGTTTAAGAAGCTCCGGACTTGTGGAAGCAGGGGGCAAATTTTATTTTCTACTTTGGTTTCTTTATTTCATCCTAAAACGCCTCCGCAGCAATCAGACAATCCGCCTACTATATTTTATTAGACTCTATATAACTGTTGCATCTCAGCTGCCAGCAAAAATCCTTATAGCTGTTATTATTGTCAAGTCTGTCTTTTAGAGAGCTGCTTTCCACATGATGCCCTGTAAACGAAGCTCATACTGGATTTGCTTTCTCGTCTTTGGTCTTGCACATGGACCGTGTTTGTTAGGCCTGCTATGAAATGAATGAGGCTTTTGTACACTTTGGCTATGGGTCTATGGTTAAACTTCAACGAATGGCCTTTTGCGGTCCAACATTTATGTCGTTTGTTACGTGACTTGTTCATATTCTGCATGTCACTAATGATTCTCTTTGCAGATGGTTGCAAAAAAGAATAGTTTGGTATAATGAAGGATATTTTTTTTACAGAAATATCCTAAAAGTTTTACTTGGGATTTCCCCTCACGACTGTGGAGGCCGTGATCTCCTCCTTCAGAGACTTAAACACTCTAACTTTATGTACATGCGTTTCAGCGTAGAACAGGCAGTCTGACCGTGAAGTGAACAGTCATAATGGAGAACGTGGCTCTTTAGGTCCTGGTCCACACCCGCTGAGCTACATATCTCGTGGCGTGTGCTCACGCTCTTCTCTGGCCCTCTTGCGACCCCCCTCCACTTCCCACCCCCCCTTCTCGCAGCGTCCCTGCGCGTGCCGGGAGTCGACAGTGATGACGAGACCAAGACACCCTCGCCCTCACCTCACCACGGCCGGTCCCGGCCTGGCTCCCTCATTGCAGACTCTTCGTCCGAGTCTGATGACGGCGAGGCCAGGGGAGAGGTGAGCTTCGTTCAGTGCAGCGCTCCTTGAACGTGTAGGAAGTCCGCGTCACGTAAGGCGTGGTAAAGTTGTCAGATGGGAAAGCAGACAGCCAACAACGCAGTTGTTACGACCTAATTAGCATGCTTTGACGAGTCATTTGGCAAACTGAGCATTGCATTACCATATTTTATTTTTACTTTTAATCTATAGTTTTATTTCTTAAAGTAGGTTTTCGCTTATACAGTACCTGTCCTGATAAATGGTGAAAATGACAGACATTAACTATGTATTTATTTAGATTAACTTAGAAACATAACAGTAATTTTTACTTTCTATAAAGCATGATGCTTGTATGATCTTGAATCTTAATTGTTCTATATAAAATATGGATTAATATCGTGCATCTTTCTGCAGATGTTTGATATCTATGTGGCCACAGCTGACTACACGCCCACTGGTCCCAGCAAGGAGTCCATCTCTCTGAAGGAGGGTCAGTACGTGGAGGTTCTGGACTCGGCTCATCCCCTCAAGTGGCTGGTCCGCACCAAGCCCACCAAGAGTACGCCTTCTCGGCAGGGCTGGGTCTCTCCGGCATACCTCGACAAGAAGCTGAAGGTGGGACAGCTCGTAAAGCGTCTGAGTACAGAACAACCCCCCCCCCACAACAATGTAACATTTGATCCCTAAAAGAAATTACAGCAGTAGCCTAACGTCTGGAGACTTTTGGTTAAGTCAGTGTTTCTCAACCACTGGGAATCGGCCCACAGGTGAACCGTGACAGATCTGTACTCTGGAGCAGCCGTAATGATGAGTAGGTGGGGCTTGAGGTTGAAAAGGTTGGGAAGAACAGGGTTAACTTGGATGAAGTGTTCAATCGACTTGCACGATAAAGATGATCTTATTTGAAAAGGGTTACCGACCCTAGGAACAGGATTTGACATTCTGGCAGTCCTTCTGGCCAGGGACAGAAGCAGTTCTTCTTGTCCAGCTTGTGTCCAGCTGTTGTTCTTGTATTATAATACCGCTGCATGGAAAGTAGCTGGCAGATGCACTCTGGCACAAATTATTTCCCAGACAAAAGACAGGACGTTCTGAAGGACTGCTGTTTGTATGGTCAACGTCAACTTGATGGCACTTGATAATGCTAATAATAATGAGTATTTTTGTCAATACTCCTACCTGTGATTTGCTTACTGGGTGCATTTGTTTTGTCTGTGTTGCTTGTCGTTCATTATTTATTAATCAGTATTCATTGTGTGATATTTTATCCATTGTCTGATGTTGGTCCTTGTTGCTGCTCTTTGTTAACGTCAAGATTGGTTTACCTGGCAGTCTCATTGTACTAACATGTGACGTTAAAACCTGAAACGATTTCAGCTCTCGTCGGACGCCACTGCCCCTGGTGGAGAAATACCAGAGACTGGAGCGGAGCAGGTTACCGAAGGAGAGTATAAGAAGCGACTTCAGTACGTAGCCAGTTACATCTCTCACCCAAAATAAATGCCTGGCTGCTTCATTTTTAGTCCAAACATGCATGCGAATGTTAGCAACATGCTAATGCACAAAATACAAGCGCTAGCTGGTGGGTGTCTAAACATCAAAGGAATAAACGGACATCTCACGTTGTAAAGGTTTTCCTTTCTAACTGCCGTTCAGGATGATTCTCCGTATCGGTTTCCTGTGTGATAACGGTAAATGGTGTCGCTCAGTCAACTGATTCAGGAGATGATCGGCACCGAGGAGGAGTTTGTGAAGGAAATGGGCTTCTTTACTTCACACCACCTGAAGCACGTGGAGACCAGCCCTGACATTCCAGCCAGCCTTAGCAGCCAGAAGGAGACCATCTTCAGGAACATCAGGGACCTTGATTCCTTTCACAGCAGGTTCCATCATTTCGTTCTCCTTGGTGTACACTTTGGGGAGTCTAGTCCCTTAAAGTTCTTCAAAGGGGTTCTCCGCGTGAGCAGATTTTCATCATTTTTAGTAAGGCAACCAAAAAGTAGTCCCAGTCATGGAGAAACGTTTTGTCAATTTATTTGTGCGGCTTAATATTTTATATTGTGGTGTTAAAGTAAACTACAGAGACAAGCCGATGTCCTTAATCTTCTTCTGCCTGCTGCCTTGTAGTTCTATGCTCCCAAGCCTGAGCGAGTGTGAGACTGACGATGATGTGGCCATGCGCTTCATCAGAAATGTGGAGGGCTTTGAGAAGTACCTTCAATACATGGTGGGCGAGGTGCAGGCTGAAGCGGCCATCAGTGACAAAAATGTCCACCAGTACTTTAAGGTTAGCAAACCGGAATGTCGCTTTCTGGCATCCATTTTGGCTCGTTTGGTAGCAGTTTCATTCAAGCCTGTGCTTTTCCCAGCACCTCCTCGGGAAACTGACAAATGAGGAATCCGTTTGAAGCTCCCGTGTGTGGATTGTGGTCTTTGGTTTTCACAGAACTACACTGAGACAGAGCTGTCAGGTATTGACCCATCAGAAGGCCCAGTTCTCAGTGTGAAAGCGTACTTACAGAGACCTCTGGAGAGAATTCAGAACTACAAGTCATTACTCAAGGTGGGAGTTCGCCTAAGATTAACGTTCAGTTAAATCGCTCAGTTACTAAAGTTACTTTTAAATTTCTTATTTGTCTTTTATTTAAAGCTGAAATTAATGGAAAATGTGTGAGTAAGCAAAAGCCCAGTCGTGTTTTATATATGACATTCTGCATAATCTTTGAACAAAGATACACATCTCTCACATTGTGAGTGTCTTCGATATCACCTACCGTTGTCCATTTGTGGCTGACTATCCATTGACGTCACACAAGACATGCTCTACCATTCGATATTGCGTGTTGTGTTTTGATCGAGAACATTTTTGCGGAATGGAGATGTTCATTCCTTTAAAGTTTGTCAAATGAGGTCTCAGCAGGTTCAATGTGTGCCAGAACTTGCTGAGCTCTTGTGTGTGTTGCTCCATCCAAAAATTCATGCCGACAAGGACTTTGGCCATTCTGTAACATCCATAGATACCAAATTCAACAATTTCGATAAAATTTGTGGTTGTGTTGCATGTTTTGTTGACGTAAACCCGCAAATTTAACTGCACTTTACGCCAGTACCACCAATTAACTGTCGGTTCAGCGCTCCCCCAGTGGTCACTATGAGCTATGGCACCTTATTATTTGCAAATGAAGCACCGACTCCCAGGTACTGTCAAGTAGGCAGTGTAGCTGTGTGTCTGTTGGTTCTGTAGAGGCTCTGATGACGAGGGTACCTGTCTGCAGGAGATGATCAGGAACAAAGCCAGGAACGGGCAGAACTGTTGCCTTCTGGAGGAGGCGTATGCCGTAGTCTCGGCGCTGCCGCGTCGCTCGGAGAACACGCACCACGTCTCCCTGATTGAGAACTACCCGGCCACTCTGGAGGTTCTGGGCGAGCCCATCAGACAGGTGATTCAGCCGCGTTTCAACGTTCCGCTCAGAGGCTTATCGGCTGGACTTGGGTTTTAGGGACGTTAATACACTCAGGTTGTATACGACTGCCTCGGTCCTCTATCCTTTTATTTGTTTTCGATATGTCTTCAGTAGTGCTAATAGGCCTCAGGCTTCATGAAATATGTTGTGTGTCTACTGTTTATTTATGCGTATCATGCCTCCTGAAATAGCATTCGTGCCTAGCGTGTTTGCCGTCTCGTGTTCTGGTGCAGGGTCCCTTCATTGTGTGGGAGGGAGCCCCTGGAGTGAGGACCTCATCCAGAGGTCACCATCGGCATGCCTTTCTTTTCAAGAACTATGTCATCATCTGCAAACCCAAGAGAGACTCCAGTACCGACAGTCAAGGCTACATTTTCAAGAACATGATGAAGGTGAGGGGCAGGCCGATGGGGAAACCGGCTCTCATATTCCGTCTTTCCCAAGCTCTTGGCCCAAAGATGGTTTTTGATCTAGAATTCTACGTGAAGCACTGGGTTTACACTCCAACTTTGGATTAATGACTAATTGTTCATCATCCCACTACGAGCAATCTGACGGCGTTCACTTCTCTTTAGCTGACCAACATTGACGTGAATGAGACAGTGGAGGGCGACGACCGCGCCTTTGAGATCTGGCACGAGCGTGAGGACTCTGTGCGGAAGTACACCTTGCAGGCCCGGACCGTGGTCATCAAGAACTCCTGGCTGAGGGACTTGCGTGAGCTGCAGCAACGCTACAGCATGCCTGCGTGGAGTGAGTATACTGACCTCTGACCTCTGACCCCTGACACCTCCATTACCTGATGCTTTGTAATTAGTTTAATTGCAATAATTTATTCTTAACTTATTTCATATTATTTCTGTAAAATTATGTATGGAATGAAAAATAAAATATACATACCACCTATTTATCCAGGATGTCAGTATTTGTAAAAAAGTCTTAGAAAGCTCTAATCAGGTGAAGTACTTGATTAGATATTGTCATTCTTTGGCTCTGTCAATTGCCTGGTTCTCCTTCAGGTCCTCCTGACTTTGAGGAGATCTTAGCAGATTGCACAGCAGAGCTGGGGCAGACTGTAAAGCTAGCCTGCAAGGTCACAGGAACGCCCAAACCATCGGTGACCTGGTATAAGGGTAAGTACAGGCAGCCCGCCCATCCATGCATTAATGGAAACTGGTTATCGGAGCCACGTGTGCGTTTTTGAAGGCATGTGCTTCTCGTCTCTGTGACGCCTGTCCGTTTGCTAGACGGGCGGCTGGTTGAGCCAGATCTCCACCACATCATCATTGAGGACCCTGACGGCTCCTGCACCCTTATCCTGGACAACATGACGGCCGACGACTCGGGCCAGTATATGTGCTTTGCCATCAGCAGTGCAGGTTCTGCCAGCACCCTGGGCAAGATCACCGTACAGGGTGAGTTACTGGCGGGCCCTCACACCCGCATGTGTAGCTAACACACACACTTGTCCTAACATTCCATCCTAGTTCCTCAAGGAAACATTTAAAGCGACTCACTATATTCTAGCCGGTTGATTTCATGAAATGCCATCATCTGCGTCCCTGGATTTCTGTCGCGTGCAGTGCCTCCTCGCTTCGTGAACAAGCTGAGGAATGCGCCACTCGTTGCCGGGGAAGACGCCCAGTTCACATGCACCATCCAGAGTGCGCCTCGACCCAAAATCAGGTAAGGTGTGTTTGAGCCCCCTGAGGAAGCTCGGCATCAGTTATAGCCTCGTTAACCTTTGCCCTTGTTTGTGTGTGCGTGTGTTCCCGTCAATGGGCGAATGTGTTTGGGGTGAAAAAGGTGGTTTAAGGAAGGCAAGCTGCTCACGGATGAGGAGAAGTACCAGACGTACAGTGAGCCCAGAAGCGGCGTGCTGGTTCTCGTCATCAAGAACCCGGGGGAGAGGGACCTGGGCCACTATGAGTGCGAGGTACGGGTCGCCACGCTCCGCTTAAGTGACCTACCATCATGGTCAGATTGGTCATGTGATCACCTCCTCATACACGTTGGTACATGTGACACATGAGTGCCAGCTGTCTAACCTTAGGCTGTTTATTCAGTTGTCCAACCGACTGGGCAGCGCCCGATGTGCAGCAGACTTGGTCCCGGCGTCAGCTCTGGTAGCCAGCGAGCGCACGGGGGAGCAGACCATAGCCATTGAAGGTAGGGGAGCCCTGGGCTCGAAGTTCTGTCTGCCGCCTCTGTGTTACCATGCCGACGCCGTCATGGGAACAACCTGCTAGCCAGTGGCTATTCGTACAGCGGTTGGATGTTTGTTTTCTCTGTTGAGAAACGACTTGGAAATGATATTGATATTCGCTTGGTGCTCTGTATTTTGGTTAGTATCCAAGGGCCCATGATGAAGCAGAACTAACTTACTTTCCCAGTTACTTCAATAAGAGGTGAATGTGATGTGCCTTGAAAAAATACTACGATAAATTATATATTAAATTGTAATCTGTTAATAAAAGCAGTGTTATGACTTCATCATAATTTCTGTTATCTGTGCAAAAATTTCAAGTTTCAGGTCTTAGAGGATTAAATTCCTCTTTCTTGAATGTTTTTTAGCTCAGTGAAGGGTTAAACACCTTAAGTCAGCACAGTTTTGTGTTTCCAGGAAGTTCCTTATTGGCTCACGAACCCGAATCTGTGGTAACATGCAGCTTTTATCGCGTGATTGTTAAAGTGTAGTTGGAGTAGTTTGCAGGGGGCCCACACTGGCAGACCCCCGCCTTGTCAGTCATTGTCCAGTGAAGAGGAGGACTGAAAGGCTGACCTGTGTTTGTTCAGGCATTCAAGTCATTCTGTCACGTGACAAATTCACGGTCATGGTCCCACAGTTGTTCACCTGTTGCTGTTTGCCGTGGTCTCACCTCGGGATATCTGTTGTAACATCATTTTACCTTCTGGGTGGGTTTTCACGTGAGCAGTCAGCAGTGCTGATCTCTCCGGGCCCTTTATTCAGTGGTCTCCATGTGTATAAATATCATATGTATTATTGCGTTCACTGTCTTTCCAGAAAACCAGAAAAATAAAATTCAGAATAGAAAAGAAGCCCCCATATCTGAGTATGTTTTACCAAACATATGAAAAATTTATTCTTTTTTAATTCTAGTTTGACATACTACCAAAAAATGTTAGTTTTGAAGCCTTGGGTTATAGTCAGATAGGAACTACCCTTGATCTTCTTTGGTTGATTCTGTCACATACAATATGTCTAACTGGACCAAAGGTACAACTGGTTACACCACAGCATTGTATGGCTGCATGGAGGTTTCAGATTCAGGAGAAATGTATCCATAAACGATGGCTTAATTGGATGGATTCACACCAGTGCTGTAGCCAGGCAGCCCCAACAGAACGTTACACTGCACCTTGCAAACCAGATGGAATTCCAAGCTGCAGACTTTTCTCTGCGATTGTCACATTGGAGGCTGGACCCCAGAGATGACTTTCGATTTCAGAATGGTTGACCCCACTGTCTTTGACCGGCAGGGCGATAACGGCTCACCTGCCCAATCTGAAGCCTAAAGCTACGTGGCACATTACCACCCCCGGCCCATCAACTCACCTCCACTCATCTGCTTATTAACATAACATTCTGAAGAAGACCCTTCCTCTCCCTCCCTGTAGTGTTTACCTGTACTTTCTTCAGGGATGCAGGAGTGTGGAATTTTTATTAACCTCCATTCATTTACTTGTCTGATAGCTGTTTGTTTACCTAATTAATTATAGAATTTATATAATACCTAATTAATAAAATTAATAATACCAAATTCTTAAAAGCAAAATATACAAAGTGTTGTTTTAGAGGAAATAACATAGGGCAAATGCAGTACACAATACCTCCTGTTCCTATACAAAATATCGTGCAAGAGGCTGGTTGACACATTAAAATCGAACTTAAGTGGAACACTGCAGATACTTACCATCGGCATCCTCCATTTAGCATTTTTAGCTTTGTTTTACATTTGTAGCCAAAAATAAGCTCCTCCCATCTCCTCCCAGTATTGAATCATAACACTGGAATGTTACACTAGACCCTTTTTATTTTCATAGCCTGCCAACCACTCTTACCACCGTACCCAGCTTTCACATCACGCTCCCACACTGCTCCTGTCCTCCATCGCTCGACGTTCATACTTTTGTTTGCCAGGGTCTCCGATCGTTGCATCTATTTTATGTTCTCTCCAACTGCATTTCTGGCCGCTAACTCCGCTGGAGTAAGCTGGAATTTAGCAGATGGGGTGCAGCGGCACGTCGGAGGGGGCCCAGCAGGTCATTCCAGCTTCTCCATTTTCTCTAACCCCATGCTCTCCACCCTGTTTTCCTTGTAGTCACAGAGCAGGAGACTAAAGTGCCAAAGAAAACCATCATCATGTAAGTGTCCCCGACCTGCTGAGTGCACGTCCCCTGACAGATCTTCTCGTCCCCTTGCATGCCTGACAGCTCCTAACACCCAGCCTTGGAGGGAGGTCGTGTCTAGGGCCGTGGAATCATCCATTAAGAAGCCATCATCTGCATCCAGACTGAGAATCAAAAGATTTTGTTGGTTAAAAATGAAATTCTTAAAAATATTTCTTCACAAATTAGTGTTAGAGATTTTTTTTTACGTTATAAGTCGATATAATGTGCACTGATGGACCTTCACCACAGTCAAAGTTCCCATGGCTAAGACCTGCTTCCCTGCATATGTGCCCAGGCAGGACTGAAGCTGTTCGAGTGGTCCATGGAGAGGATGACACAGCTCAGATTTACACTATGCATAGTATTTAAGATAAAAAATATTTAACATCTGCCTGGTTCAGCATAAAGTATGCTGAGAACCAATAAAACACACTGATCTCACTATAAATGTCGTACGGTTTCTTCGCTATGTGCTCTTCTCTAATTAATGACAGCACTATGAAAGATCAAGTATCGAAAATGATCGTGATAATCAATTAACAGGCATCCATCATAAAAGGATTTTTAACCTCTCTTACTAATGCTTCTTGTGCCACTGAGCTTTGACTACAGAGTGGAATTCTTAGCCCTTAAATTACAATAAATAAAGATTAATTAAAGCAAATTCGAGTTGTGAAAAATGCAAGTGAGCTGCAGAATTACTGCCAAATAAAACGATTTGGCAATTCTAATCCAAACCCTCTTACTGTATATAAAACTATGGCTATGCGACCACAGAGCCTTCTAAATGTATAAAGCAAATCTTGTTTGCATTTGGAATAGATATAAAGTAGTTCTACTTGTTAGGTTGCTTCTGTTATGGAATGGTGAAGATATACCGTAATGCAATTTAGTCCTTGATGGGGTGATTGGCCACGATGTTCCATCAAGATATTTTTCCTGCTTTGAAGTGGAGGAAGATAATTGCTATAAAAAATGAATAAGTTCCAAAGGCCTAAAAAAACTGAGAAATGAACAGTATTGGTCAGTACTCTGGTTTATCCAAATAAACAGCCACATGCTGTTGAATCTTTTTGATGCACGAGGCTATTTGTTTGCTGAGACGCACACTAATCCCCACTCACCTGGTGTGAAGGCAGCATGCCATGAAAGATCTGTGGGATGAGAACTGTTTTCAGACAGTGTGTGCTTTGTCCACTACTAGAGAAGAGACCATAACCACTGTGGTGAAAAGCACGCGAATGAAGCGGCGTGCGTCACCTGGGAGAGCTCCCTCCATGGCACCCCGCCCTGAGCCGAAAAGGCCGAGTGCTCGCTCCATCCCAGAAGCGACCAAGAAGTCCACTATCCCCACCGTCTACATCACTGAACCTGAGGGAGCTTCTGCAAGGCCTGGGGATAGACCCAAGTGGGTCGAGGTTGAGGAGATAATTGAGTACAAAGTCAACAAGTCCCCCAAGTTGTCCAGAAAGAGGGGCTCTTCCCCAGCTAGAGAACAAGCCCCACTCTCCAGGCCCCGGAGGTCTCCAGGTGATGACCCCAACTCCAACAACTCCAACAACAAGCTGATTCCGCAAGATAGCCCGTCACTCCCAAGTGAAGACTTCTCTGGTGCCAACATCCAACCTCTTAATTGGCAAGGGGATCAAAATACAAGTTCACCTGAAGGACTGCAAGATGTGAGAGATGTCATCCCAGAATCTAACCATGAAGCATCAGGGGCGGCCGCTGTCCTTGAGGACACCGAGGAGCAAAATTGGCCTGATGAGGAAACAGTCATTGTTGAAGAACCTGATGATGAAAATGATGACATCCGAAACCGGAGCCCCAAGATTTTGATACGAGATGGCAGAGCGTTAACACTGGAGGACTTAGAAGATTACATCCCAAAGGAAGGAGAGACTTATGGATGCCCAGTAGATGGTGATAAATCTGTGGCTAACCAGCCCTGTGAAATCTCAGTTGTTCAGAGAGACATAAATGAGCCAACCATTGGCAAGCCGGTACTGCTCAACCTAGGGTGCCCCATGGCACCAAAACCCCGGTCAGGCTTTTTTAGTCGCTTCAAACAGCATCTCTCTAGCAGCATGTTTGTGTCTGGTACGCCCCAACCTGCCAGACGCCAAGACTTTCCTCAGCAACCAAGTAGGGAACGTGAAGTCCCCATCCATTTTAGTGGTACATCCTCCAAAAACCAAGTTGAGGTCAAAGTTAAGCCTTCATACTGCACTGAGGTCCAGAGGGATGCCAATGGTGGGCAGCAAAGCTTCAAAACGGAAGTGTCTGCCTGCACCTTCAGCTACACGCCAGTGGGGGCGCCAGTCACCCTACAGATCGGCAAGAGAGACCGGAACCAACCTACGAAACCTTAACCAGTGTAGTTTTAGACATACCCTGACAAATATTTTTTTCAGTGAGTAGTCAGAAAATAAAATCCCATTATAAAAAGACTTAAAATACCCTTTTAGTCTTAAATGGGAGCATTTCTTTAAGTCCTACTTAAATGTTAAGGCATATGTTAACCTTGTATTTCCTGCTAATGGCAGACCGTTCCCTATGAACGCTATGAAGCTGAACACACATTTTTTGGTTCCTTTCTTCTTTTATACAGCTTTTGAGGTAATTGCTGAGAATGTTTCGGTCTTGCATCTATGGAAGTGTGACTACAGAGCACATTGGCGGTCCCGTAAATCCTCAAACCACATAGCTGCCTCACGTTGTGGAGACGCAACGCGTAAGAGTAGCTTAAACCGAGCAGAAATGAACCTTTCGGGACAGTCATCTGACAGATCAGTAAAAAAATCTCGGTATTTTGAGGTTAAAGTGCATTAAAAGATGCATTATCTAGTAACATTTAAGAATGGAAATTTGGAGCATAAATATTTTAAATGTCCTAGCTATTTATTTACTTATTTTACACATTTTACAAAGTGAAAGAGAGAGCCTTTTTGGAAGGAACTGCAGTTGTGTAACAGGTATGGGCTTTCAGACATACCTTATTTGAACACAAAACAGTAATTTCAGAAACACAACATTTGATTAAAACTTGCAGCTTTCAGACCAATTGAGACACACATACAAAGAAAATAAAAAGAGTACCATATTGCCTAAGTTTTACGAAATAGTGCCCAGACCCAGGTGCTGTAAGCTTTCTCCAATAATGAAAGTGTTGAAAACTTTAACAATAGATGAAGGGTTGAGCAGTATTCTGGAATAAATGTAAAATTTAAAGTAGATTGGTTATAACACCACATGCCAAGACAATCACCCATATTGGCAAAAGTGCTTCCACCTGAAGCATTTGTGACGTTTAGTAACCTGGTACATCTTCACTGTACATAGTAGACGTTTGTAAGCATTTTCCTTTTTCCTTTATTGAAAGGAACCTCTCGCCTCTCATTTCTGATACATCGCCATTGATACTAGTGTTGAATGGCTGAGGCTAGAGGTTGGAAAAGACTTTGAATTGATACTCAAGCTCCGTGTCACATGAGGGGCACGGTTGATTAGTCTTTCAGTTTTTAATGCCACACGGAAGATTTTTTGAGAACGTTCTGGCTTAATTTAGACACGATGTGCACCAAAATGACTAAGGTGATTAAATAAGTACTTGCTTTTCTCTAAAATTTGTACTGTCAATGTATTTATTTGCTCTTGGAGTAAGAACAGGATACAAGAAATGTTTGTAAGGCTTGCATACTTGTCCTGTAACAATTAGATACTGAAGGTTGCTCCCATGCAGCAAGCACAGAGCATCACTAGTAGAACCTGACTGTGATGTTGAGGCATGACATTACATTGTTAGTTTCTCAGATGATCGGCACTTAAATGGGTTTGGACCCATTTCAGTGTGCACACAACAGACTGGCCGCCTTGGCTGAAATATGCGTGGGATTTTTTTTCTGTGCGTGATTTTTGTTTAATAATGTTGCTTGAGGCATCCTGTAAAAAGATGACAATAGTAAATTATGTGATTGGGATACAAATGATCACAGCCGGGTATGGAATTGAATCTTTAGATTTGAAGACAAAAAGTTGGAAATTAACTGTGTTTGAGGTATTCCAGGTGTGTTGCCAAATGAAACCTTTTAACTTTGGTGAAATAAAATGTCTTGAATCTGAAAAATAATGAGTTTGGTTTTCTTTCATCAACAAACCAAAAAATGTAACTTCTGATAAATAAGTAATTGGAATCTGTTAATGTTATATGTTTACCCTCAGTGTTTTACACAGACATAAATATTCTAAACTTTAGTATTCTGTTCCTGATACATGGGACCATGAGAGATAGATTCTTAAGGGACATTGGGGAATTTAAAGGATGTTTAATCACTAGATTGTTGAATATCACTCTTCGTTTATTAGCTTCTAGGTCCTGTACATTTGCAATTTGATCTGATTATTCCTTTAACTGTGTCAAATACCTAAAAAAGAATTAAAAGGCTTCACGAAAACACCGAATAAGGAAGAATGTGCTTTCCTCAGCCATAAATGCTGATGTTCCTTATTCATCTGCTCTTTAAAGGAAGACGTTAGCCCTGGTGTTTTGGGCCTGTTCATCCCAGGTGGCCAGGTCTCAGTCCTGTATGCCTGGCACCTTCTGTTCCAGGCATGGAGACTGACTGCCAAAGAAGTTTTCTCAGACTCTTTGAATGTTCTAAAACGTGGTCAAACTGCTAATAGCAAGACTGTGATTTGTTTGGGTAAAGCTGAAACAAACTGTTCTACTTTACCTTGTGTGGAAATCAGCATGCAGTTATAACGGAAGTGTTCTTTCAGGTACATGGTATTTAAGGGGGAACTGGAGCAAGAGTTGATGGTACATGGTATTTAAGGGGGAACTGGAGCAAGAGTTGATGGTGCATGCTATTTAAGGGGGAACTGGTGTAAGAGTTGATGGTACATGCTATTTAAGGGGGAACTGGAGCAAGAGTTGACGGTACATGGTATTTAAGGGGGAACTGGTGTAAGAGTTGATGGTACATGGTATTTAAGGGGGAACTGGAGTAAGAGTTGATGGTACATGGTATTTAAGGGGGAACTGGTGTAAGAGTTGAAGGTACATGGTATTTAAGGGAGAACTGGTGTAAGAGTTGATGGTACATGGTATTTAAGGGGGAACTGGAGCAAGAGTTGATGGTACATGGTATTTAAGGGGGAACTGGAGCAAGAGTTGATGGTGCATGCTATTTAAGGGGGAACTGGTGTAAGAGTTGATGGTACATGCTATTTAAGGGGGAACTGGAGCAAGAGTTGACGGTACATGGTATTTAAGGGGGAACTGGTGTAAGAGTTGATGGTACATGGTATTTAAGGGGGAACTGGAGTAAGAGTTGATGGTACATGGTATTTAAGGGGGAACTGGTGTAAGAGTTGAAGGTACATGGTATTTAAGGGAGAACTGGTGTAAGAGTTGATGGTACATGCTATTTAAGGGGGAACTGGAGTAAGAGTTGAAGGTACATGGTATTTAAGGGGGAACTGGAGCAAGCGCTGAAGGTACATGGTATTTAAGGGGGAACTGGAGTAAAAGTTGAAGGTACGTGGTATTTAAGAGGGAACTGGAGTAAGTGTTACACATGGATTATTCCATGATGGCTTTTAGTGTTTTTTTTTTTCTTGCTATCCTGTAGACCTGGCTGTGTCCTTCCTGTGTCCCCAAATGTCTGTAGAGAGGCCAGCAGTAAGCTTGGCGGAGGCAGAGGATTCCACAGTAGTCTCCCCGGTTGACACCACTGAAGATGAAACTACAGACAGTCTTGATGCAGAAGAGATCTCAATGGACCAGACCCCTGCCAGCAGCACCCCGTTACAAGGTCAGTGCTCTACAGCTAGTTGGTCAAAAATTTCAGTAAAATCATGTGCGATTTTTGCCACCTACTGTCTCCAAGTGCATCAAGATTAGAAGTAAACATGCACTGGGTTCTCCAGAGACAAGAATACTCAGATGAGTTTGATTCTGGTGGACCAGTCATGTGACCCCATTTGTTTTTGATCACCTGCAGATATAAGTCCTGGGATCATCCCAGTGAAGAAGTGGTACCAGATTGACTTTAGCCCCACAGCCTTCTGCAGGAGAGTTTTTCAGACCGTGTGTCCAGAAGCACAGTCCGGGTTCGAGTCCCCAGACCAGACCTTCTCTTATTTATTGATACAATATTACATGTACTTTCTTATCTCTATAATGGAAAATAATATTTTATTACAAGCTTGTGAGAAAGGATGCTAAAAATTGGTATGCTTTAGTTTGTGTTTTCTTAAAGTAATACTATAAAGTGACACTACAGTATATTTGGACAAAAGTACTGGGCCACCTGCCTGTGCAGTATCTCATTCCAAAACCAAGGGTATAAATAAGACGTTGGTCCTC
>JAACJT020000064.1:2436652-2449519 GCA_009936485.2 Gymnarchus niloticus | reverse complement strand
CTTCCTTCACCTTCAACAAGAGGTTCTTCAGTTCTTCTTCACTTTCTGCCATTAGAGTGGTATCGTCTGCATATCTGTTTTGTGTAGTTAAGCATTTTTCTTAATCTAGTTCAAATAAACTTGTAAGAAGTTTTTAAGTGTTCCTGGGAATCTGTTCATACATGCACTATAAATATACAATTAGGAGTTGTTTTACATATTACCAGCTAGTTTGGAGACTAAATTAATGTCTTAAGGAGAGCAGTTTCTTCATTGTCCAAAACATTTGTATTTTAAAATACAAAGTGGTTTTGGAATGTTTCTCATGAAACATTCTTTTCCTCATACATCTAACAATTAAAGTGATAAAAAAAAAAATACAAGATAACGAAAGATAGCTATACTTGCCAGCCATACCAGCTTGAACTCTTCTCCACCAGCTCCTGAGATCTTCGATGGCCAAGGGGTTGGACCTGAGACTGATATCTGGGCGATTGGGGTGTTGGCATTTATCATGTGAGTACACCATCGTGGGCCTGAGGTAAAACTTACTGCCATCATTAACCGCGTTCCCATCCAAGCTATTTCTATGCGAACAATGTTTTATTGCATCGACAAGTTTGTCGATATTGCAGATGGAAACAAATTATCGATACTTCCTAAATGTATTCGTAATATCGTAATGGGCAGGAAAGGATGCGTGTATGTGCCATTTGTGTGTTTTCTGCACTTACGAGCGAGAGGCTGTCCTCCCGCCAGTTTCTGCCAATCAGCGATTGGAGAAGAACGGGAGAGCCAATTAGAGACAGCATCCCGTGAGTGGTGAACTAGGAGAAGTGGCGGGCTAGTTGTGACGTATAATTGGGGTTAATTGGCGCGGCGAGAGAGACGGTTATTGCTGACGTGTTTTACCCGAATTGTCCGTGCTGTCGGTTATTCTTTTGTTGTTTTGTCGTGGACGCCGTCTAAACGGTCGCCCAATAGAGTTAAGTTATTCATCCTGATCAGTGAGTTAAGACGCTGCAATATTTTCCCGTGTAAGTTTAGCGCGTAAATCTTACGTCGACACTTGGGATGTTGCGAAAACTCGGCTGGAAACACTTTTTGACGACAAAACAATGTAGTGACGTGGTACAGGATTTAGCCTTATCTTACAGGCGTCATCACAACAACAGTGCGGGGATAAATGTGGACGGAAGAGGAGACCAGGGTTTCCCTGAACCTAATTACACAACCCCACGTTACATCTAAATTTGACGGGAAACGCCGACGGAATGTTAAATGAATGAGCTGCCTATAAACATCCTCCCCGTTTTTATACAACTGAATCGAAATCACACAGTCATAGGCGCCGATTTAGCGGCGGCCCCGGGGCCCATGGCATGGTCGAGTATCAACGGGTAAATCTCAAAATCCGTGTGTACATGCAACAACCGGTAGTCAGTCGTTAAGTTCGTTTCCACATCCACCAATGACGTTGGCATTACGTTCTAAACGTTCCTGTAACGTTCCCTGTTTGCTGGGAATATAGCGCCCGGAATGTTTGTCTACCCGGTGTGTACGGAGTGACTGCCATTTTTGTTCAGTTGTTTGTACACTGTTTTGAGATAGGGTAGTGTTTTGTCTTTTTGTTCACCTTTGTTTTGGACAGGCAAGTCCGTTTGGGTGTACAGTTATACATATTTTGTTATTTTGGCCTGGGTCGCTTAACACCGGTGTTGTATTGTCTCCATTTCTTTCACTTATTGTAAATGTATCACCATTTCCACCTGTACAGTCCTCTTTTTCCTGTTTTTTTTTCCATCCATCACCTCAACCATAGACTGGAGTCGGCGTAACATAAAGATACATCATTTACGACACACACAAATGCACTTGGAAATGCTTCAAACAGATTTCATTTGCAATAAACCAAAACTTATGCGACTATGCTTTTTTTGGGGGGGGTGACATCCTTACGCATGCTGTTTTATCCATATAAAGCCAGCTTAATGGAAATACGCTTGACGGAGCAAATTTCGCAAAAATTTTGCGTCTTTTTGTCACTAAAAATGAGTGCAAATAGTGGATGGAAACGTGGTTAATTGTGACATAGGGGTGAGAGCAGGGTATATTGATTCTGTGATGACTCATGCAAACAGACAAGTTATACATTTCCATAATGATGGAGATATTGGGATACAATTCTGTGCAATATCAGTACAATGCAAATGGTATTTGAAGAAATTCTGATGTTATTTTCCTCCGGATTTTTTCTGTGCTTCTATAACCTCTTGGAGCTGTGTATTTTTAGTGTGGCTCGTCTGCTTACCTGTTATCCCCTCTTGTACACGAAGGCTGAGTGCTGATGACCCCTTTCACCAACATACTAGCCTGGTGGGAAACAACATGGCTCCAGCAGGCACCGGGAAACGGGGAAAGGTCAACTTTGGGAAGTGCTACCCCAGCCTGTCCGAGGGGGCTCTCACCTTTCTAAAGAGGACTCTGAGAAGCAAGCCTCGGTAAGCCCAGTAAGGCAGGTGGTGTGGCAATTGATGATAGAAGATAAAAGACGCAACCTCCCTCGACTAAAATTCTGACATTTGTGATGAAGCTATTACAAGTAGCAGGGCCAGTAAAAAGTGTTGTTAGGGATAGTGTTGCGGTTGGGATTAGGATTAGGCTTAGTCTAGGCATTAGGATTTGGTCATGGTTGGGGTAAGGTTAGCGTTAAGATAAGGTTATATTTAGCATTAGGGTTGGGTTAGGATTAAGTTTAAAGTAGGACACTGTTTAGGATTGCTGTTGGGGGTAAAGCTAGGCTTAGTGTTAGGTTTACTATTACAGTTAAAGCCAGAGTTTTGGCTGCTATTAGGGTTAGAGCTAGGCTTAGGTTTGTGGTTGCTGTTAGAGTTAGAGATAGGATTAGGGGTGTGGAGCCTGTAAGTATTCAGGTGGCTATTAGGATTAGAGCTAGGGTTAGGGTTGGGGTGAGGGTTAGGTTTGACATTAGACTTGGAGGTAGAGTTAGGATTGATATTAGGATTGGAGCTGATGTTTGGGTGCGGATAGCTATTGGGATTTTGAGCTGGATTAGGTTTAACATTTTGTTTGGGTTAGGGTGGATGTTAGGCGTGGGGTAGGCATTAGGATTGGAGCCTGGGCTCAGCTTGACATTAGAGTTGGCATTAGAGTTAATATGATTGCCGTTATGCTTAGGGTTTTTGTTGGCATTAGTGTTATAGCTAAGGTTGGGGTTGCAGTAGTTATTAGGATTAGAGATAGGGTTAACATTATGTTTGGGCTAGGATTAGGGTGGATATTAGGATTAGGGCTAGGATTTGGGTTGACATTAGGGTTGGAACTAGGGTTAGGATTGGTGTAGGTATTAGGATTGCAGGCTGGGTTAGGCTTGACATTAGGGTTGGTGTTAGAGTTGATATTAGTTATGCTTGGGGTTTTCTTTGACATTAGTGTTGTAGCTAGGGTGGGGTTGGGATAGATATTAGGATTTGAGCTAGGGTTAACATCATAGTTGGGCTATGCTTAGGGTTGACATTAGGATTGGAGTTAGGGTTAGTATTATAGTTGGGCTAGGGTTTGGGTTAGATTTGATATTGTGGTTACAGCTAGGGTTAGGGTTGATATTAGGGTTGGAGCTATGGTTACGGTTGAGGTGGCTATCCAGATAAGATCTAGGGATAGATCTGGGGACTGTGGGTCCGGGACTATGTAAAGCGCTTTGTGACCGCGCTCCGTGTTAAAAGCGCTATATAAATAAAATTGAATTGAATTGGATAGGCTTGTTTTTACTATTAGAGTCAAAGCTATGGTTAGGGTTAAGTGTGAAGATTAAATCCTAAAATACTGTGTTCATATTTTTCTTTTGTGATGAGATCAACTAAAATTAAGTTCGTGCAAATCCAGCGTATTCAGAGTGGTTTTCACAATTACAGTGTGGAAATATAATCGCAAGCAGTGATTAGGAGGTTCAAGCACGCAGTGCTGACACGGACAGCATGTACTGTTGAATAATGTCAAAAGCGGTTTGGAGTTTGGGGTGTTGACGCAAGTAGTGCTGGAATGGGCAGCATAAGTTGAAGCAATCAGTGCTGGGATAGGCAGTTGTGGCCCCCTTTGGGGGCCTTGGGCATGGAATTTCATTGTGCTGAACTGAAGATTTGGGCGGCACTGAGCTGAAGAATTGGGAAATTCAGCTGGGATGAAAGTGGCCAAAGCCACGGACAAAACAAGGGTCTTCACCCTCCCAGTAGACATTTGGAGACCCCAAACAGAGGACTGAGTAGTGGGTGCGCAGCTGCAGCACTGGGCAAAATTTGGGACCGTTGGGACAAACGGATTGGGGCTGGCTGGGAAATTTAGGGCAGAAAAATGCGGATATACATATTGTGCATCTTGAGAGTTCCAGTAGGGGTTTAATCACTGTGTGCTTGAAGTCCCTAATTATATCTTTAGTACCTCAAGCTATTGTGTAGGTAGGACTTAAATTGAATTTGTATTTTGCGTTTTGTTTTAGGGTGCGGCCCTCTGCTGCTGAATGTCTTAGGTTCCCATGGATACAAGAAGCAGGCCAACCCTTGAAGCACCGGGATACCATAGTTTGTTTCCCCACAGACAAGCTCCGGGCCTACATTCAGGCCCGGGAACCGGAATGGGAGAGGGCCAAGACCACACTCAAGGTGCCACTCACAGAGTCTGGGGTCCAGGACATTAATTAACACCCCAGAGGGTGTGATATTTCTCCCACTTTTGGACTGTGGGTACAGTGGTCCTCATTTTGGTAAATATGTCCAGCTGTGGTGTATGTAATGAGTGGAAACCAGTGTTCTGTAAGTGCTTGATTTACACACATTTTGTGTAGTGTAAAATGACAATGCCTGTTACCCTATATAGATCTTGCACATTTTCAAGGTGAAGTATATTATTGTTCAATTAACTTTACGTGGATATTTTTGAATGTCTAATCATGAGCCAAATCAATATGTGTATTTAATAAAGGCTGCTTTTTGCTCATTGGAATTGATACCTTTTATTTGCATGGTCAAATGCAAAACACAATACTTCATTCAAAGTAATGCAGATTTGGAGTGTGTTAAATGACTTCTCTAATAGCAAGATATTAAAAATACAGTTCAGGAATTACCACAATACCAACACGGAAATGTTTTAGTCAACTAATTGACTACTGTAGTCCCATTTCTAAAAGAAATAGCCTTGAACTCACTCACCCTAGAAGGATACTGAAAGGAAAAAAAAAAAAAAAAAAAAAAAAACAGTAGCTGTACCCAATCATTAAGCAAAACATTTGAATGGTAGTTTGGAAATTTAAAATTAAACTAGGCCTACAAAAGTGACTCTGTGTAAATGCACTAAAGATCATTTAAACCTTTTACTGTGTGCTTTGGTCTAGTTTTGCTACCATGGACATGGTAACACAGGGTTTCTGTCAAGGGTTTTAGGGCCCGTACATCTTTCCTGTAGTCTTAACATATTTATACACCTGTTTTAAAAATGTATTCATTAAAAAGCATAATCATGACAGGGCAGCTGTACAGGAGGATGCTTATTGTGTGAAATCGATATCACCACCAACCCTGTTTTAAATCTTCCTTGTGTGACACGGTGGTCCCAGTTGAGGAGTGTACTTTTGCTTTCATCTCAGTACAAGGGCAACCTCTTCTGAAACTTCCACCATATTAACTTCTGGTAAACTGAATGACACAAACTACCACAAAATGCCCAGTTCTACCTGTACGCCCCAACCTCTAGCTACACTTAGCAGCTAAAGCAAACTTTGGAACAAATACATATCTTGCTAGAACCACGTTTGCCAGTGTCCATCCCAAAAGGCCCAGCACATATGCATCAGATGTTGATTAGACTGCATTGTTTTTTAAAAAAGACAGTTAAGTGACCATGTCAGTTTCAAAGTGACAGAACTTCACTTCCATGTAAAAAAAAAAAAAAAAAAAAAAAAAAACGAGATGTCCATCTGCATTAGGAAGGTCTTAGACACCCCCCCCCCCCAAACATAAAAACCAAGCATGACGAACAATCTTCCCGGGATTTAAGAGGCGATGGGTGATGTTTTCAATGGGTGACTGGAATGATGCAGTGTCTCCGTCTTATGGCTTCTGGGCATTCTGGACTACAGTGATTTCCTGTAAACAGCAAAAGAGGAAAAAAGTTAAATGACCCCTGTGTACTGTAGATGTACTTCAGCCCAGGTGATTACATTTATGCCATGATAGGTTATAAATAAAACACAAGGACTCTGAGGTAATGCAGTGGTAAAACCCACCTCAGAAAGAGCAGCTTTCAGCTGTCTGTAGGCCTCTTCCAAGTCATCATTAATGACAATTACATCAAAAATCCCAGGCTGCTTGCCTGAAAATCAAAGATTGTAGCCTTTGAAATCTATCCATATTAAAATGTATCCTGGTTAAAATGCGTCCTACAGCATTTGATTTCAAAACAATTTCACGCCAAGTCCCAGGAGTTCAAATGACTATTCCACAACGAAGATAGTTGCCAACAATATTTTTGGAGACATTGTCAATGATTTGTTTCAGACCAACTTCAGAGCTGACAGGAGGAAAGAAACCTATTGTAAAAGAGAAGAATTTTTTTTTCATGTTAAACTATTTTAGCAATCTAGGAAACAATACCTTTTCGATTCAATAAAGGAATGAGGGAGGTGAAAAGATAAATGGCCAGAAAATTCCTGCACCAGCCAAGAGCGACTTACTGATCTCCATGTCAACACGCGCGGCATCTAAGCGCTTCTGTAGACTCTCCTCAGACTCCGTCTTCCTGTCCCTCAACCGTTTTTCCTAGAATACACATATTAGGTTTTATTCTCCCTTTACCAGTAGAGAATAACTGGCCTCCTCGCATGTATAATACATTGACCACCACAACAATGTTATGCCTAAGCGTTGTGGGCCTACACCTGTTAGACTAACATCTTCCTAACCACTTTAGAATCAGAAGAATCAGAATATCTTTATTGTCATTGTAACGAGTACAACGAAATTAAGTGCAGTTTAAAAACAAAGCAAGACTTTTCAATCCTGGGATGAGGTACTACAGTTTTGAAAGAGTACCAGGAGGACTTAACCCCACACTACAGACCTATGGCAGGATACACCAAGAAAAAGAGACTTACCAGAGCTTCAAGAGAGGGAGGCTGGATTGAGATGTAAATGGGATTGAGGTCTGTCTTCTTAATGCTCATCACACCCTGCATGTCAATGTCCAGGATGCAAATGAGGTTCTTAGCCTGGACATCCCGTACAGCTGCTTTGCTGCGAAGAGAAAATCAATTATTTTGTATCAGGAATGAAATTCACATTCAATAACAGCAGAAATATGCTTTATCTTCATTGTACAGAATTTTACATAGCAACCAATACAATACAAAGAGATCAAATTGACCTTATTATTGAATATGTGTTAAGTGGGAGCTAATGAGTAGCTTAGTCAGTCAGGCATCTGTGTCCAGAAGGTTGTGAGCTCAAATCCCCCGACTGGGAGAATAATCAGATCACACTGGACCCCTTATTCCTAACTGCTTCAGGCAGGGCGCTGCTATGAGTGTCATGAAGAGCATGATGGGAAATGCAAAGTTCAAATAATTCAGATGTACCGTGGCAAATAAAGCACATCTTAAATGAGACTATTAACAGATGCAATGCCTGTGCAGATATGTTAATAATGACTGTTCTACACACCTTGTTCCATACATATTCCCAGAGAACTCTGCACTCTCGATGAAGTCCCCATTGGCAATACCAGCCTGCATGGCCTCCCGGGAAACGTAATGGTAATCTGCAAGAAGGGGCATATGGCAACAAAGAGCCCCTTCCAAGCTGCTGATCGCAGATTACAAACACACACAGATAGGGTGATGGGACGGATTTGACAGACACTGCTAGCTTACTCAACGGTCTTCGTAGTCTTAGGATTAATGTCAGTTTAATGCCACTGCGTTTCCTCTAGTGTTCAGAAACCCCCCTTACCTTTGCCATTCACTTCTCCTGGCCGTGGTTTCCTTGTTGTGTCTGAAATTAAGGGGCAGAGCTTAAGATTAGTCCGCTTCATTGCTGTAGTACAGGGCTGCCGAGCCTCAAAACACAGCGCACTGTCTTACGGGAGACGCTGAAGCCAAAGATGCCCTCGTGCTCCTTGAGAAGCTTCTTGAGCAGCGTGCTCTTCCCCGCTCCAGACGGTCCGCTCAGCACGACAGGTCTCGGTCCAGCCATCGCTGGTGATCACGACAGGGCAAACCAATGGAGAGACCGGCCAAGGGGGTTACACATCTTCCATCCCACAATGCAGTGTGAGTGCAGGTGCAGCCAAGTTGAGTGGGTGACTCGAGGGTGCTCCCGCTGACCACAAGTGGAACTACTGGAGCAGAACTTAAGCAGGGCATGCTGGGTGTGAGGTCATCAAGCACCACTGAAGGACTAATACTGCAATTATCCTTAGTGTTTCAGCCGGCCAAACAGCCACAGCTCCAGAAATTGCACTATATCTCATTACAGTGCCTCAAGCCAATCAATAGGTGTATTCACCTGTTACCACCAATCACTTGCTGAAGTGCACTATATTATTAATCTTCTCCCTCCCCCACTTGGCTCCTGAGTACAATACTATAATTCCTTTACACCAATTCATTTGGCATCCATTCTTCCTCTCCAAAGTGAGGTATATACCCTAATACATAACGAGCATATGGCTGTCATAAGTGCTGCTAGGCTAAGCTTCTGACGAGTCACCAGAAGCAAGTGCAAGACAGCAAAAAGGCAATATGAAGACTAAAGAAAGAGGTCAGGCTGACATCTGACTGAAGACATGGGAGCCTAGCTGAACCACAAGCAAAGGAAGAGCAGCAATAACGATGTGTGCTGTTATTACCATGGCTCACTACCTTCATATCAGAAATAAAACAGGAAAAAGTGCCAACCACAACATCACCAAACCAAAGCAGATGTGTGTCAGGACAACAGCGTGAAATCTCTTCCGAGTTTCGACATCAGCCCACATCAGGCTGGGTGCCAAATGCTCCACCATACAAACAAGACCCAAGAGAACCACACGTTTGGCTCCGTCTTGCCCCAACAAGCCCAACTAACCCAGCCAACCCACCAGCGCTCCTTTGACCTGACCGCAGAGTCACTCACCTGGTCCCTTGGCAAAGGGGACAAGCCTTGAAATCACACTATTTTCACACCTACTGCTTTACTACTTTACAAAGTGAAAATGAAATCAGCTCAACAGGTACCACTCCTTAAAACAAAAATTTCCTCATAACCAACCCTTTGCAGAGACAAGCACATAAGGTATACAATTTCTACAAAGAGAATTTCCATGTAGAATCAACAAGCCTACTAACTCATGTAATCCAGAACCTCAATAAGTTTCAACTGATCTGCACAGCAGAAATTCCCAGCAGTGAAGCATTAGACAAGACTGACAATTTCTAAAAAATTAAACACAAAGAAAGGCCATGTGTGCTACTCACAATAATATTTCAATGTGGTACCCTGTCATAAAAAAAAAAAAAACAAAAAAAACAGTAGTAACTAAATGTTCTGAGTTTTTGGGTTGAGCAACAGGAACACAGTAATTGCCTCATACAGTCTCTAAGTTTCTCTTTCTGGATTTAGGATGGAGTGAGCTACGTGCAAGACAAAAGTGATTAGTCACTGCACTTTAGGTGCTACCTGTTTTACATCACCATGAAAATGCAAAGCACTATTTACCATCGCCTGCTTTCATATTTGGAAAAAGATTTCTACTCTGGGTGTGGTCACAGTTCTATCTGTCAAAGCTCCTCCATGCTCTCTGCAGATACTCTTATCTATATCAAGATGTAACCCAGACCCAGCTTCTTTAGAGCCATTCTAACGCCATCCGGAATGCTCTTTGAGCTTACCTGTTCCCACGCAGTGTTGCAAGTTGAACTGACTGTTCACAAAGGAACACGGAGCCTTCTTGTTTAAACTGCACAAAAGTGGAGCAGGGAGAAGATGCTGCAACCAAGGTTACCGCCTCAGCCAATCAGCTCAGCCCATTGAGATAATTAACAGCATCCTGTTGTTCAGGGCCCTCAGGCTTCTGGAATTCAGGCAGAATATTGTGTTCCATTGCCCAGTTCTTCATTCCCAATAATGGTCTCCCAGGCTAGGTGGAACCCCAGCTATTGAAGCATTCACATCACCTTGTTGAGGGGATCCTCTGGCCTAAGTGGTGTTCTGGCCAACACTCCGGGATATACATCGCTAGAATCCTCGAGTCAGTGCAGGGACGGTGATCACCACCTGGATCTCTACCACATTTCAGCTATCAGCGGTCTTCGCTACGGTTGAGGTTTGCTGAGACTGACCTAGTCTAGCGGCCTCCACTACACTCCTACTGTGCCAAATATAACCAACGCCAGAAGAAGCCTGTCCACCTTTTAGGGTAATAACCAAAAAGTCAACATCAAGTAATCATTACTCCAATTCTGAAGCACCATCATGCCATCATGGTCACAGCTGCAGGTGACAGAGGCCCTCCAAAGTGGAAACATTGACAGCCCCCGATTCTATCTCTCACCGTCAGAGGGACAGCCATCATTTAATTGGGCTGATGTGAAGCATCACATTCATCAATACACTACTGAACTTAGCTTCGATATAGCAGTCAGAGCCAATCATACCCTGATCTACAAATAAAATCATCAAAAAAAAAAAACAGGCATCAATTAGAAGCCAACATTTGTTGCTCTAGAATGTGTTGCCCTTCTTGAAGAAGGTTAAACTGAAGTTGTTACTGGCAATTTGCCTTCTACCTTCTCTAGGCTTTAGTGTTCTTATTCTTCTCTTCACAGATTTCCAACATTAGTCACGGTGGCTGGTTATTATAAACGGGGGTGTGTGTTAGGTGGTGCCTTGAAATGCAGCCAACACCCAGCTTTTACATGAAGCATTCTTCACTTCATCATGGTGTCAGCAGCCTTTTCAGACCACCTGATGATCACATGATTCCTCTTAAATGGACTAATCAAATCACTAACTACAACATGAAATCCACATGCAAAACTGAGAATGTGTTTTACATTCTGAACACAGTGGAATTGTTTTCGAAGATTTGAAACCTTCATTAATGGAATTATCCTAATCCTTTCAGAAATCCTCAGCTCTTTACCCCATAAGATCAACATAACATTACAGTCAGCAGGAGACACCGGTACTGTGCACTGAAATTCACACTTAGAACAGAGGGAGGGCAGTGGTGACAGCACTAAAAACTTTAAGAAAAAAAAAAAAAGTCAAACAATCCAAAGCTTACTTTGGATACATCTGAACCCATTCCAGTATTTTCACCATCTGTTGCCACCGCATATATTTTAAATCCCATATTCATTTCTTCAGCGTAATTAACGTTCTACTGCACAAGTTAAAATGAAGCTTATTTAGATCCTGCCTGCAAGGAGAATTCAATTAAAAGCTGGTAATTAAAATTTTTAGACACAGTCCTATATCGTATTTAGAAAAGTGGTGGCCACGAATATTATGATTATTATTATCACGTATTAATGAGAAATGAAAGGCACGCTGTCAGCAATAGCATTGATCTTTTACCTATATGATGGGGATGATATAAAATTGTAACTAGTCTGGCAGCATGAGCATCAGGTTATTTTTTTATTTTTATTTTAACCTACCAGTGAAGAGTCTGGAGAAAAACCTCATGTACATCTGGATCCAATCGTACTCAGGATCTCGGGAACGTGTCCTGCAGCCCTTAAGACTCACACTTGCCTTCCGTATGAGAGCCATAATAGCGGCAGTCATGTGACGTCATCACAGTGAGACGACGGACCCGGATCACCACGGCAACGACGCCGCGTCACCCAGTGCTTACGGCAGCGGCACGTCTCCTGCGCCCATTCCGTATGAGAGCCATAATAGCCAATAATATACTGCTATCCCGTGACGTCATCACAGTGAGACGATTGAACCGGATCACCGTGGCAACGACGGCGGCACGTCACCGGGCCTGGTTTACAGGAAACGGCATACCGTTTTCAAAAAAAAACATTTAACCTAAACGTTATGAAAATTCCGGAAGTATTAAACCAACACCTTGCAACTGTATTTAAAAAATTTAATTCAGAGACAGAATCCAGATGAACAGTGCTTCACGAACGCCATAAATTTAAAACATTAAAATGATATATCTGTCTGGATTTGATTAATTAGCCGTTTTAAACACAATATTTCCTACCACGAGAAGGCGGAACGTGAACGACGTAGTAATATTAAATGTTCTAGCCATATAAAAACAGTCACACTACAATTCTAAGTCACTAATCCGTAAAACCAAGTTTAAAAATCAGTTTTACCAGCTGAAGCGCCGATGCAGGCGGGCTGTGTGCGCCACTTGGCAGGGACGGATCTGGCCAAGCACACGTACCAACTGGCTGCTCTGGGATTAGGAGATTAAGCGCCGAGTAGGAACAAATAAAGCCAGCGCTTATTTTGTTATGCTGTAAACACCGTGTGGTTTTTCGTTTTCTTACCATTTACGGGCCGTTTCATCCAGCGGCAGGAAACGTCGGGGACTGAGGCCGCATCTGGCCGGGCCCCCGCCACTCAAACGTGGACTTTCGTGCGAAATGTTCGGCTCGTCAAGAACCGGAGGCGTGAGGGGAGGCCAAGACCAGTTCAACTGGGATGATGTTAAGACCGACAAACACAGGGAAAACTATCTGGGTAAGAAGGGTGCTGGGAGGACTAGGCATAGATTCATGTATGTCAAAAGAGACTGAAGGTACTTTTAACAGAATTCGAGAAGGACGGAGCTCAGAGCCCCGCTGTGGCGACTGAAATGCGGCGT